>CM066320.1:105455499-106055499 GCA_033807775.1 Saussurea involucrata | reverse complement strand
AGCTGCGCGATCACATGTGATTTTGTACATTGGAGCAAGTCGTGCGATAAGGTGTGAATCACGTGTGGTGATTTTGTACGTGAATCACATGTGATTTTGTACATACGCGGCCGTTCTCGTATTCTCATAAATAGTTAGCGTTCTCGTTTGAACCTTTCTCTATATATACCTTAAAACATTCACAAAATTTTCACTAAATGGTCACATACATATTTTGAACATTTAGAAAACACTCATTCACAAAACATTCAAAGAATGGTAACATACATGTTCAAAACATTTAGAAAACATTCATTCACAAAACCTTCACTAAATTGTCACATACATTTCAAAATATCATTAGAACCAATACAAAATACCACAAAAGTTAACAAATACATGTTCCAAATGTTTTCACAAAAAACACAATTTTAATCAACTTGACTGATCACATATTTTTAACTCAGAATAATTCTTATGTAGTGTGCTTCCAGCATTTCTGGGTCAAATGCAATCTGGGTTGAAGCCGTAGAATTCAAAACGTTCACTGAAAATATTAGAAAATACCATTTATCTTTCATGATAGTTATTTTTAGATTGTTTTCCAAATTTGGAGAGATTTACGCTCTCTTATTTTCTCTAATGAAATTAAAAATTGCCTAAAATTTTCATTTTATCCCACCCTTACTGTCTAAAATACGATCTAAATGATTTTCTTTTAGCAGTTAACTATTTTTTCTTTTAGATACAAAATATCAAAACTGAAATATATTATTTATACAAAAAGACTACATTGTTTTCCCACCATATACAAACAATGGCTATTATATGTTGTTTTGATAATTATAAACAACTATTTTGATTAATATATAAACTATTATAAAAGTTGAGCTAAAACAATAAATCTAATAAAAATCAATTAATTAACTATTAACCAATAAAATTTAGTAAAAATCCTTATAAACAGGGGCTAAAAAAGGCACAAACAGAAGCAAAGGAAGCTGGAAAAACAAGGATATTGTTAACAGAGCTAAAACATTAAGGCTAAGAAGCTAATTTTTTTTGAAAAGCAATATATTAAAAAGAAGCCAAACTAAACAAACACCAAACAAACAGGGGCCAAAAAGGCACCCCAACACAGAAGCAACAAGCAGTTGCAAAGACAACCAAAACAGAAGGAAACAAACAGAAGGAAAGAACACAAACAGAAGCAAAGGAAGCTGGAAAAACAAGGAAACCACATTATTTTACAAAACTTAGGGGTTGTTTGTTTACCTCTTAATTGTATGAAATATGGCTCTTTGCTTACCTCTGAATGGTTAAGAGGTGAATCTTTTTTGGGTTCAAAAAAATGTCACTCTTAATGGTTCTAAAACGCTCTGAATGATTTTGTATCTTGGGTGTCCAAATGGAGAGAACTGAGATGACAAGAACCTTAAAAAATTTCACCATCCACTTCTAGAAATTCTATTTCTTGCATGATGATAGCAAAATACCCACAACTAATGTCTCTTGAAGAATTTTAATGGGAAATAGATAATGCACATGTTATCTTGTTTTTCAATTTTCATTGCCAGCATCCTAAAACCAACGAATTAAGATATATATATATATATATATAGAGAGAGAGAGAGAGAGAGAGACCTGCATAGGCATATAGTTGATTATTTTTCATACCTGTGATGCATTGTCAAGAACTGTGGTTGTTGCTGTGAAAAACATAATCCTTCGATATAGCTGTAATAAGTCATGTTTCAGCACAATATATCAATTAAATATTCAAAAGACATCATTCTGAGAAAACTATTATCATAGTAAGTTTACAAACACTACCCCTTACCAGTTAAGAGCTTATCGAGTTTAAGACACTTACCGAAAATCAAATTCGATGGCCAATAATGTTATACGATAAGGTAAGTGAGTGTAATGTCCTTGTCAGTAAGCGCTTACGTGGTATATGTTTGGTAAACAACCCTTAAATAAATACAAGTCCAACGTAGACAAACAATCTGCAAAGTGAGAAGATTATGAATTGACACAAAGTGTAAAGGGTGAAACGTTTTCATTTAGTTAAAAGAGCAAACTAAAATATAGAATGCTTTTATTAGTTGATTCCCTGTCAAGCCTCAAGATCCTTGAATATATATCTAAGTTGACAGCGTTCTTATGTAGCATATATAAAACACAACAAAAAATAAAAAACAAAAATAAAGAATAACTCAAAATATTGTTGCCCCTTCATATATTCGCATAATCAGAGGAGGGTATAATGGCAATGCATCACCATATCAAAATAAGAAATATAAAACGCCAGTTCTTGAAATATTGCCTAAATCACGCAGCCACAATAGTAACAGAAGTTCTTGAGGAGGGTATGAAGGAGCTAAATCACATAGCCACAATAGTAACAGAAGTCGAATCTGCCAAGGTAATGCAAAATAGAGGTTGATAAATCTGGAAGGATTTTAGCATTACCTCTATTAATAGATCTGGAAGGATGTAAGACCCCTAGTATACCAAATCCGTCTTCATACTAACCTAAAACTGCATTTTCCCCATGAATATGCTTCAAAATTAGGTCAAGCTTTTATCTGAAATGGAGAAAGTCGAACACGAAATCACAAATGGAGAAGCTGAAAGATGCTTTCAAAAATGGCATTTAAAATTAGGTCAAGCTTTTATCTAAAATAGATTGAATCAGAGGGTTACCTGATCAGTAAACAATCAACAATAGCCACAATCAAAATCAAATCGTCCAGGGCGATCTTGTTAACAAAACAAAAAAAAATCCATTTCAAAACCGAAACCAAAATCGATTTCAAAGCCGAATTAGACGTATAAACGTTGTTACGGAAAAGGGTAATCAAAATGCAACCAAGATTGCAAACATCCGTGAGTGGCTATTACCATAATATTTTTTGTCGTTCTTCATCTCGTATGTTGTTTTTCTCCGAACACAACCTCTAAACTTCACGGTAGAAAAGAGGTTTTAGGGTTCTAGACTCTTTGAATCGAGAATGAACCACTAAGTTGGGAGGGAAATCGACAAGCATACCTTAAACGAACCTGACGTTGGATGAGAACCCTAACCGAGAATGAACCACCGAATTGAAACGGAAGTCGGTATCTGTGAACCCAAACCCAAATCAAAATTGTGAATGGGGTTTTCATTTATGGCAGAAACCCAGATGAAATTAAACCAAGAACACAAAAATTAAACCAAGAACACAAAAACCCAATATCAATATTTCATTTATGGCAGAAACCCAGATGAAATCAAGCCAAAAAAACAAGATTCAATCCAAATTGAAAGAGGGTTTAGAAGTACAACATACCTGTTTTACTTAAAAACAACAAAATCTGCTGAAACAAACCCGAATCACCATTGTTTCTTCTGCAAGAACTCACAAACAATGAAGTAGAAATATTCCTTGGATGACTCAGTTGGAGGTGAGAAATTGAAGGTGGAAGGAGAGGTGATATGTAAGAGAGGGCGGTGAGGGTCTTGGGATGATCAAGAGTCACCTTGGATGACACAATTGGGAGGAAGTGAACCAACAGTCAGTTTGGGATGGAGGGAACCGTAAATTTAAGTGAGAGTGGATTAATAAATAAAAAAAGATTGGGATGGAGGGAACCGTAAATTTATGTGAGAGTGGATTAATTAAAAAAAAGATTAAGACTTTAAGACTTTAAGACTTTAAGATAGTTGGTCTAAATGCTTTATAAGGTAGTATAGATATATATATATATATATATATAGAGAGAGAGAGAGAGAGAGACCTGCATAGGCATATAGTTGATTATTTTTCATACCTGTGATGCATTGTCAAGAACTGTGGTTGTTGCTGTGAAAATCATAATCCTTCGATATAGCTGCAATAAGTCATGTTTAAGCACAATATATCAATTAAATATTCAAAAGACATCATTCTGAGAAAACTATTATCATAGTAAGTTTACAAACACTACCCCTTACCAGTTAAGAGCTTATCGAGTTTAAGACACTTACCGAAAATCAAATTCGATGGCCAATAATGTTATACGATAAGGTAAGTGAGTGTAATGTCCTTGTCAGTAAGCGCTTACGTGGTATATGTTTGGTAAACAACCCTTAAATAAATACAAGTCCAACGTAGACAAACAATCTGCAAAGTGAGAAGATTATGAATTGACACAAAGTGTAAAGGGTGAAACGTTTTCATTTAGTTAAAAGAGCAAACTAAAATATAGAATGCTTTTATTAGTTGATTCCCTGTCAAGCCTCAAGATCCTTGAATATATATCTAAGTTGACAGCGTTCTTATGTAGCATATATAAAACACAACAAAAAATAAAAAACAAAAATAAAGAATAACTCAAAATATTGTTGCCCCTTCATATATTCGCATAATCAGAGGAGGGTATAATGGCACTGCATCACCATATCAAAATAAGAAATATAAAACGCCAGTTCTTGAAATATTGCCTAAATCACGCAGCCACAATAGTAACAGAAGTTCTTGAGGAGGGTATGAAGGAGCTAAATCACGTAGCCACAATAGTAACAGAAGTCGAATCTGCCAAGGTAATGCAAAATAGAGGTTGATAAATCTGGAAGGATTTTAGCATTACCTCTATTAATAGATCTGGAAGGATGTAAGACCCCTAGTATACCAAATCCGTCTTCATACTAACCTAAAACTTCATTTTCCCCATGAAGATGCTTCAAAATTAGGTCAAGCTTTTATCTGAAATGGAGAAAGTCGAACACGAAATCACAAATGGAGAAGCTGAAAGATGCTTTCAAAAATGGCATTTAAAATTAGGTCAAGCTTTTATCTAAAATAGATTGAATCAGAGGGTTACCTGATCAGTAAACAATCAACAATAGCCACAATCAAAATCAAATCGTCCAGGGCGATCTTGTTAACAAAACAAAAAAAACAAAATCGATTTCAAAACCGAAACCAAAATCGATTTCAAAGCCGAATTAGACGTATAAACGTTGTTACGGAAAAGGGTAATCAAAATGCAACCAAGATTGCAAACATCCGTGAGTGGCTATTACCATAATATTTTCTGTCGTTCTTCATCTCGTATGTTGTTTTTCTCCGAACACAACCTCTAAACTTCACGGTAGAAAAGAGGTTTTAGGGTTCTAGACTCTTTGAATCGAGAATGAACCACTAAGTTGGGAGGGAAATCGACAAGCATACCTTAAACGAACCTGACGTTGGATGAGAACCCTAACCGAGAATGAACCACCGAATTGAAACGGAAGTCGGTATCTGTGAACCCAAACCCAAATCAAAATTGTGAATGGGGTTTTCATTTATGGCAGAAACCCAGATGAAATTAAACCAAGAACACAAAAATTAAACCAAGAACACAAAAACCCAATATCAATATTTCATTTATGGCAGAAACCCAGATGAAATCAAGCCAAAAAAACAAGATTCAATCCAAATTGAAAGAGGGTTTAGAAGTACAACATACCTGTTTTACTTAAAAACAACAAAATCTGCTGAAACAAACCCGAATCACCACTGTTTCTTCTGCAAGAACTCACAAACAATGAAGTAGAAATATTCCTTGGATGACTCAGTTGGAGGTGAGAAATTGAAGGTGGAAGGAGAGGTGATATGTAAGAGAGGGCGGTGAGGGTCTTGGGATGATCAAGAGTCACCTTGGATGACACAATTGGGAGGAAGTGAACCAACAGTCAGTTTGGGATGGAGGGAACCGTAAATTTAAGTGAGAGTGGATTAATAAATAAAAAAAGATTGGGATGGAGGGAACCGTAAATTTAAGTGAGAGTGGATTAATTAAAAAAAAGATTAAGACTTTAAGACTTTAAGATAGTTGGTCTAAATGCTTTATAAGGTAGTATAGATTTCTCCAGTTATTTTTCTGCACCACATACGAGATGAACCACAGATAATAGTGAAACGTGATTTGAGTACCAAACGCTCTCTCTACATCTTTTCTAGTAGCATCTTGTTTCTTTGCAAATAGTCAACGTTTTGGTGAAATATGATTTGAGTACCCCAAACGCGTTCTTTAATTTTATGTGTTAAGTTTGTATTTTTATTATTTTATTGTATTTTAATATAAATTATATTTTTAATTTTTTAATATTCCTTAATATTAACAAAAGGTAAATTATTCATACAATTTTTTCATAAACATACTCTACAAAACATCACAAAGCATGATGCGACATAAAATAATTGTTAATTTAGAAATTATACCCTACAATTTCTAATACTATTCACTGTCACATTAACAAAAAGTACTAATTTGACATTATCAATTACCAAGAACCAATTTCCTATTAAAAAACTCATACTCACAACCACCACAATTTATACATTAGAAATCATGCGTGTAACATTTGCAATTGGTTTGCAACTCACTTGTAATTACCGTAGTGGATGGTCTTACTCATGTCTTTCTGGTTTTACTTTTTCTGTTTTTGCTTCTTTATACACACCACTTATAAAAAATCAAGAAAGGGTTGAAATTTTCAGCTTCAACATAGGAATGATGAGGTCGAATTTAATAGCAAAACAAATTAACAGAATAATGAAGCACACGTGTTCATTACTATACTTCCCCTGGTTGGTTGTAGGGTTGTGGCATTTTTAACATTGTCACAACATGTTTTCATCCACTTTGTAGCTCGAGAACCATCTTGGCGTAGATTTTATTTGGATTATGGCGGTGCCGGTCCATATTCCTTACGCTTTCGTGGTCGAGATGTTTATGCCTTGGTTAAAGCAGGAGGACTTCAAGTTTTGAGAGAGATCGAAAACGATGAATTGACTTAGTAGACGTGACTCGACATATGACTCAATGTCGAGAAAACCCTCATTTACCGTCTTCATCTTTATCTGATACCGATGACTCTTCCACTCCACAATATGTCTATTCTCAACTTGCTGATTTAATTTTTAAGAGGCAATGTTCGAATTAGGAGCTGCTTGAGTTTTGTGTTGACATATTGTGGAATAGGGGGGTCATCGGTATAAGATGAAGTATCAAATGAAGATGATAATTGTAAGTGAGGGTTACTTGGCATTGAATCACATGTTGAGGCACATTTGCGATATAAGTATATTTTGTGTGGAAATAAGGGCAATGGAGAGCATCCATTTTTTCTTGATGCAAAGACTTGGTGCTCATGTGTTTATAGAGGGGGGACTAGACGCAAAAGAGATATGAAGAGAGGTTGAGTGCATGCAAAAGACATGTGGAAGAAAATTTGACTCCATGTAAAATCAATGTCTAGGGTTTTTCTATAGAGAGAGGTATAAGAGAATCAAAGATCAACGAGACCCAACTAATATCGTACCAATAAGTTGCCATTTGTAATAACCGAGACCAAAAGTGGAAGAGTTTTTAGTCTTGTGGATAAATTAATAAAGCTAGAAGTTGAGGGACTATTTTGGTAAGTGTAGCAATAGGGTATAAAAGCCCAAAATGGGGCTCAAAACCCTAGGACTGATTGTTGGTGGCGGCTAAGGGAATTAGAAGGCAGAGAAAAGAAGTTTGGGTGTTCTAGTGCAATTGAAGAAGGAAATCATCATTCATTAATTGGAAGGAAGAATAGAGTTGGAGTTTGATTCTGCAATCGATCCTATCAGGTAATCTCCTAAACCCAACTCTTATCTTGTTGTTATGATTGGATTGATGAGTTATTTAGAGAGTTTTACTTAAAAGTTATAAATGATACCTTGAGGGAAGGATTAAGCACTCTATTTGTGTTTGAGTAAGGAAAAGAATGATAAGAAATGGGCTTAGCATGTTTAGTAAGTCGTTCGTCGCCTTATCGTTCTATTTAGGAGGCTTTAAATGAGGTTTTTATCCCTGAAAATCGTCCAGCGCCGTACCCGGTATATGTCTTCGTGATGAAGGTTACCGGGAGAGAAAGAGAGTCCGAATAGTGTCGGTAAGTAGGTATGATCTGGTAACCTTGTATTCGGTAAGTTGTCCGGTAAGTAAACGTGTCCCGATAAGTTCGAGTTTACCGGATAGTTTCCGGTAAGGGGCATTTAACCGGTAAGTGTGTAGAGACCCGGTAAGTGGGTAGAGATCCGGTAAGCGTAGACCCGGTAAGTGAAGTCATCTGGTAAGTCAAATCGAGATAGAATTCTGAACAGTTGGTTTAGGATCTAAGCAGTTGTATATCATTTCGTTTCTCAGGTAATTCGACCGTAAGCTCGAAGTAAAGTAAGAAAAGACCTTATAAGCATCAGGTGAGTTTTCTAACTAAAATACGTGACTTTTAACGTGTTTTCTAAAGTAAGTGCATGTTGAGAAATGCCATGTTTATTTCTATGCTTTTAACTGCATGAAAGTTTATTTAAAGTTTTGTTTGAGATGTATGCATACATTGTGTGAGACGTAAATTGGTTAAGTCGGGGGGTGTGGCCTGCCAGTGTTCATGCCGGGAGGAGTGACCCGTTTATGCCATGGGAAGAGTGGCCCTGTAAGGCAGCATGAAACTGACTCGTTGTCACTCTTGAGTGACTTCAGGGTGCCATTTACGGGAGCGGATTTATCCGTGAAAGTTTTATGAAAAGATTATAAATGTTTGTATGTGAAAGTGATAAACTGTTTTAAATGTTTTTAGAACTGTCAGGAGGGACTCACTAGACCTCATGGTCTAACCCTCGCATTTTCAAATTAAAACCTTTTCAGGAAAGCAGGTAGCGAAAGGCTCTGGCAAGTGAGCAAGCGTGGTAGAGATAGTGAACTACTATTTAGCTTTAGATTTATTCTTAGTTGTATAGGTTATTTCCGCCAACCTAAATATTGAGACTTATATAAGAAGATTTGGGACCCGTTTTTGGGATATTTCGCTTTATATGATTTGAAAATGCTTTATTTTGTTTGGGTTGTTACAATTGGTATCAGAGCCCTAGTTTAAGGGATTTAGGTGACCGGACGGGCCTAGACTTAAACTTTGGAAGTATAAATCACAACTGAGAATCAGGAGTTGCGCTAGGATGGCACTATTATAGATAAAAGATCGATAGGGCACCGAGGACAGTCATGTAAGGTAAGTTTGGGATTTCACCTGGCCAGTGCAATCGTGAACTTACAGGTACATGTATGTACTCTAACTGCCTTATTATTTCTATGTGGTAGTATTGAATTAGTTTTAATTGTTGTGCACCAGTAACCAAGAATGTCTGCAAGAGTCTTGAGAAGTAAGTCAATGGCCATCGTGGAGGAGATGCCGAATGAGAGTACTACGCCACATGACGAGGCGGTTCGGGTTGAGAAATTAGTGGAGGATGGACCAGTGGATTCTCCGAGAGCGGTGGTCACTCGTGGAAGAGGTAGAGGACGTGGGAGAGACAGAGGAACAGTGCCGAGAAAGGCTGTTACTGAAGTGGGGGCGGCAACCACTAAAGGCAAGGGTAAGAAAAAGAAAGCGCCGGTTAGGCGCAAGGCAAAGAGTGTAGAGGAACCGGAAGTACAGGAAATATCAGAACAAGAGAGTTCAGCGCCTGCAAAGAAGACGAAAGTTAAAAAAGGACGTCATACTGAAGCCGCATCGGCTTTTGTAACGGGGGAGAAGTTCACAACAGAGATGGATAAACTGCAGAAGACTTTGAAAGCAGTGCTAGATAATCAGAATAAGACTACGTCTGGAGAACCAAGTAAAAGCGGTATGGAGAAGAAGACTGAGGAAAGCAGTTTACCACAGACTGAGATAGGAAACAACTCAGGGACAACTCCGATTGTTGCTATTGAACCAAAAGCAGTGAAAGGGTGTTCGTTTAAGACCTTCGCTTCGTGCAAACCTCCAACGTTCAACGGGGAGCGCAATCCCGTTCTAGCTTTGAAATGGGTTCGTGAGATGGAGTTAGCATTCGATACTAGCAAGTGCGCCGAAGAAGACAAGGTACTGTTTGCAATGTCAATGATGAAGTCTGAGGCCATCTATTGGTGGGATGTTGAAACTGGAGGTAGGGGATCGGAGGTAGCAAAGGGCACATCGTGGGAGTCGTTTGTTAAGAGGTTCAGAGCACAGTTTTGCCCGTTGGCGGCAGTTAAGAAACTTGAAGAGGAATTTCTGGGATTGGAACAGGGGTCAATGTCAGTTCAAGAATACACGTCTAAGTTTATCGAGAAGGCCCGATTTGCTGAATTGTACGTGCCTACTGAGGAAAGGCGAATAGAGAGATACATTTGGGGGTTAAAGAGCAGTGCAAGAGAATTGGTACAAGTGAAAGGACCAACTACTTTCCAGGCCATGGTAGACAATGCGGAACTTACCGAGAAGGAAAAGACCAGGCAGATGACCGAGAGAGTCGGAGACAAGCGTAAATGGGACGGGCCGAACCGAGACGGTAAGAGGCCGAATACTTCTAGACCCGAACTGCGGGTGGGGCAAAGGTCAGGGGAGAAACTGTGTGTAAAGTGCAACAGAATGCACATGGGAGAATGTTGGGCCGATAAGGAGGGATGTTTCAAGTGTGAGAAAGTGGGGCATCTAGCTCGGGACTGTCGCAGTCCGAGGTCGTGTTATCATTGTGGTTCGCCAGATCATGTCAAGTGGGATTGCCCCCAATTGAAGAAAGGATATTCTGGGGCTGGAGGTGGCAGTAGCGGAGGAAGAGGTGGTAAGAGAAAGGTGGAGTCGGCTCGCGTAAGGGCCAGGGCTTTCCACATGTCTGCGGAGGAGGCGGTGAACACGCCTGATGTTGTGACAGGTACTTTCCCTATAGACTCGATTTATGATAAGGTGTTATTTGATTCGGGGGCTAACCGTTCGTTTGTGTCGCCCAAATTTATTCGAAAATTGCAAGTAGAACCCAAGAGGTTGAACTTTGGGTTTGAGGTAGAGGTAGCGGATGATAGTCGAGTCTGGGTGAAAGAGGTCTATGAGGGATGTTGCATAGACGTAGACGGCCACTCATTTCCTTTACGGTTGTATCCGATGGGAATGAGGGAGTTTGACGTGGTGCTAGGAATGGATTGGTTAGCGGAGAATGACGCTGATATTGTGTGCAATAAGAAGTTAATTCGTATCGCTTTGCCTGATAAGAAAGAAATAGTGATATATGGGGATCGTCGAGATAGGAAGTCGTGTATGATTTCGATGTTGAAAGCTAGGCGGTGTCTGGGGAAGGGATGTCTAGGGTATTCAGTCTATGTGCTAGATGCTAAGAAAGAGAAGAAAGGAGTAAGTGAAGTACCGATAGTCAGTGAGTACCCGGAAGTGTTTTCGGATGACCTGACGAGTCTGCCTCCAGATCGTCAAGTAGAGTTCAGAATAGAACTGTTGCCTGGAGCGGCACCGATTGCACGTGCACCTTATCGTCTGGCACCAGTTGAGATGAAAGAAATGATGACTCAGTTACAAGAATTTCTCGACAAGGGTTTTATTCGCCCGAGCTCATCGCCGTGGGGAGCGCCGGTACTATTTGTTAAGAAGAATGACGGATCTAAGCGGATGTGCATAGATTACCGTGAGCTCAACAAGGTAACCGTGAAGAATAAGTACCCGCTTCCTAGGATCAATGACCTCTTCGACCAGTTGCAAGGTGCGAGTTATTTCTCGAAGATAGATTTGAGATCGGGTTACCATCAATTGAAGGTGAGAGAAGAGGATGTGCCGAAGATGGCTTTCCGTACGAGATATGGACATTACGAGTTCTTAGTCATACCCTTCGGGTTGACTAATGCGTCGGCGGTGTTCATGGATTTGATGAACAGAGTGTGTAGCATGCTGTTGGATAAATGTGTGATCGTCTTCATTGACGATATCTTAATTTATTCTCGTACCCGAGAGGATCACGAGAGACATCTTCGAGCAGCACTGGAATTGCTAAAGCGTGAGAAGTTATACGCGAAGTTTTTGAAATGCGAGTTTTGGTTATGGGAAGTACAGTTTTTGGGCCACGTGGTGTCGGCGGACGGCATCAAAGTGGATCCCGCTAAGATTGAAGCCATTAAAGATTGGGAGGCGCCAAGAACCCCATCGGAAGTGAGAAGCTTTCTCGGGTTAGCAGGTTATTACCGGAAGTTTATTCAAGTCTTCTCTCGAATAGCTTCACCACTGACCTCTTTGACAAGGAAGAACGTCAAGTTCAGTTGGACTGAGGCACAAGAATTTGCGTTCGAGAAGTTGAAGGAAAGTTTAAGCAGTGCTCCGGTTTTGTCGTTACCTAATGGATCGGAGGGATTTGTAATATTCAGTGACGCATCTAAGCTTGGGCTAGGTTGTGTATTGATGCAGAATGGGAAGGTGATTGCCTACGCTTCCCGACAGTTGAAAGACCACGAGAAGAACTACCCTACCCATGACATGGAGTTGGCAACGGTGGTGTTCGCTTTAAAGATTTGGCGACACTACTTATATGGAGTGAAGTGTCAGATTTACACCGATCACAAAAGTATGAAGCATCTATTTGATCAGAAAGAATTAAATATGAGACAGAGGAGATGGATGGAGCTGTTGACTGACTATGACTGCGAGATTCTTTACCACCCGGGTAAAGCTAATGTGGTGGCCGACGCGTTGAGTCGGAAAGAGCGAGGAGAACAAACCAAAGTTGTGGCCTTCAGAGTCGAGGCAACCTTGAATCTCCTTGACGAAATTAAGAAGTCTCAGGAGGAAACGTTACTAGAAGAGAACGTAAAGAGCGAAAGAGTTGTCGAAGCTACATCATTGTTCGGAGTCAAGAGTGGTGGGTTGAAGTGTATGAATGACCGGGTGTGGGTTCCCAAGTTGGGCAACCTAAGAGTATAAGTCGCGGTATTCCATGCACCCGGGAACGAATAAGATGTATCGAGACTTAAGACAGTTCTATTGGTGGCCGGGAATGAAAAAAGATATCGCTCACTTTGTGGAGCGATGTGTGACGTGTTTGAAGGTTAAGGCAGAACATCAACGACCGTATGGAGAACTTCAGTCTACGGTGATACCAGTGTGGAAATGGGACAACATCACCATGGATTTCATCACGAAGTTACCGAGGACTCCGAAGGGTAATGATGCGATTTGGGTGATCGTGGATATTCTCACCAAGTCCGCGCATTTCTTACCTATTAAGGAGTCAAATTCGTTGGAGAAACTAGCTCGATTGTACATTAATGAAATAGTGTCTAGGCACGGAGTGCCGCGATCCATCGTGTCTGACCGTGATAGTCGGTTCACGTCAGCATTTTAGAGGAGTCTGCAACGGGAGTTGGGTTCTCAATTGAAGCTAAGCACGGCCTACCATCCTCAAATGGATGGTCAGAGCGAGAGAACTATTCAGACACTCGAAGATATGCTCCGAGCGTGTGTAATCGATTTCAAGGGATCGTGGGAAGTGCATTTATCGTTGATAGAATTCTCCTATAATAATAGTTACCACGCAAGCATCCAAGCGGCGCCATTCGAAGCATTGTACGGACGGAAGTGTCGTACGCCGTTGTGTTGGAACGAAGTAGGAGAAAGGCAGTTGGCAGGCCCAGAGATTGTACAAATAACGGCAGATAAGATTGAAGTGATCCGTGAGCGGATGAGGATCGCGCAGGATCGTCAGAAGAAGTATGCGAATCGAAGGAGAAAGCCTATTGAATTTCATGTGGGAGACAAAGTAATGCTAAAAGGTCTCACCTTGGAAAGGAGTAGTGCGCTTCGGGAAGAAGGGAAAGTTGAGGCCGAGATATGTAGGACCTTTCGTTATTATTGAACGAACTGGAGCCGTAGCTTACAAGCTAGAATTGCCTGAAGAGTTAAGTAGAATTCACCCGACATTTCATGTGTCAAACCTGAAGAAATGTTTGGCCGAGACCGATGTGACCATTCCGTTAGAAGATGTTAGCATCGATGAGAAACTGTCGTACGAGGAAGAACCAATAGAGATTGTGGACAGTAAGGTCCGGAAAACAAGGAATAGAGAAGTTCGACTAGTAAAGGTTCAATGGAGATATCATAAGGGACGAGAGGCTACGTGGGAAGTGGAAGCGGACATGAAGTCCAATTACCCTCATCTTTTCGAGAATGGAATTTCGGGGACCAAAAGTGGAAGAGTTTTTAGTCTTGTGGATAAATTAATAAAGCTAGAAGTTGAGGGACTATTTTGGTAAGTGTAGCAATAGGGTATAAAAGCCCAAAATGGGGCTCAAAACCCTAGGACTGATTGTTGGTGGCGGCTAAGGGAATTAGAAGGCAGAGAAAAGAAGTTTGGGTGTTCTAGTGCAATTGAAGAACGAAATCATCATTCATTAATTGGAAGGAAGAATAGAGTTGGAGTTTGATTTTGCAATTGATCCTATCAGGTAATCTCCTAAACCCAACTCTTATCTTGTTGTTATGATTGGATTGATGAGTTATTTAGAGAGTTTTACTTAAAAGTTATAAATGATACCTTGAGGGAAGGATTAAGCATTCTATTTGTGTTTGAGTAAGCAAAGAATGATAAGAAATGGGCTTAGCATGTTTAGTAAGTCGTTCATCGCCTTATCGTTCTGATTAGGAGGCTTTAAATGAGGTTTTTGTCCCTGAAAATCGTCCAGCGCCGTACCCGGTATGTGTCTTCGTGATGAAGGTTACCGGGAGAGAAAGAGAGACCGGATAGTGTCGGTAAGTAGGTATGATCCGGTAACCTTGTATTCGGTAAGTTGTCCGGTAAGTAAACGTATCCCGGTAAGTTCGAGTTTACCGGATAGTTTCCGGTAAGGGGCATTTAACCGGTAAGTGTGTAGAGACCCGGTAAGTAGGTAGAGATCCGGTAAGCGTAGACCCGGTAAGTGAAGTCATCCGGTAAGTCAAATCGAGATAGAAGTCTGAACAGTTGGTTTAGGTGTAACATCCCGATTTCCATATATACAAATAACATACAATTCACAACATAATTTCATCTCAAAAAGATACATCATATTTCATATTCGGTCCCATAGTCTTACTAAACATAAAAAGAATTTGAGTACAAACTTTTTGACTAAATAATTTACATTATGACTAACAACAAAGCCGTAAGTACAAAAACATATCATGATCTTCATTACAAAAGTCTTCACAAAAGCTATCCATCCATTACTCTATTCATTTGCTCTTACCCGATCCATCACCTGGAATACATATTTTTAAAACAAAATGAGGGTTAGACCTAGCGGTCTAAGTGAGAAAATCCCTGTCATTTCACAATCATTATAAAATCCATTTATATAAAATCCATTATATAAACCCACATATATTACACGTAATTAAATACCAATCAAGACTCGTGCACTGTGTTCAACCCATCCTCTTTCTCATTCTCATTTCCCCTGGCCATGTTAGTTGGTTGCGAGCCAACTAATCCGCTGTACAACAACTACAGCTAACACCGCTGTACAACAACTACAGCAACACCGTTGTACAACAACTACAGCAAACTCCGCCGACTATAGTTTTGGCTAACATATACTCGTGTAGTGGAATGCACATATAAATACAATATATATCTCAATATATCACATTGTCATTTATGAACATCTATTCACATCATCTATCACCTTTTCAGTCTACACGTACATGTATTCCAGTTTAAAAACATTTTGAAGTAAAACTCACCTGATTGCTTATCAACACGTTTCCGAGTCTTCTAAACAGGTTCAGTCCTTTACCCAGAATTCACAGGATCTGTAACAAATAGATACAGATATCTCTTTACCACATAAAACACATAAGTCTTACTAAGGCTAAGAACTCTAAATAACTCAAATCCTCAAATGTTGCCCCCAAACCCGTACTCAAGTCAAGACCACAGAATAGTCAGTCCTCATTCATTCCCTATCTAATGGTTAACAAAATACAGGTTACTGGATACTCGACAGCATCTAAATTCTCAATATTGGCCAAACAGCAAAAGTATCCGGATACCATAAGTTATCCGGACAACACTACTTTTCCGGACAGCACTACTTTTCCGGACAACCTATATAATCCGGACGTCATCCAGACACCAAGTAATCCGGACAGTATCCGGTATCTTAACTCATCCGGAAACTATAGAAAAAGAGACTTACCCGGATATTTGACTTGTCCGGACACCTTTAAACACCATCCGGACACCACAGCTATATTACCCGGACACTACCAACCAAACCACCCGGACACATTCATGGTGTCCGGAAACTGCTGATGTTCATCCCTATTTTTACCCAGAAATCAACAGAACTAACCCCAGATACGAAATCAGTGTTTCTACTCCGATAGGAACCATTAACTGGTAATTACCAACACAAAATACACAGGGAACATACCTTAAATCGTTTCCAAGCATTCCAATTGAAGCCTTAACCCTAGCTTTCTTCTTTTCTCTTCTTTTGCCTCACAAACACACACTCACACACTCTAATGTTTCTGGACAGTTGCTGAAATGAAAATATCTGGATATCTTTAAGGGATAATATCTATCCATACTTACCATATAGACCTTGAACTTCTCAATAATGACCCAAACACCCTTAACTTATTAATTAACCCAAACTTACCCTAAACATCCAACTTTAAAGTTAACTAAATTTAACGGAACTAGGATTTAACTAACGAACTTACCCGGGGTATTACATTAGGATCTGAGCAGTTGTATATCATTTCGTTTCTCAGGTAATTCGACCGTAAGCTCGAAGTAAAATAAGAAAAGACCTTATAAGCATCAGGTGTGTTTTCTAACTAAAATACGTGACTTTTAACGTGTTTTCTAAAGTAAGTACATGATGAGAAATGCCATGTTTATTTCTATGCTTTTAATTGCATGAAAGTTTATTTAAAGTTTTGTTTGAGATGTATGCATACATTGTGTGAGACGTAAATTTGTTAAGTCGGGGGGTGTGGCCCGCCAGTGTTCATGCCGGGAGGAGTGACCCGTTTATGCCATGGGAAGAGTGACCCTGTAAGGCAGCATGAAACTGACTCGTTGTCACTCTTGAGTGACTTTAGGGTGCCATTTACGGGAGATGATTTATCCGTGAAAGTTTTATGAAAAGATTATAAATGTTTATATGTGAAAGTGATAAACTATTTTAAATGTTTTGAGAACTGTCAGGAGGGACTCACTAGACCTCATGGTCTAACCCTCGCATTTTCAAATTAAAACCTTTTCAAGAAAGCAGGTAGCGAAAGGCTCTGGCAAGTGAGCAAGCGTGGTAGAGATAGTGAACTACTATTTAGCTTTAGATTTATTTTTAGTTGTATAGGTTGTTTCCGCCAACCTAAATATTGAGACTTATGTAAGAAGATTTGGGACCCGTTTTTGGGATATTTCGCTTTATATGATTTGCAAATGCTTTATTTTGTTTAGGTTGTTACACCATTAATATCCTCAACTAGTTAACTAAATTTAACGGAACTAGGATTTAACTAACGAACTTACCCGGGGTATTACATCATCTCCCCCTTAGAAGAATTTCGTCCCGAAATTCGATTAGGCAAAAAGGTACGGGTACTTAGTTCTCATTTCTGATTCCGATTCCCAAGTAGCATCCTGACCCTTATGATGTATCCACTGAACTTTCACTTGTCTGATTACTTTGTTCCGCAACACTTTAACTTTGTGGTCAACAATGGCTTCTGGTTCTTCTACATAATTCAACTTTTCATCGACCTGTATTTCGGGTAGAGACACTGCCTGATCTGGCGTAACCAAACACTTTCGGAAATTGGATACGTGGAACGCATTGTGGATTCTGCTTAACTCTGGCGGAAGATCTAACCTGTAGGCTACTTCACCGATCCTTTCTATGATTGCAAACGGTCCAATGTACCTCGGGTTCAGTTTACCTTGTTTCCCAAATCGGATGACTCCTTTCCAAGGTGAGACTTTTAACATCACAAAATCTCCAACTTGGAATTCTAACGGCTTTCGGCGTCGGTCGGCGTAGCTTTTCTGTTTGTCTTGAGCCACTTTCAATCTTTCCCGAATCTGAGTAATCTTATCTGCGGTTAACTGAACTATATCTGGCCCTGCTAACTGTTTCTCTCCCACTTCGTTCCAACACAGAGGCGTTCGGCATTTTCTACCATACAGAACTTCAAACGGTGCCGCTTGTATGCTGGAATGGTAACTGTTGTTGTAGGCAAATTCGATCAACGGCAAATGCTTATCCCACGATCCCCCAAAGTCAATAATGCAAGCCTGGAGCATATCTTCTAATGTCTGAATCGTTCGTTCACTCTAACCGTCAGTTTGAGGATGATAAGTTGTACTTAACTTTATCTGCGTCCCCATCTCCTTTTGAAAACTTCTCCAGAATCTTGAAGTAAAACGGCTATCCCAATCTGAAATGATCGAGATTGGAACTCCATGTCGAGTTACTATTTCGTCAATGTACAATTTGGCTAATCGTTCCATCGAATCAGTTTCCTTTATCGGTAAGAAGTGAGCAGACTTCGTTAATCTATCAACAATCACCCAAATAGCATCAAATCCCTTCGGGGTCCTTGGTAGCTTCGTGATGAAATCTGTCGTAATCTGATCCCATTTCCACATAGGTATTTCTAAACACTGCAATTGCCCGAACGGCTTCTGATGTTCAATCTTTACCTTCTTACAAGTAGTACAACCTTCCACATACTGAGCAATGCTTCTTTTTATTCTCGGCCACCAATAGAATTGTTTCAGATCTTTATACATCTTGTTCGTACCTGGATGAATAGAGAATCGAGATTGATGAGCTTCTTGTAGTACCCGATCACGTAAACCACCCAAACGAGGCACCCAAATTCTGTTCCCCAGACACAACAACCCACGGTCATCTTTTACTAGCAATGCTGATAACCCCACTAACCGTTCTGTTTTCAAATGTTTTTCCTGATAGGCTTCTAATTGACACTTCAGCAATTTGTCAAAGATGTTGGGTAGGAGTTCAGCTCGTAGTGCAATGGCTTTTATTGTCCCGCTTCTTTCTTGACGACTCAGTGCATCAGCTACCACGTTTGCCTTTCCCGGATGATAAAGAATTTCGCAGTCGTAATCATTCACCAGTTCTAGCCATCGTCTTTGTCTCATATTTAATTCCTTCTGGTCAAAAAGATGTTGGAGACTCTTATGATCGGTAAAGATTTGACATTTAGAACCGTAAAGATAATTTCTCCAAATCTTCAATGCGAAGACAACTGCTGCAAGCTCTATGTCGTACGTAGGGTATTGTCTTTCATGATCTTTCAATTGACGAGAAGCATAAGCAATAACCTTTCCACGCTGCATAAGTACACATCCCAAACCTAGTTTGGAAGCATCACTGTAAACAACAAAGTCTTCAGAACCTTCCGGTAATGACAAAATCGGCTCGCTGCAAAGTTTCTCTTTCAAAATTCGGAATGCTTCATCCTGTTCTGCTTTCCATTCGAACTTTAGATTCTTTCGAGTCAGCTTAGTCAAAGGCGTCGCGATACGAGAGAAGTCTTTTATAAACTTTCGATAGTAACCGGCTAGACCCAGAAAACTACGTACTTCGGTTGGCGTTCTCGGCGGTTCCCACTTTTCAATCGCTTCTACCTTCATCGGATCAACTTGAATGCCTTTTTCAGAATCTACATGCCCCAGAAACTGAACTTCTCGTAACCAGAATTCACATTTAGAGAACTTAGCGTACAACTTTTCTTTCTTCAGCAACTCTAGAATCAAACGAAGATGTTGTGCGTGCTCTTCTTTGGATCGGGAATAGATAAGTATATCATCAATAAATACAATTACAAATTTATCGAGATACGGATTACATTCCCGATTCATTAAATCCATAAAAGCAGCTGGAGCGTTCGTCAATCCAAACGGCATCACTAAAAATTCATAATGACCATACCTTGTGCGAAAAGCAGTTTTCAGAACATCTTCCTCTTTCACCTTCAGTTGATGGTAACCAGATCTCAAATCAATCTTGGAGAAATAGCAAGCTCCAAATAGTTGATCAAAGAGGTCATCAATTCTAGGAAGCGGATACTTGTTCTTGATCGTGCGCTTATTCAATTCCCGGTAGTCGATACACATTCTCATCGAACCATCCTTCTTTTTCACAAACAAAACTGGCGCTCCCCACGGCGAAGAACTAGGTCTGATGAAGCCTTTGTCGGATAGGTCTTGTAGTTGTGTCATCATCTCTTTCATCTCTGGAGGTGCCAGACGATACGGTGCACGGGCAATAGGAGTGGCTCCAGGAATCAGATCTATACCAAACTCTACTTGTCTAACGGGAAGAAGACTATTCAAGTCTTCAGGGAACACTTCAGGAAATTCACTAACAATCGGAATATCTTCCAACTTATTCTTTTCTGACTTAATATCTATCACATAAGCTAAGTAAATCTGGCAACCCTTATTAACATACTTACGGGCTTTTATCATAGATATAAGGCAAGACTGATGATTGCTACGATCACCATAAATCACTACCGGTCCTCTCTCAGGTAAGACAACATTAATTATTTTCTTATCACAAACTATGTTATCCTGATTCTCAGCTAACCAATCCATTCCCACTACCACATCAAACTCGATCAAGGCTATAGGGAATAATTGTATAGGTACTTCGCATCCCTCGATATTTATCACACACTTATCAAAAACTTCATTAACCGACACTTGTTTATCATTTGCCGTATCTACCATCAAAGCATGATCTAATACTTTAGGTTTTAAATGCATATAAGCAGCAAATGAAGGAGACACAAACGATCGGTTTGCACCGGAGTCAAATAACACTTTAGCACGTGTAGAGTTTATGAAAAATGTACCTGTAACCACATCCGGGGTTTCCTCCGCTTCTTTTGTTGTCATCTGAAACGTACGACCCCTTGTTCTTGGTGGTTCTAGTCTTGGCACTACTGGTCTAACAACCACTGGTCTCCCTGATGTACCACCCTGCTGTATTCTTCCCCGCGGACAATCCGACTGAATGTGATCCGGAGAATTACACAAGAAACAAAGCCGCGGTACTGGACAGTTTTTAGCAATATGCCCGGTCTTCCCACACTTATAACAAATCCGAGGGTCAGCTTGACAATTTCCTTGGTACACACGGTTGCACTTCGGACAAGGTTTTTCTGTTGATCGAAACGGCGGGCGGTTATCGTATCTCTGAAACCTGGACTTCTTCGGGTCATACTGTGGTCCTTCCCACTTTCTCTTCCCCATACCTTTATCACTAGCATCCCTCCTATTATCTCACTCCACATCTTCCGCGGCATCTACTGCGGTTGAGAAGGTAACGGGTCCTTTTGCAGTTACTAGCTTTCTGACATCTGAATTTAACCCGAAGATAAACCTTTCCATCTTCATTGCCTCCGTGGCAACGTAGTATTCCGCGAATCGAGATTTTTCTAGAAAACTAGCGGTGTAGTCCCGAACTGATAAGTTCCCTTGTTGTAAGTTCATATATTCTCCTTCCAATTGTTTAATCGCTGCATGAGGACAAAATTGTTTCCTGAAAGCTATAACAAATTTCTCCCAAGAAAAGGTAGAGTATATGTCAGGCTCTCCTGATGACATATGAGCTTCCCACCAGTATAAAGCATCGCCCTTCAACATCGCGGTTCCATAAAGTACTCTGTCTTCCTCAGCACACTTACTAGTTTTGAAGATAGCTTCTATTTCCTTCAGCCATCTCATCGCTTTCACTGGGTCCCGGTCTCCTGAGTAAGTAGGAGGCTTACAACTGAGAAACATTTTATAATCACACTTTCTCATTACTGGTCCGACAGTAGGAGTAATAGGCATCTCTTCTTCATGTGAAGGATGTGGTCTATCTGTTTCAGTATTATGAGTTTGGTTGAACATAGCTTGGATATTGGCTTGTAATCTTCCCATTTCCGCTGCTAAGTCATCTCTTGTAACAAATTCCGTGCCGCGCCCCTGGACTCTGCCTCCAGTTCTACCTCTACCTCTTTCTCCCCCTCTTCCCCTTCCTCCGGCTGTTGGGTTCGTTCTATTCGGATTTCCTCCTCCTTCCCGATTCGTTTGTCTAGTACCAGATGCCATTCTATAGATTCAGACAAGGTTAATATACACATAAGCACATACCCCATATAACAAGGTATTCCAGTTCAAACATGTACCTGTAAGATCACAATTACACTGGCCAGGTGTAATAATGAAATTACCTTACATGATGTTCCTTCTACCTTTTTATATTTATCATCCCAAGGTTCTACAATAATAGGGACATCCTACTTCACATGCAGTTTAAGTTTAGGTACAGATACTAATACTTAAATCCCTTAAACTAAGGCTCTGATACCATCAGTAACATCCCGATTTCCATATATACAAATAACATACAATTCACAACATAATTTCATCTCAAAAAGATACATCATATTTCATATTCGGTCCCATAGTCTTACTAAACATAATAAGAATTTGAGTACAAACTTTTTGACTAAATAATTTACATTATGACTAACAACAAAGCCATAAGTACAAAAACACATCATGATCTTCATTACAAAAGTCTTCACAAAAGCTATCCATCCATTACTCTATTCATTTGCTCTTACCCGATCCATCACCTGGAATACATATTTTTAAAACAAAATGAGGGTTAGACCTAGCGGTCTAAGTGAGAAAATCCCTGTCATTTCACAATCATTATAAAATCCATTTATATAAAATCCATTATATAAACACACATATATTACACGTAATTAAATACCAATCAAGACTCGTGCACTGTGTTCAACCCATCCTCTTTCTCATTCTCATTTCCCCTGGCCATGTTAGTTGGTTGCGAGCCAACTAATCCGCTGTACAACAACTACAGCTAACACCGCTGTACAACAACTACATCAACACCGCTGTACAACAACTACAGCAAACTCCGCCGACTATAGTTAAGGCTAACATATACTCGTGTAGTGGAATGCACATAAATACAATATATATCTCAATATATCACATTGTCATTTATGAACATCTATTCACATCATCTATCACCTTTTCAGTCTACACGTACATGTATTCCAGTTTAAAAACATTTTGAAGTAAAACTCACCTGATTGCTTATCAACACGTTTCCAAGTCTTCTAAACAGGTTCAGTCCTTTACCCAGAATTCACAGGATCTGTAACAAATAGATACATATATCACTTTACCACATAAAACACATAAGTCTTACTAAGGCTAAGAACTCTAAAGAACTCAAATCCTCAAATGTTGCCCCCAAACCCGTACTCAAGTCAAGACCACAGAATAGTCAGTCCTCATTCATTCCCTATCTAATGGTTAACAAAATACAGGTTACTGGATACTCGACAGCATCTAAATTCTCAATATTGGCCAAACAGCAAAAGTATCCGGATACCATAAGTTATCCGGACAACACTACTTTTCCGGACAACCTATATAATTCGGACGTCATCCGGACACCAAGTAATCCGGACAGCATCCGGTATCTTAACTCATCCGGAAACTATAGAAAAAGAGACTTACCCGGATATTTGACTTGTCCGGACACCTTTAAACACCATCCGGACACCACAGCTATATTACCCGGACACTACTAACCAAACCACCCGGACACATTCATGGTGTCCGGAAACTGTTGCTGTTCATCCCTATTTTTACCCAAAAATCAACAGAATTAACCCCAGATACGAAATCAGTGTTTCTACTCCGATAGGAACCATTAACTGGTAATTACCAACACAAAATACACAGGGAACATACCTTAAATCGTTTCCAAGCAATCCAATTGAAGCCTTAACCCTAGCTTTCTTCTTTTCTCTTATTTTGCCTCACAAACACACACTCACACACTCTAATGTTTCTGGACAGTTGCTGAAATGAAAATATATGGATATCTTTAAGGGATAATATATATCCATACTTACCATATAGACCTTGAACTTCTCAATAATGACCCAAACACCCTTAACTTATTAATTAACCCAAACTTACCCTAAACATCCAACTTTAAAGTTAACTAAATTTAACGGAACTAGGATTTAACTAACGAACTTACCCGGGCTATTACATTAGGATCTGAGCAGTTGTATATCATTTCGTTTCTCAGGTAATTCGATTGTAAGCTCGAAGTAAAGTAAGAAAAGACCTTATAAGCATCAGGTGTGTTTTCTAACTAAAATACGTGACTTTTAACGTGTTTTCTAAAGTAAGTACATGATGAGAAATGCCATGTTTATTTCTATGCTTTTAATTGCATGAAAGTTTATTTAAAGTTTTGTTTGAGATGTATGCATACATTGTGTGAGACGTAAATTGGTTAAGTCGGGGGGTGTGGCCCGCCAGTGTTCATGCCGGGAGGAGTGACCCGTTTATGCCATGGGAAGAGTGACCATGTAAGGCAGCATGAAACTGACTCGTTGTCACTCTTGAGTGACTTCAGGGATTTACGGGAGCGGATTTATCCGTGAAAGTTTTATGAAAAGATTATAAATGTTTATATGTGAAAGTGATAAACTGTTTTAAATGTTTTGAGAACTGTCAGGAGGGACTCACTAGACCTCATGGTCTAACCCTCGCATTTTCAAATTAAAACATTTTCAGTAAAGCAGGTAGCGAAAGGCTCTGGCAAGTGAGCAAGCGTGGTAGAGATAGTGAACTACTATTTAGCTTTAGATTTATTCTTAGTTGTATAGGTTGTTTCCGCCAACCTAAATATTAAGACTTATGTAAGAAGATTTGGGAGCCGTTTTTGAGATATTTCGCTTTATATGATTTGCAAATGCTTTATTTTGTTTAGGTTGTTACACCATTAATATCCTCAACTAGTTAATTGAATTTAGTTTTTAAATGTGGATCATAAACCATTTAGTTATTAGAAAAAGAATCAAGGTAAAATCTAAAGGAATTCATTGGACTTTAGTGTTTGTGTTTGGACGATTTTTTGGAACAAATAAGTCTATGAACATTTCAAAACATGTTAAATAAATCCGTGGACTTTTGAAAACATGCTAAATACACCCTTATTACACATAAACATAACCTGCAACCTACATAGCAGGTAAAACTAGAGATTAAAAAAAACAGGAAAAATGTCACCTACTTTATCCGTTTACAAGTTAAAATGGAAAAATTAACTAAATTAGCCAATCTCACCAAACTATAAGGGTATAAAGTATAAGATTACAAATAATTTTACATATTTATGATATTTAATAATATATGATTAAATTCAAAATAATCAATATTAAGTTCATTTTGAATGTATTGATGAGACGATGTGTGATTTATAAAAAACGTATTTTTAGACATATCTTAGTTAATATACGATTATGTGTGTTAATATAACTAAAATAAAAAGGTAATGTATATAAAATTAATTAAATAACTAATTATATGAATGCAAATGTAATTTTTTTCTAAAACTTTACGTAGAAATTGATCTTTACACATAAATTTTTCTACCTAAGGATTTTTTTTATTTTTTCCCTTTTTGGGCCAAAAGCAATCCTTACGTAGAAAAAAAACAACATGCACAAAATTTGGCTATTTTATGAAAAGTCTTTGAAACATGGCTAAAAATGAATTTGTTTGATGAGATTGACTATTAACTATTTTAGTTAAAAAAAAAATTTACTTCTACACTGATAAAGTAGATGACATCTTTTCTGTTTTTATATTTTTAGTTTGTAGTTTACTTGCTATGTAGGTTTTAGATTACATTTTAAAGTAATAAGAATGTATTTAACAAGTTTTCAAAAGTCCAAAGATTTATTTAATAGGTTTTGAAATATCCAAGGACCTACCTGTTCAAAATATTGTCAAATTACTTAATCACCGTAAACACTAAGGGCTTGTTTGTTAATAGCTTAATGAGCTTAATGGGACTCATAGCTTATTCAGTCACTTATATATGACTGTTTGGTAGTGGCTTAATGATATAGAAAGTGACTTACTTATTAAGCTTTTAGGAGGAAGCTTTATGCAGAAAGTCAAGTTTTGTTCAAACCAGTCTCTCCCAATTAAAACACATGATCCTTCCATCTATGAAAACACCGGCCCAACAAAAACCTTTCCAATCTATACAGACAGATTAATCCACACACCACTTTATTCATACAGGACTTAAAAAACCAACCAAACAACCCCTAAAAGTCTTTGGATTATTTTGAACTTTTTTAGAAAACTATGATTGAATCGGTTATGTTGCCACTTGTCATCAAATTATTGGGTGACTTTAAAATACTTTAACAATTTGTCTAAGAGCATCTCCAACAGCTTCTCCAAAATTTCTCCAAAATAGAGAACCAAAAGTCAAAATCTCCAAAAAAAAATTACATTCATCTCCAACAGATTCCTTATTTTGGAGAAGAAAACATTGATTATAATATTAAGAGTAAACTACACTTTTGTCCCTGTGGTTTGGTGTTTATAACACATTTGGTCCCTACAGTTTAAAAATTACACTTTAGCCACTGCAGTTTGCTATTTGGTCCGGATTTGGTCCCTCGTCGTTAAGTCCGTTAAAAAACTCAGTTAAGTTCAGGGGTATTTTCGGCTTTTTCTTTTATAGGGAGAAGTGATACAATTCTTTTAAAACAATAGGGACCAAATTGTAATTTTTTCTAATTTATATTAATATTTTATATATATATATACACACACATGCCACAGGAACGACCCACCACCCCTTCTCCGGCGTCTTCTCCGGCACCCTCCTCCGGCAACCACACGACCACGTCAGGTAGTCTCTACGAGTGTCTTAATCGAGTAACTGTTTTCGCAAGCCATAGTAACAAAAAGTTTTCGTGAACATCTTTATCGAAAATTGTTGGTGCAAGTGTACCACATCTCTATATATTTATATATATTTATTTTGATGATTCCAAACACACCGTATTATTGTTTATCTAACAATTTATCCAAGTGTATAGGAACACGAAGATTTTATCTGATGAGTTCAAGACATGAAGATGCGTCATATTATTTATATTTCATAATGGTAAAAACACTCTAAATAATATACCACTTGGATATTTCGAAAACCCAACCCAATACTGTTTTTATTAATCTTTTAATATTAAATTCAAAAGTTTTTTTTAATATATATATATATATAAACGTATGATACATATATATTATATATTTCTTTATCATCCAAATATATATATATTATATTCTAGGAACATCATCATTACCTTTATTTTATATTCATATATATATCTCCTTGAAAATGGGTGTTATGGAGAAGAGAAGAAAGAAAGCTGACAAATGTGGAAGATCTAGATCTCTGCATGTGGGAGTTAGCTGTGTGAAAAGAACCAAGAAAAGCCGCAACTGAATTTGCTGATGGATGGCAAGGAAGTCTTTGCACGCTGAATTTTTTGTTTGCATGCAACGGATCTCTTCCTTGGTTTACTATTTATACAAGTGTTTGCTGGAGAAGAAAAATACCAATTCACAATCCTGCATTTGATAAAGACTCTGCAGATCCTTACTCCCTCTTATCACTTATTAAATTTATAAAACATTTTTTTTGGTAAGAAACCTTGAGTTGATAGCAGATTAAAATCTCTCGATTAGTTGAATCAGCAACACAACTCAAGTGATCAAACTCTCTAAAAATATCCAAGTGATAAATATTATACAAGAGTGATTACCATATTAAAATTATACATCTCTTGTAAGTGTTTGAATAACGGGTGTGTGATCCATTATATCTCAAAAGCGTAAGCTAGAGAACCGTTTGCTTTACTCTGTATTTGGTTTGTATTCTACCGTAAAGAATACCTTTTAGTGGATCGTGTCGAGAAGTGTCTCGGCTAGTGGTTTACCCAGTTGGTGGTGAATCACTAAATCTCGGTGTCAAGTATCTCTATCCCTTTTTTCTCTTTATATTTCCGCTGTGCATTTAATTATATCTGTCTATATAATTATTGTATATTTATTGTATTTATACTCTGCTTTATTTACTGTATTTTATACTGTATTATTTTTAAAAGGATTTTTGAAAGTAAAAGATTTATATACAACCTTACCCCCCCCCCTTGGTTGTCCAACAATTGGTATCAGAGCAGGGCTTTCAAAAATTATATATTTAATACTTTTTCCAAGACATCCTTTTAAATGGCTCAACAACAAAATATTTTGTTTTCAAAACCTCCTATGATTGATACTGAAAAGTTTGGCATTTGGGCTGAACTATTTGAATGTCACGTTCGTGGCAAAAATCAAAGAATTTGGGACATTATTGAAAATGGGAATTTTAAACCAACCAAAGTAGAAGATGATGTTATTATTGATAAACCTATAAAAGATTGGACTCCCGCTGAAAAATCTCATTATTGTTTAAATTTTGAAGCTAAAAATATATTATATGCTGCTTTAACTACTGATGAAATTGAAAGAGTTTATACATATAAAACTGCTAATCAAATCTGGGAAAGTTTAAACAACACTCATCGTGGAAACACGCAAGTTAAAAGTTCCAAAATAAATATCTTAGTTCATGACTACGAACTTTTTGAAATGAATCAAAATGAGTCAATTGACTCTATGTTTAAAAGATTTAACCTCATCATGACTACCTTGAAAGGATTAGGTCGCACTTATCCTAACGAAGACTATGTAAGGAAAATCCTTCGAGCACTTCCTTCGGAGTGGATGCAAAAGATTACATCATTGGAAGACTCTCGTGATCTCTCTATAATGAAGCTAGATGATCTCATCGGTAATCTTAAAGTGCATGAAATTGCACTCAAAAGAAACAAAGATCGGGAGCAAGTCAAAAAGAAGTCGATAGCTCTTAATGCTTCAACACCGAACGACGAAAAGAAAAAGGAGAAAGCTAGCTCCTCGAAAGATCCTTCCGAAACTCTCGACGAAGTCGCTATGATGGTAAGAAACTTCTCCAAGCTTTTTACTAACAATAATTTTTCTAAGAATGGTAGATTTCAAAGAAACGGTAACTACCATCGTGGCGGTGAAAACCGGAGTCGTAAATTCCATAAACGGGAAGAAAGAGTGAAGAAGAATGACGACTCAAGTGGCGACGAAAAAGCTAAACCAAAGAGAGGCTTTTGTTACTCTTGTGGTGATAAAGACCACTACGCCAATGAGTGCCCTAAAAAGAACAAATTCCAAAATAAGAAGGAGAAAGCCTTCGTTGGAGACGTGTGGAGCGCAAGCGAAGAAGAAGACGATTATGAAGCCATTTGCCTTATGGCTGAAAGCGACGACGAGGTAAATACTTCTTACTCAGATTACGCTAGTAATTATGATAGTGATAATGAAAATAATCTTGATTTATTACATGAATCTTTTCATAAAATGGCTGCTCTTGCAAATAGTTACCAAGACGAGATTTCTAAATTAAAAGAAACCGTATCTGCATGTAAAAAGGAAATCAATGACGGCAAACAAAAATCTGCTAATGATATAGATATAATTTCTAAATTAGAAAATAAATTAAGTGAAAAGGACTTTTGTAAATCATGTGATGTTCTAAATAATAAAATTGCATGTTTAAGTACAAATACAAATGAAAGTGTTGCATGTACAAAATGTGATATACTTGAGAATGAAAATGCTTTTTTAAAAGCTAAATGCGCTTCTTATGAAAAGGATAATATGTTAGCTAAAGCATTTCAAAATAGCAATGATAAAGTTCTTAACATGCTAAATATGTCTAACCGTATAAACTGTCGAAAAGGCATTGGTTCCGATACTTGCAAAGATAAATGTTCTTGTATGCCAATTAGAAGACATTATGAATCACCTAAAGTAAGTACAAGAAATCAATATGTTCAAAAACCTCCGTATATACCTAAAATGAATAATATAAATTATATACCGAGAAAACCGTATGCTCGCATGTATAATGATAAATTTTCTAGACCTAAAAATAATGTGAATATAAATGCTTCTTTTTATGTGTATGATAAATACAATCGCAAAATTAAAATGGTAAATAAATGGATTCCAAAAGGAATGTTTAGTAATGATAATCCAGGTGGTATGCGTATGTGGTTTTAATTTGCATTATATTTGCATGTTTTATTTATATAGATGAATATATGTTTTACTTAATTATTATCTATGTTTATATATATACATACGTACTACATATATATACATATTCTGTTTTATTATATATATATATATATTCTGTTTGATTTTTTTATATATTTATATATATATTCCATATATACGTATATCATACATATATAAGTCCTTTGTATATATATATATGCATATTGGTTGTGGTCATTGAAACTAATTGTCAAGGACCCACGAGAAATGGGGACCATAAAAGTTACATCTTTATTATTGTAGATAAACCTTGATTTGGATTGGATACTCGATAGTGGTTGCACACGTCACATGACCGGAAACAGCAATCTTTTTTCATCATATAAGTCATGTGATGGTGGACAGGTAATTTTTGGAGGAAATTCCAAAGGAAAGATAATTGGGAGAGGTATAGTTTCTTGCAATAATGTTAAATTTCTTGATGTTAATCATGTTGATAATTTACACTTTAACCTGTTAAGTGTTCGCCAACTATGTAAAAATGGTACAACTGTTGTCTTCGAAGAAGATTCTTGTAAAATTTTAAAAAACGGCAAAGTTCTTTTAAATGGTTTTGTAAAAGGAAATTTATATATTTGTAAAACTCTTGTAAATGAAAATGTTTGTTTATCGTCTATTTATGATAATTCTACTTTATGGCATAGACGTTTGGGTCACGCTAATCTTAGATTAATTCAAAGTTTAAAAAATAAGGAGCTTGTGAGTGACCTTCCAAAATTAAAGTTTGACAATCATTTTTGTGATGCTTGTCGTGTCGGCAAACAACATCACGTTTCTCATAAATCAAAAAATGTGATTTCAACTCAAAGAGTTTTAGAACTTTTACATATGGATCTTTTTGGCCCTATGGCGATTCAAAGTTTTGGAGGAAATTTTTACACTTTGGTTATTGTGGACGATTATTCCCGTTATACATGGACTTTATTTTTGAGACATAAAAATGAGGCTTTTGAAAAGTTTAAAATTTTGGGAAAACGAATTCAAAACCAACAAGGTTGTACGATTGTTTCCATACGCACGGACCATGGACGAGAATTCGATAATGATGTCCAATTTGGTGCCTTTTGTGATAAACATGGTATAACTCATAACATTTCGGCTACTCGAACACCTCAATCTAACGGGGTTGTTGAAAGGAAAAATAGAACTTTACAAGAAATGAGTAGAACCATGCTAAACGAACATCAAGTTCCCCAAAAGTTTTGGTGTGATGCCGTTGCTACCGCGACCTATGTGCTTAACCGTGTCCTAGTTAGAAATATCCTAAATAAGACACCCTATGAGCTTTACCGTGGTAGAAAACCTTCCCTAGCCCACCTAAAAGTTTTTGGATGTAAGTGTTTCATTTTAAACACCAAATCCTATCTAACCAAATTTGACGCTAAAGCCTATGAGGGAGTGTTCCTTGGCTATTCTTGGAATAGCAAAGCCTATAGAATCCTAAATAAGGAGACCATGGTTGTAGAAGAATCCCTAAATGTTAGCTTTGACGAGAGTCCTCCCAAACCGAGTGCACCCTTAGCAAATGACAATATCCGTGAGGGAGATGTCTTAGCACAACAACTTAGTACCTTGGATTTAGGTACCCAACCTTCCACAAATAATATTGAATCTAGTGATGCCCCTTTGTGTTTTATTCCACAAGGTGTAGATGATCCTAACCTTAGAACCGCTCGAGGCCATCCCGTAGATCAAATTATAGGTGACCTAAACCAAAGGACAACTAGATCACAAATCTATACCCATTGTGCTTTCCATGCCTTTATCTCAACCATAGAACCTAAAACCATAGATGAAGCTTTAGGTGATGAGGATTGGATAATGGCCATGCAAGAAGAGTTGAACCAATTTACTAGGAATGATGTGTGGGACTTAGTTCCTTGCCCTAGTAGTCAAACCATTATTGGCACAAGATGGGTCTTCCGTAACAAGGTAGACGAGAACGGTGGAGTCACACGAAACAAGGCACGTTTAGTTGCCAAGGGGTACAATCAACAAGAAGGTATAGATTATGATGAAACCTTTGCACCGGTTGCAAGGTTGGAGTCTATTCGAATGCTTCTAGCTTTTGCAAATGCTAAAGATTTTAAATTATTTCAAATGGATGTTAAAAGTGCTTTCTTAAATGGTGTTATAAATGAGGAGATTTATGTTTCCCAACCTCCCGGTTTTGAAAGTTTTGAAAATCCGACGCATGTTTATAAATTGAAAAAGGCGCTTTATGGTTTAAAGCAAGCTCCGCGTGCGTGGTATGATAGATTAAAATCTTTCTTAGTTAAAAGTGGTTATATTATGGGTAAAATAGATAATACTTTATTTATCAAATATGCTCAAAATGATATTATGGTTGTGCAAGTATATGTTGATGATATTATTTTTGGTTCCACTAATGAAAATCTGTGTAATGAATTTTCTGCGAAAATGACAAGCGAGTTTGAAATGAGCATGATTGGAGAGTTAAAATACTTCTTAGGATTGCAAATCAAACAATGTGAAAATGGTATTTTTATTAGTCAATCTAAATATTGTAAAGATATGTTGAAAAAGTTTAACTTTGAAAATGTCAAACCCGTTGAAACTCCAATGACCACAAACTTGAAATTATCAAGTGACGAGGAGGGAAACGATTTTAATGAAAAGATTTATCGTGGTATGATTGGTAGCTTATTATACTTAACTGCTAGTAGACCTGATATTATGTACAGTGTATGTTTATGTGCTCGTTTTCAATCTTCACCTAAACAAACTCACTATGAAGTTGTTAAACGTATTTTTCGATATCTACGAGGTACTACTAACCTAGGTTTATGGTATGCAAAGAAACCCGAGTTAGAAGTAACATGTTTCACCGATTCCGACCTTGGTGGAATTATTGTTGACCGAAAAAGTACTAGTGGGGTATGTGCCTTTATAGGCCTCTCACTTGTGTCTTGGTTCTCTAAGAAACAACAATCCGTAGCTTTGTCTACCACCGAAGCGGAATATGTAGCCGCCGCAAGAGCATGTGCTCAAGTTCTTTGGATGAAACACACACTTAACGACTTTGAGGTACACCTAACCAAAATTCCAATTATGTGTGATAACTCAAGTGCCATAAACTTAAGTAAAAGTCTTGTTTTACATTCTCGTACAAAACATATTGAATTGAGACATCACTTTTTACGAGATAATGTTCAAAAAAGCCAAATCGTGCTTGAAAAGGTTGATTCGGAAGATAATCTGGCCGATATTTTTACTAAAGCTCTAAACAAAAATGCCTTCTTTAAATTAAGGCTTGGTTTAGGCATGCTTGAGTATAACCCTTGAGAAAATGCTAACTCTCAAATATTTCATATCTTGAGGGGGAGCATAGCGTCTTTCCTAACCCTTTTTGTTTCGACAAACGGGGGAGAGAAACCGCATATGCTACTGCTTAGCGGTTGTGTTTGTCATCATCAAAAAGGGGGAGATTGTTGGTGCAAGTGTACCACATCTCTATATATTTATATATATTTATTTTGATGATTCCAAACACACCGTATTATTGTTTATCTAACAATTTATCCAAGTGTATAGGAACACGAAGATTTTATCTGATGAGTTCAAGACATGAAGATGCGTCATATTATTTATATTTCATAATGGTAAAAACACTCTAAATAATATACCACTTGGATATTTCGAAAACCCAACCCAATACTGTTTTTATTAATCTTTTAATATTAAATTCAAAAGTTTTTTTTTAATATATATATATATATATAAACGTATGATACATATATATATTATATATTTCTTTATCATCCAAATATATATATATATTATATTCTAGGAACATCATCATTACCTTTATTTTATATTCATATATATATCTCCTTGAAAATGGGTGTTATGGAGAAGAGAAGAAAGAAAGCTGACAAATGTGGAAGATCTAGATCTCTGCATGTGGGAGTTAGCTGTGTGAAAAGAACCAAGAAAAGCAGCAACTGAATTTGCTGATGGATGGCAAGGAAGTCTTTGCACGCTGAATTTTTTGTTTGCATGCAACGGATCTCTTCCTTGGTTTACTATTTATACAAGTGTTTGCTGGAGAAGAAAAATACCAATTCACAATCCTGCATTTGATAAAGACTCTGCAGATCCTTACTCCCTCTTATCACTTATTAAATTTATAAAACATTTTTTTTGGTAAGAAACCTTGAGTTGATAGCAGATTAAAATCTCTCGATTAGTTGAATCAGCAACACAACTCAAGTGATCAAACTCTCTAAAAATATCCAAGTGATAAATATTATACAAGAGTGATTACCATATTAAAATTATACATCTCTTGTAAGTGTTTGAATAACGGGTGTGTGATCCATTATATCTCAAAAGCGTAAGCTAGAGAACCGTTTGCTTTACTCTGTATTTGGTTTGTATTCTACCGTAAAGAATACCTTTTAGTGGATCGTGTCGAGAAGTGTCTCGGCTAGTGGTTTACCCAGTTGGTGGTGAATCACTAAATCTCGGTGTCAAGTATCTCTATCCCTTTTTTCTCTTTATATTTCCGCTGTGCATTTAATTATATCTGTCTATATAATTATTGTATATTTATTGTATTTATACTCTGCTTTATTTACTGTATTTTATACTGTATTTTTTTAAAAGGATTTTTGAAAGTAAAAGATTTATATACAACCTTACCCCCCCCCCCCCCCCCGCCCCCCCCCCCCCCCCCGCCCCCCCCCCCCCCCTTTGGTTGTCCAACAAAAATGTTTAGTGGGTTTTAAAGATTAAGGTTGTTTTTTTTCATAAATTCACTTCAGAGCTTCTAGTTAATGAATTTGGATCACACAACAGCTCTCAGAATTAACTTTGGTCGAGAAAACAACGAGTTATCTAATCTGACAGTTCTCGCCGGAGTGGTCGCCGGAAAAACGGGGTTGGCCGGAAAAGTGAAATTTTCGCTGGATTTTGTTGTTTAAATCATCACAAATCTATTATTGGTGATGTTTCAATCAGTTTGCAATGATTCAGATCAAACCACAGCATAAAATCATAAGATTTTGGGTTGTTGACAGCTTCGCCGGAAAAATCGTATTCGCCGGAGTTTGGTTCTTATTTTGATTCGATTCATATTAACTTACATGATCGTCTTCTCCGGCACCCTCCTTCGGAAAATCTATTATCTGGTCTTCAGTCACCATCTCCGATGATACGAGCAAACTCTGGTCACCTGCTCCAGTCATCATCTACGGCGAGCAAACTCCGGTCACCATCTTTTTTTTTTAAAGAAAGATATTTATTAAACCAACAAAACCACACCAAGCATCCAGTCTCCAGAACCAACAAACCAAAAGGAACAAACCAGAACCAACACAGCAGCCCTCAGGCTACAAACCAGCAACAAACAGAAAGAAAGAAAGAAAAAACAGCAGCCGAGATACTTCAACAGCCAAACCAAACAGCAAAAAAACGCTTCCGTTAGCGAGATGCAAACGAGAAGAAAACCCACAGCTCAAATTACCAGCACATCACCGACACTCCGGCGATCCTCACCAGCACCCACATCGCCCTCCTCCAGTAGTTTTCTTTACTTGTGCCAACACCTTAGCAACGGTTACTTGTGAAAAACGTTCACAAGGTGGTTCACGTTGTGTGTGTGTATATATATATATATATATATATATATATATATATATATATATATATTAATATAAAATATAAAATATGTAATTTTATTTTATTTTTAACAGAAAAAGACAAACAAGGTGTAAAAAGACTAAAGTTGTAATAACCCGAATTTCTAGCAAGTTAGAAAGTTAGGTGGCCAATGTCAAAGAAACGAAAGTTTAAGTTGAGGGACTTCTTGGCAAATTTATGAAAGATATAAAATGGGTGTGGATCCCTAGGCTATCATTCAATGTTCAGTATTATTCTCTTGCATTTGGTGGTGGTGGCTGAGAAAAGAGAGGAAGGAACAGTAAGAAATTGGGCATCGATCTTCTTTGGAGAATTTCGGTATTGGTAGGTAATGATTTCCTCCATGTGTTTCTCATGTATTATAAGTATATGATAAATCGATTTCTGATTTCTTGTTTATGTTTGAGCTGAGTAATCTGGTTAGAACACACCAAAAAGGGTCAACTCTAAATTGGTTTAATAAATGGGTATTTTAACTATGTATGAGATTGGAGAGTAACACGTATTGATTGTGGAAGAGAAACAAAATGGTTAATCGGTAGTGTTAAGTTAATCGGTAATTTTTGCACATGGACGGAAATCATTGTTTTTAGTATGGGCCGGAATTCATTTTCATTCAAATAGGAATGGTTGGGCCACGTTGATCAACTAAATGAAATCCAATTACCCTTGTAGTGGGCTGCTGCCACGTGATCCTTTTGTTTTCTTAATTGAAATTTGGCCCACGTAATAATCTTAATTGAAATTTGGCCCACGTGATAACCTTAATTGAAATCCAAATTATAGGCCACGTGTTCAGTAGGTGGGCCTTGTTAGTTGGACCGAGATCTAGAGAGTGATCTAGAATTTATTCTTTTAACAAACCAAACTTGGGCCTGCATATAAAGAATCCAGAATTCATTTTATAGTTTAAGTCTCGGAAATCATTTTCATGATTGGGCCGATACTAAGTAAATATTTAGAAGGAAAACCGGAAGTTGTTTTATTTTCTTGGGCCGTAAATCCATAAATTAATTTGGAGTTTGGGATTCAGTAATTATTCAAAAGTGATCCGGAGTTTGACTAAGTTATTAGAATCCATAAATTATATTTTGGACCGATTAGCAAGATTCAGAGTTCGATTTTCGGACAAGAAGTTTAACTTATCGATTAGACAATTTTAGGTAAGTTCGGAAGAAAGCTCGAGTAATAAATTTAAGGGTTATGACGTACGTTTATTAATATAATTGGTGTTCCTCCTAGAGATCGGAAGTGTAAGTAAGGAGCTTTTGAGCGAGCAAGCCAGGTGAGTTTTTCTAACTAAAATACGTGATTTTACGTGTTTTCCAAAGAAAATGATTATGTAGAAATGTCATGTTATTTTACATGATTTTTACTTAAATGAAAGTTGAACGTTTTTCTGATTATGATTCGTTACGAGCATGAACTGTTTTACAACTGTGGCGCATGTTCTCCATGAAATGTACGTTTTATTTAAAGGACGACTTTTAGCAATATGAAATGAAGTGCAATGATTTCACGTTATGCTATGTGTATGTTATGTGAACTCGGTCTGCACAGTGGGATCTGAGAACCTCGGGATCCGATGATCACTTGGGCATGGTGATGAGCTTGTAGGAGGGAATTCATTTCCTTCCTACTCGGATATGTGACTAGCTTGTAGGAGGGAATTCGTTTCCTTCCTACTCGGATAGAGGGGAGTCTGCTTGGGCCCGCTCGCGGTTATGTGGGAAAATGTGGGAAAATTAGGCTATGTGATCCTTTAACACTGTGCAGTACCATGTTTGATGCTTATGTGGGAAAATGTTGCGAGCTTTATAAAATAATTTTATAATGTTGATGTATGCTGTTTACGGAGGGAACTCACTAGACCTCATGGTCTAACCCTCGCTTTTCAAAACTAAAACCTTTTCAGGTAAGCAAATAGTAAGAGGCTCAGGTAGGTGAGCAAGAGCAAGACAGAGTACAGATGCAGCTAGAGACAGTGCAAGTGCCACCCATAGAAGCTAGAATATTCTCAGTTGTGTATAGGTTGTTTCCGCCAACCTTAGTTTTGAGATTAATGTACGGAAATTTTGGGACCCAGTTTTGTAAATGTTATGATTTAATGCTATGTATGTCCTGTTGTATTTTTGGGTCGTTACAAAAGTACCCCTCACTTAACTGAGTTTTTTAATGGACTTAACGACGAGGGACCAAATCCGGACCAAATAGCAAACTGTAGTGGCTAAAGTGTAATTTTTAAACTGTAGGGACCAAATGTGTTATAAACACCAAACCACAGGGATCAAAAGTGTAGTTTACTCTAATATTAAAATATTCCATTCATCTATTAAAATATTCCATTCAAAAATTTCTGTTGGTGCTTTCATCTAGTATTCATTTTTTGGGTTATCTCCATATTTGGAGAAAAACTTCTTCTCTCTCCTACTTCGTCATTTTGAGGATAGTTTTTTGGAAGCTGTTGGAGCAAAAACATAACTCAAAATCCTCATATTCTCCATTTTCTCCAAAATAGGGAAGCTGTTGGAGATGCTCTAAGATAATAAAACAAAGATTTCAAAACTTTTAGTTATGTTTTTCACTTCAGTAAATTCTTAAAATGTTGAAAGATGATGAAAATCCAAGAGAAACGTTTTTGTTTATTGTTTTAACTAATGTGGTGAATGTATTATAGACTTATTTCAAAGTTTGTTAATTATGGATTGTTTACACAAACGTTTACCGGTAAGAATTAACATTCTTACTTATTTGACGGCTGATTAGTAGAGAGAAATGAGAAAAAGGGTTTTGGAGTGTTCTTGTGCATTTGAAGAGGAGAACCATTTATCTGTGAATCAGAAGGAAGAGTGGTGCTGTAATTCGTTCATTTCAAGTAATCCATCAGGTAATCCCGAATCTATAGCTCATTAGGATTGATTTGATGATTGTTGGGATGTTTGGGAGTTTTTACTTATTTAAGTTATTTGAGACTCTAATAGAAGATTTACTCGCTTTAAATCGTATTTGGTTAGTAAATCATGTCGGGAAATGATTAAAGATCGATTGTGTGGTTATCTACTGCTTTATCGCATCGTTTAAAAGGATTTAAGTGGATTTTATCCATGTTGTTCGTCACAGCGTTTCGTCCGGAAAGCTTCAATGATTGAGAGTTTCCGGGAAAGTATCCGGTAAGCTTCAATGTTGAGGGTTTCCGGAAGGGGATCCGGTAAGTCACGTGTCCGGTAAGTAGGAAGCCTCCGGAAAGTAGTATTATCCGGAAAGTAGTATTATCCGGAAAGTAGAAATGTTCGGACAGTTGTGATGTCCGGTAAGTAGAAACGTCCGAAAAGTAGTGGTGTCCGGTAAGTCTTATCCGGACAGTTTGGTTAGTCAGCTTATATGTTTTGTCCTTTCACTCAGGTAGATCGTTTGGAAGTACAGAACAGAGTAGGAAAAGAAGTAAGCATACCAGGTGAGTTTTCTAACTAAAATACGTGACCTTTTATGTGTTTTCTAAAGCAAGTACATGATGAGAAATACCATGTTTATTTATATGCTTTTAACTGCATGAAAGTTTGTTTAAAGATTTATGTGAAATGTATGCATACATTGTGTTAGACGTAGACTGGCTAAGACGGGAGGTAGACCCGCCAGTGTTCATGCCGGGAAGGTGACCCGTTTATGCCATGGAAGGGAGTATCCAGTAAGGCAGCGTGAGACTGACTTGTTGGCACCTTCGGGTGACTTCAGGGTGCCGTTTACGAATGCGGACTTATCCGTGATGGTTTTATGAAAAGTTATGTGAAAGTTTTATGTCTGAAAGTATAAATTGTTTTTAAATGCTTTTGAGAACCGTCAGGAGGGACTCACTAGACCTCATGGTCTAACCCTCGCATTTGTTTTCCAAACTAAACATTTTCAGTTAAGCAAGCGGTAGGAGGCTCTACTAAGTGAATAGAGCTGATCAGGAGTACAGATGAGGACTAGATCGATGCAGCACTTTAGATTATAGTATTTATTCTCAGTTGTGTAATAGGTTGTTTCTTCCAACCTGATTTTAAGACTTATGTAAGGATTTTGGGACCCGTTTTTGGGATGTTTTCAATTGATATGAATTGCATGCTTTATTTTTGAGTTGGGTTGTTACAATTGGTATCAGAGCCATAGTTTAAGGGATTTAGGTGACCGAATGGGCCTAGACTTAAACTTTGGGGAGTAGAAATCACAACTGAGAATCAGGAATGCGTTAGGAGAGCACTAAAGTAGAAATAGGACTAATAGGGTACCAAGGACGGTCATGTAAAGTAAGTTTGGGATTACACCTGGCCAGTGTAATTGTGAACTTACAGGTACATGTATGTGCTTAAATTGCCTTATTATTCCGTTGCTGTAGTATTAAAGTAGTTTAATTGTTGTGTATCAGTAACCGAGAATGTCGGCAAGAGTCTTGAGAAGTAGGTCGATGCCTATGGTGGAGGAAGCGCAAACAAAGAGTACTACGCCGCATGATGAGGCACTGAGAGTTGAGGAACTGGCGGAGGATGGACCAGTAGAACCTTCAAGAGCGGCGACCACTCGGGGGAGAGGTAGAGGCCGCGGGAGGGGTAGAGGAACGATACCGAGAAAGGCCGTTACTGAAGTGGGAGCAGCAACCACCAAAGGCAAGGGTAAGAAAAAGAAAGCGCCAGTTAAGCGCAAGGCAAGGAGTGTTGAGGAACCAGAAATTCAGGCGATATCCGAACAGGAAAGTTCAGCGCCTGTAAAGAAAACGAAAGCTAAGAAGGGGCGTAAACCTGAAGCCGCACCGGCTTTTGTGACTGAAGACAAGTTCACAGCAGAGATGGATAAACTGCAAAAGACCTTACAAGCAGTGTTAGACAACTAGAATAAGACTACGTCTGAAGGAGGAACCAAGAGCAGTGCTGGGAAGAAGACCGAGGGAGGTAGTGAACCACAAACTGAGATAGGAAACAACTCGGTGACAACCCCGGTTGTTGTCTATGAACCAAAAGTGGTGAAAGGGTGCTCGTTTAAGACCTTTGCTTCGTGCAAACCTCCAACATTCAACGGGGAGCGCAATCCCGTTCTAGCTTTGAAATGGGTTCGTGAAATGGAGTTGGCATTTGATACTAGCAAGTGCGCCGAAGAAGATAAGGTACTTTTTGCAATGTCAATGATGAAATCTGAGGCCATCTATTGGTGGGATATTGAGACCAAAGGTAAGGGATCGGAAGTAGCAAATGGTACGTCATGGGAATCATTTGTTAAGAGGTTCAGAGCACAGTTTTGCCCGTTGGCGGCAGTTAAGAAGTTGGAGGAGGAATTTATGGGGCTAGAGCAAGGGTCAACGACAGTTCAGGAATACACGTCGAAGTTTATCGAGAAGGCCCGGTTTGCTGAGTTGTACGTGCCTACTGAGGAAAGGCGGATAGAGAGATACATTTGGGGGTTGGAGAGCAGTGTGAGAGAATTGGTGCAAGTGAAAGGACCACCTACATTTCAGGCGGCGATGGATACTGCCAAGCTTACTGAGAAAGAGAAGAACAGGCAGATAACTGAGAGAGTTGGAGACAAAAGAAAGTGGGAAGGATCAACAAGAGATGGAAAGAGGCCAAGTTTGCCTAGACCCGAGCTGCGGGTGGGGCTTAGATCAGGTGAAAGGCCATGTGGCAAGTGCAACCGAACGCACAAAGGGGAATGTTTGGCAGATAAGGGCAGATGTTTCAAATGTGGGAAATCGGGGCACATGGCTCGAGATTGTCGTGGTCCGAAGACTTGTTATCAGTGTGGATCGTTAGATCATTTCAAGTGGGACTGCTCACAGTTGAAGAAAGGGTATGCTGGGGGTGAAGGCGGTAGTAGCGGAGGAAAGAATGGAGAGAGAAAGGTGGAGCCGGCTCGCACGAGGGCGAGGGCTTTCCAAATGTCTGCTGAGGAGGCGGTGAACACGTCTGATGTGGTAACAGGTACCTTTCCTATAGACTCGACTTTTGCTAAAGTATTGTTTGATTCGGGGGCCAATCGTTCGTTTGTGTAGCCCAATTTTATTCGAAAATTGCAAGTGAAACCCAAGAGGTTGAACTTTGGGTTTGAGGTAGAAGTAGCAGATGATAGTCGGGTCTGGGTGAAAGAGGTCTATGAGGGATGTAGCATAGACGTGGATGGTCACCTGTTTCCTTTGAAGTTGCATCCGATGAGGATGGGGGAGTTTGATGTAGTCCTAGGGATGGACTGGTTAGCGGAGAATAATGCTAGTATAGTGTGTAATAAGAAGTTAATTCGGATCGCCTTACCCGATAAGAAAGAAGTGGTAATTTACCGGGATCAGCGGAATAGGAAGTCGTGTTTGATATCGATGATGAAAGCTAGGCGATGTTTGGGGAAGGGATGTTTGGGGTATTTAGCTTATGTGCTAGACGCTAAGAAGGAGAAGAAGAGTGTAGAAGATGTTCCGGTAGCGAGTGAGTATCCGGAGGTGTTTCCGGATGATTTGACGAGTCTGCCTCCAGATCGTCAAGTAGAGTTCAGGATAGAACTGATGTCCGGGGCGGCACCGATCGCGCGTTCGCCCTATCGGTTGGCACCGACAGAGATGAAAGAGATGATGACTCAGTTACAAGAATTACTCGACAAAGGTTTCATTCGTCCGAGTTCATCGCCGTGGGGAGCGTCGGTACTTTTTGTTAAGAAGAAAGACGGATCTATGCGGATGTGCATAGATTACCGTGAGCTCAACAAGGTGACCGTGAAGAACAAGTACCCACTTCCAAGAATCGATGATCTCTTTGACCAGTTACAAGGTGCGAGTTATTTCTCGAAGATAGACTTGAGATCGGGTTACCATCAATTGAAGGTGAGAGAAGAAGATGTGCCGAAGACGGCTTTTCGTACGAGATATGGACACTATGAGTTCCGGAAGGGGATCCGGTAAGTCACGTGTCCGGTAAGTAGGAAGCCTCCGGAAAGTAGTATTATCCGGAAAGTAGAAGTGTTCGGACAGTTGTGATGTCCGGTAAGTAGAAACGTCCAGAAAGTAGTGGTGTCCGGTAAGTCTTATCCGAACAGTTTGGTTAGTCAGCTTATATGTTTTGTCCTTTCACTCAGGTAGATCGTTTGGAAGTACAGAACAGAGTAGGAAAAGAAGTAAGCATACCAGGTGAGTTTTCTAACTAAAATACGTGACCTTTTATGTGTTTTCTAAAGCAAGTACATGATGAGAAATACCATGTTTATTTATATGCTTTTAACTGCATGAAAGTTTGTTTAAAGATTTATGTGAAATGTATGCATACATTGTGTTAGACGTAGACTGGCTAAGACGGGAGGTAGACCCGCCAGTGTTCATGCCGGGAAGGTGACCCGTTTATGCCATGGAAGGGAGTATCCGGTAAGGCAGCGTGAGACTGACTCGTTGGCACCTTCGGGTGACTTCAGGGTGTCGTTTACGAATGCGGACTTATCCGTGATGGTTTTATGAAAAGTTATGTGAAAGTTTTATGTCTGAAAGTATAAATTGTTTTTAAATGCTTTTGAGAACTGTCAGGAGGGATTCACTAGACCTCATGGTCTAACCCTCGCATTTTTTTTTCCAAACTAAACATTTTCAGGTAAGCAAGCGGTAAGAGGCTCTACTAAGTGAATAGAGCTGATCAGGAGTACAGATGAGGACTAGATCGATGCAGCACTTTAGATTATAGCATTTATTCTCAGTTGTGTAATAGGTTGTTTCCGCCAACCTGATTTTAAGACTTATGTAAGGATTTTGGGACCCGTTTTTGTGATGTTTTCAATTGATATGAATTGCATGCTTTATTTTTGAGTTGGGTTGTTACAAAAAAGTACTGATTTAACATTAGCAATTACCAAAAACCAATTTTCTATTAAAGGATCATACTCACAACCACCACAATTTCTAAATTAGAAATCATGCGTCGCACATTTGCAATTCACTTGAAAATTACGGATGGTCATAGGTCCATTTAACATCAGCCATTATAATTCCCGCCCTTTTAGTTTTTTTTTTTGATATTTTAAAGGTCCACAAAGCTACTTTATGTTTGATATCTAATAACCCAGATATTTTTCTATTCGTACACTTTTTCTTCTATTCAATCGTTCTCACATAATTTCAAGTAACGGCTGAGTTAGGAAGACGTTTACTTATAATGCCATTGTCTCACCTTCGATTTTTGTAGTCGATAGAAGTGTTGGAAAATTTTCATCTTATAAAATCAAAAAACATTGTAATCTATAGTTTTCTTTACTCCACCACTAGTTTCACTCATCACTTCGGGAACCAAATTTGTGCCATTGTGCTTGACAAAGACACACTAACTATTTAAACATTTGTTGTTACACTAATGTCTACTTTAGCTACAAGTTCATCGTGTTGAACCGAATATAAAAATTAGGAATGGCAACGGGCCGGGTTCGGGCCGGTTATTGGTATCCCCGTCCTCGAAAGTCGAAACCGATAATCAAAACCGTCCCCGAAACCGCCCCGGGATCCCCCTCGAGTCCTCGCGGTTTCTCCGATCCCCGTTAGGAAGCCCGTTAAGGGTAAAAATCCTCTTTCCCCGTTGGTTTCCCCGTTCACCGTTGGTTATACCCGAACCCAAAAATTTAATTTTCACAACTAAAAATATACACAATTTTTCTAAACATGGAAGTCTAAATGTCTCAAACAAGGTCTTAAATTACAATATAAAAGCAAATCGTCCAACTAACATCAAGATTTCACGATTAGACAAATAATTTAGATTTTTTTTCATGAGGCTTATTTTGGGGCATTGAGGTAAAATGGATAAAAAACTTTAAATTTAATTTTTTTCTTAATGATATTATATATTCGTAAATTAACATATATATATATATATATAGATATTAATATATATACACATATCGGGTCGGGCCAGTGATCACGGTCTCCGCCCCCGTCCCTGTCCCTGATAAAATCCTCGAATATGTTCCCTCTCCCCTCGTACCCGATAAGGAGTCCCCGAACCGGGCTCAAAAATTTCGGTTTTCGGTTTTCATCATCGGTTTCGGTTTTTTTGCCATCCGGACAAATAACCTTTTAATTTATTAAAAATATGTGAATATTAAAAATAATGCAAGAAATGTGGGGAAAGGGGGACCAAATAGCTTTTGGGCATCTACATGTGAAAACCCTACAAAAAAGAAATTAAAAAGGTTGGGTGAAGTCTAATTCCTAAAGCAAAGGTGTATAGGAGTGGGCACAAGGACACTTCCATCTATGGCCTAACCTTCATCATTGTTTGCCCACTTTAACTAATTAATCACATTTCTTTTAATTTTAAATTAATTATTTTTGAAATAAAAAAGTGTCAATTAAACTTTTGGTGGTTATGGTATGCCAAAAGTTAAGACTAGAGTTCTTATATTTTGTTTATTATGGATATTGTCATTTTTTATGATTAAAATCCTTAGAGCATCTCCATACGTCTTGCAAGATGTCATTTTTTGTTCGGTCTTTTCAGCAAGGCTTTGATCGATTAACCATCAAGGTTTCTTTTGATTTTTCTCTAAAGCTTTTTGTCTAAGTTTGTCACCAAGGTTAGTAGTAAATGGGTCACTTGGAGTTACTTATGTAAAGTGTGTTTGTAAAATGGTCTGGTCACTGGAAAAGGAAGAGATCCCATTAACACAACCATTATTTTTTCCATGTCCTAACACCACCAAAGCAAAGGAATGACCATGAATGCAAAACAATATAACTAAAATATTGATTCCTATTCCATGGTGTATTCATTTTCATTCTTCAAAACGAACCAAACGCCACCTAAGATTGTGGTGAGATAGAACCCCAAATCATTTAAATTATTTAAAGGGGTATTTGTGTCTTTTTTTTTTTAACAAATTCGTATTTTAGGAATAACCATTTCCTTAAATATTTCATTAAGTATCATGATTAATAGATTTCTTTTAGGAATAATCTCTTCCTTAAAAATCTTATTTTCAGTTGTCATAACTGTTCATCGCCCTTTCTCTAAACCATCTTCATTGAAACTGTTTTGTTTCCCATATGAAATCAAACCAATTATTTTTGTTTCTCATGTGAAACAAAACCAATTATTTTTGTTTCCTACATGAAACAAAACCAATTACTTTGGTTTCGCATATGAAACTATATATTGTTTTTTTATGAAACCATCGGACGAGTTTATGAAACCACCGGACACACCCATGGTGGTATTGTCGTTGTTGTTTCTGAAACAATGTAATATTTTTGTTAATTTTCACTTATAAAACAATATATAATTCTTTATGAAACCACCAGACGAGTTTATGAAACCATTGAACAAGTCCATGAATCCGCCGGACACACCCCTGGATGGTATTGTCGCCATCGTTTATGAATCTATCGTTGCCATTTATGAATCCGTCGTCGTCTATGAATCTGCCGTCGTTTCTGAAATCGCAGGCAAAATTTATGAATACGTCGTCGCCGTTTATGGATCCACCGTTGTTTTGAAACCACTAGACGCGTTTATGAATCTGTTGCCGCCAAATTGGTTGGTATTGCCACCATCGTTTGTCTTTTTAGGCATCAGAGAAATAAGTTTCACCTTTTTCTTAGTTTTTTCCTCGACCTTGTGTTGGAGTTCCACCTTTACATGTCAGTTAGTATGTAAGTAATGGAGATTATCATGGAATAATAAGTGGTAGAGATAATCATGGAATAGATAACCACCAAAAATAAATAATCATCTAATTATTTATTAAAATTAAAATTGAAATTGAAAATATTTAAAATATCTTCCAAAACTACCATTTCTTAAATTTTTTAATCAATTCAATATGAAATTCCTCTAATTCGTACCAACCGTTGATTAAAAAAAAGAACGGTCTAGATAGGTTTATAAGGTTTGCAACCTTTGAGAGGTTTGCAAATGATACCCCTATATATCATAGAATGTATTTGATGTTGGAATGGATTGGCGATGATATATATTAAATGTTGTGTTTGGTACATGAAACAAGACGGGACAAGGCAAAAAAAATTGTCATGTCCCACGTTTGGTGCCACATGGGACATGACAAAAACTCATTGTCTATGATTGGCGCGACATAAGACAGAGACAGGTCCGGGAGTGGCTGTGACAAGGTGGGACACAAAAATATTTTTTGTTTTAATATGTTATTTGTTTTAATGTTCAGCGATGGTATCGCCGCCTCCACCACTATCATGAGCGGCGACCCACTGTCGGACCACCTCCACTACAACCTCCCCCACCACCTCCACAACCACCATCGACCACCTCCAAAAAAACCACCACCACCATTACGACCGCCCAACAACATGACTACCACTACCTACCACCACCTCTACCTTCACCACACCGGCTACAACTACCTCATCCATTCCTAAAGTGAAAGTTGGGAGATAGCCCATTGCCTTGAAGCGGTTTGCGTTTATTCCCCAATCCTAAGTTTTTATGTATTCCTTCTTTTCAAGCTCCGCCCTTATTGAAAATGAAACTAACAAGCAATCAAACAAACACCATTGTCGACTGCCACCACCATCACTGTCCACAATCTTCACATCCTCTTCAATCACCGTCGTCCATCAACCACCATCACTACCGCCTTTACCTCCACTGCCATTATCGCTCCAACAACCTCCACCGTGCCTCTTGTCCACCATCTAAAATCCTCCATAGTAACTGTTGTCCACCACCATACACCGTACCACCACCACCGACTACCACTATCACCGCCCACCACCACCTCTACCTCCACCACATTAGCTACAACTAACTCCTTCACCACATTAGTTACAACGAACTCCTCTACCACTACCGATCTCCACCACCACTCTCCACCAGTGTCACATCCTCCACAATCATCGTCGTTCATCTATCACCACCGAATCTACCCCACCACCACTGTCGCTACGACAACCTGTACCGTGCCTCCGCTAGTTGATAAAGATCCTCCAAACCAAATAAAACATAGTATTTCCATTGAAAGAATAGAGTTTTTTCGAACTACCATCAGTTATATCAAATTCTTCATTCAAATTTGGTACCATTATATATATATATATAAATATAGGGTCCCCTTCTTTTGTTAACCAACCAATTGGTACTAACCGGGCTAACTTTTTTTGACCAATGAGATTGCACCAATTTGTTTGGTTTAAGGTTCCTTTCCACGTTTTAAGCAAGGGTATAAATGGTATTTTCAATTAAAAAGTGGATTAGGATGATTCCTTTTTTTAGCATTATCTTGTTTCCTTATTTAATTTAATGATAATTATGGTATAAAAATATAAATTCAGTTATATTTTTAAGTAATTTGTATTTCATTTTTTGGAAACCATATTTCATTAAAAATAGTGCAGTTGTAAATATGTGCATATACACATATGTGAATATGTGCATATATGCACATCTGCATATGTGCAAAGCCATCTCAACAGGCCAGAATGCACATATGCACAGTTTATGTGCACATATGCACATAATCAGATTGTTGAATAAATAAGTACGACAGTTTATGTGCACATATGCACATAATCAGATTGTTGAATAAATAAGTATGACAGTTTATGTGCACATATGCACATAACCAGATTGTTGAATAAATAAGTACGACAGTTTATGTGCACATATGCATATAAACAAATAGCGTGTATACCATAAGAATAATCAAACCAACATGCCAAAATAATCATATGCACAGTTTATGTGCACATATGCACATAAGCAAACTGTTGAATCCGATGAATGCTCCAGCGATGGAGCAATAGTCAGATTCGGTGACCTCGTTGGCGGCAGAGGTGGTGGGAGGAAGGCGGAGGCCCTTGGGACGCTTGTAAACGAAGGCAGAGGCGGCGGAGGTGGTGGGAGGAAGGCGGAGGCTGTAACATCTCGATTTTTTTATAATGGATTATGTTTGGTATTAAATAATTTGAATATAATTATTTGATAAGTTATGATTGGGTAATTGATAGATTAATTTTAGGGTTTATCCCCGAATAAGTTCGTTATTTGTTTTATGGAATTATAAGTTAAGGGGTAAGCTGTAATTTTAATTTATAAGATGAAGGGGTAAACTTGTCAAGTGATGAAAGTGTGAGGGTTAAATTTGGTAAATGGTGAGAGTTACACCATCCACCACCGCCTCTTGATTTATAAATGAAACAAAAGTGAGACACGTCCTCACTTTACATGGGGGTGTCTTTATGTGTGTGTGTGTGTTTTGGTACGACAAGGAGAGAAGAGAGAAAGAAATCAGGAAGCAAAAGAAGAAGAAAACAGATTATTATTCAGCTGGAATTTGGATTAAACTGAAGAATCAAAGAATCATTATCAGCAGATTGGATCTTTAATTTGTATAAGAAGTGGGTTTATCTCCATAAGGTGAGTTCATTCTACTTTTCTTATGTAAATTGTTATATTCATGAAATTAATGTTTGGAATATGTTAGAAAACTTATTTACAAAGTACTGGTATGTTTGGTTTGGAAGAAATGGGCTTAAATCGATATCTGGCTAGAAATTTTAGGAATCAAATCGAAGTTTCCGGACAGACTTGAAGGTGTCCGGTAGTTTCTTGTTGTTGGTATCCGGTAGATGAAGCATCCGGAAACCCTTGTGTTAAGGTATCCTGACAAGACAAAGTTACCCGGTATGTTGTTTTATTTTAGTAGTTACCGGACGGTATCCGGACTAAATATGTATTCGGTGAGAATTGTATTCGGAAAGATATATATCCGGTAAGTATTGGAAAGGCTTAAGTATTCGAAAAGATAGTGTATCTGGAAAGATTATTGTATTCGGTAAGTGTTGTATCCGGTAGGAGTAGTATCCGGAAAGTGTTGTGTCCGGAAAGATTTGTGTATCCGGTAAGTTATAATATCCGGAAAGTTGTGTTATTCGGATAGTTTGAGGTATCCGGAAACTCTAGTTATCCGGTCACTTTTGAGTACCCAGTAACTTTAGGTTTTGCTAACTTCTGGAAGGGTACGATTTAGGAATTGAAATACAATCCTAGTAGATTGAACATACTTACAGTTGAATGGTAGTGTGTTAGGTTTAAGGATTGGTTTAGTTTGATATTATTCATGTTGAATAATTAAATAGGCAAAGTAGAGTTGCTATTTGTATTTGAAATGTGGAAATATGAATTAGATGAGGTGTAAGTGTTATTTCCTATGTTTTTCAGTGGATTAAAAATAGGCAATATATAATTGCTATTTCTGTTTCTATTCCAAGAAGAAAGTATGGTAATTGAATGTAAGTCTTTAGGCTTAACCGATAAATAGAATCCGTAACAATTCGTGGTTGACTGTTGGACATGGTGATATGATTTTCTAAATGATAATCATACTCATGGGATTGAGTATGATTTGGTAATTATGAGTCAAGTACAAGTATGGTAAGAATGAGAGATTTATAAATGTGATTAGCTCATACAGATTGCTATGAGGAATCTATGTGGTGTAAATGTGATTTGCTCATACCGATTGCTATGAGGAATCTATATTAAGTGTAGTGGATCCATAGGCACTAGTGGTTATGAACACGTGGAAAGATGAGGATTATTCGTTATTCCGATGTGTGTGAGAAATCGTGGAATAAACGTAATTTCCGATTTCTAAGGAAGAAAAAAAGGGGATTGACATGAGTGATTGTAATCTCTACTTCCTTTCCAGGAAATGGGCATGTGTATATTGCGATTTCCTTTCCAAGAAATGGGCATGTGTATATTGCGATTTCTTGGATATGAGCATTAATCTAGAATCCGTAGAGATTCGTAGTGCGGCTCTGGAACATGAGAAATAACTGACTTAGTGTCAGGTCGTAGTCATGGAACCAGGTTTAACCCGTTATTAAAGGATGGTTATGCGTGGGGTAAGAAAAAGGGTAAACCAGGTTTGTTATGCCTTGTTTACATTGAATTGTATAAATGTTATTTTGAAATCGAATGTTCTCACTAGGCGTTAGCCTAATCGTTTCAAATAATGTTTTCTTACCAAGTACTAGCTCGGGAAAATAAAGGGATGTGGGACGAGAGCTTTTGGATTAGCAGAGAAGTTATTGATACTGAGGTTTTGATGGATTGCTTAGATAACCTAGTTAATCTGATTATAGTGACATGATTAGATTAATAGGTTATTTGAAGAATTTCATATTTGTAATTATGACCTCATTGTAATTCTCTGCTTATATATAAAGTTTAAAAAGGTTTTATGATTAAATCTTGTTATAAATTTGAGGTTTAAATTAGCCCTGATTTTAGGGTGTTACAATATGGTATCAGAGCAATAGTTTAAGCGAACTAGGTATGCTAATGAGATACCTAGACTTAAGCTGGGATGAATTAAGTTATGATATGTGAGATATGGGTAGAAGTACTAAGACGGGATAGTCTTAGAGTCGACGGAAATACGTGAAGTTAGTACTGTAACAATGGTAATGAGGATTCTCATGTATAGTATATTCACAATTTCAATTAGCTACTGTTATTATGAATATATTGTTACGCAAGCATAATTATTACTAAATTGTTACAAGTGACTAATGATCGGTAAGGTACGTTTCGTATGTCTAGATGTGTAACCATTTCTTATGGTTATTTCCTTGTGTATTATCAGAACAATGGTGAATACACCACCAATGTCCCCCATTTCTTTGGAGGACAGAGCAGTAAATGATTGGGGGTTGGAAAGACAACCTGGAACTGGCGGGACCCATGAAAGTCCGTCGAGGCAACCTTTAATGGGTGGATTGGAAAGTCAAACGCATAGAATGAGTACTGGTGCTTATGATTTAGTAATGATGGAATCTATTATAGAGTCCCGCATAATGGAAAACGTGATGCGAGATATAAATGTTGCACTGACTCAACAAAAAGAGATGTTTATAAAATGCTAAATGACCATATCATGGAGTCATGTAGATCAGAGGTGAGTACTGGTACAGTAATTTCACCTGTTACTCTAGTATTAAATACTATTAGTATGATGAAGGAAGTTCATGCTGGAAATAAAGTTGAAATCGCTCAAGTGGGAAAGAAAAGGAAACAGGAGGATCGATCAGAATCTTTCCAGAAATTAGAAACTCTTGCTAAGAATCATCAGTTTGAACCCCGTCGACAAATCAATTTAGATCGGAAATGTTTCAAGTGCGGAGACACTGGTCACACGATTAAAAACTGTTCTATCCAAGGACCAACTTGCTACGAATGTAAGAAACCTGGTCATTTTCGGAGGGATTGCCTGAAGTGGAAAAATAGCGGGAATCAAGAAAAGAAATCCAACATCCCAAGATCAACATGATGAATGTTTTGTAGGACGGTGGAGAATGTTAAGGAATGAGTGGGTGTAGTTTATGATACATTCCTTGTTTAAAATATATATATATATATATATATATATATATATATATATATATGTGAGTGTGTGTGTGTGTGTGTGTGTGTGTATTATGTAATGGTAGTACTAACTTGTCTTTTGTACTACAATCTCTTGTCAGAAAGTTAGCTATACCAGTTGCTATTTTGGAAGATATTTTGTAAGTAGAGCTAACAAATGAAAGTTTACAACCTTTGGAAATTTCTGAGTGAAAGTGGGATAACTTAACCATTATCCACTTATTTCGTTTAGTTAGTTGAATGTGTACAATTGGTTTGATTATTTGAGTTTGAGTTATTGAATTAACTTTGAATAGGCTCAATTCTCGGGGCACGAGTGTTGTGATATTCAAACTAGCCAAACCGGGAGATGACGATGTTATGCACATAAAAGAATTTTAAGTATTGCACGACGAATTCGTGTCATTTGGTTAGTAAGTTGAAATCCTCCGATGGGATTAAATAGTATTATGATGTGTTCATGGCAATGAACTGGTATCAAATAGAAGATATTATGGGTAGTCAAATCCCATTATTGATTTAAATCATAAGCTTAATTTCAATGAGGAATGGTGACCTAATACGATTCTAGATTAGATTGTCTCCTAGTAACCGTGTTTTAATTCAATTGCGGATGAAAAGACAGAAATTAGACAAGTGGAAACTGATGAAATACGAGTTATGATTCGAAAGAATATGGATGATTTAGGAAAGCCTCTTAGTGTTATGTCATAGTTGAAATTTTGAAGTGGTGTTAGAGCTTCAATGGCACATTTATGGATAACTTTGTTCGGTAATGGGATTTGGATTAATAACCAAAGAAGACCGATAGAATTTTAGGTCGTTTTCAAGTTGGGGAGCGAGTAATGTTAAAGAATATGAGATCCAGAAAATATGGGAAGATGAGTCCTTGTTCTTCCTAGATTTTCATCTATGATTAAGTATGTAATGATTGGGAGTCACAAAGAGCTAGCAAGAAATGAGTAGGTTTGAGTTAATTAGAAACTCGTGAGTTGGGGTGCAACTAGAGGTGGGGGGGGGGGGATAAAATAGAGAAATAGACTCGGTTAAGTATGCGGGAGAACGTGAAGGTAAGTTTGAGTTGTGTATGACCATGAGAGACCGGGTCTATCGTGAGATGTTATGAGTAGAGAATGAACGGACGAGTAATGGCATCAATTGCCAAGATAAATGTGTCAACCAGTGTGTAATGTGATATTAGAAAGAGGAAGCATCAAATGGAAGCCTTTTCAGGGATTTCGGATGAAGTGTACGATTTGTCAATAAAGTTATGGGAGCATATGGTTTGTAAAATGGCGTTATGATATGGCTAGTATAGGAATAGAATGTTGGAGCAGTAGTGGGTGTTTAACCAAATGTGGAACCAAGTGTTTTTGGTTGTGTGAGTTGCTAAGTAAGTATATGTTGGAATCATTGGAAGTTTAAAGAGTATGATGGGTGTGTTAGTCAAAATATGGTGTAGTAGATGCAAAAAAAAATCTTAAGGAAAGAGAGTTGTTTCTTATGTGTGAAAGAATTGTCCGAGAAAGTAATAGTTGAAGATCAAAGAATGTGTAGTAACTTCGAACACTGGTGTCGATTCAAGATGACTTGGTCGAATGTCTTAAAGTTAGAATTTTGGTGCAACTGTTTGGTTATATATAGTAATGAGGAAATATTATCAGCATGTGGAAAGGTCGGAAGAAAGAGGCAAGTAATGTTTGGAGGGCGGTGCTCCACGCTAACGTGGAGAAGCGTTATTAGAAAAATTGGACCTAAGAATGTGGTCATACTACAGGTTTAATAGAAGCATCATCGAGGTGCTAATGTGACATTAGAGTCGGAAGAGAATATGAAGATTAGATATTCTCACTTGTTTACCTAGCTCTGATTTCGGGGACGAAATCATTTTCAAGTTGGGGAGTATTGTAACATCTCGATTTTTTTATAATGGATTATGTTTGGTATTAAATAATTTGAATATAATTATTTGATAAGTTATGATTGGGTAATTGATAGATTAATTTTAGGGTTTATCCCCGAATAAGTTCGTTATTTGTTTTATGGAATTATAAGTTAAGGGGTAAGCTGTAATTTTAATTTATAAGATGAAGGGGTAAACTTGTCAAGTGATGAAAGTGTGAGGGTTAAATTTGGTAAATGGTGAGAGTTACACCATCCACCACCGCCTCTTGATTTATAAATGAAACAAAAGTGAGACACGTCCTCACTTTACATGGGGGTGTCTTTATGTGTGTGTGTGTGTTTTGGTACGGCAAGGAGAGAAGAGAGAAAGAAATCAGGAAGCAAAAGAAGAAGAAAGCAGATTATTATTCAGCTGGAATTTGGATTAAACTGAAGAATCAAAGAATCATTATCAGCAGATTGGATCTTTAATTTGTATAAGAAGTGGGTTTATCTCCATAAGGTGAGTTCATTCTACTTTTCTTATGTAAATTGTTATATTCATGAAATTTATGTTTGGAATATGTTAGAAAACTTATTTACAAAGTACTGGTATGTTTGGTTTGGAAGAAATGGGCTTAAATCGATATCTGGCTAGAAATTTTAGGAATCAGATCGAAGTTTCTGGACAGACTTGAAGGTGTCCGGTAGTTTCTTGTTGTTGGTATCCGGTAGATGAAGCATCCGGAAACCCTTGTGTTAAGGTATCCTGACAAGGCAAAGTTACCCGGTATGTTGTTTTATTTTAGTAGTTACCGGACGGTATCCGGACTAAATATGTATCCGGTGAGAATTGTATTCGGAAAGATGTATATCCGGTAAGTATTGGAAAGGCTTAAGTATCCGAAAAGATTATTGTATTCGGTAAGTGTTGTATCCGGTTGGAGTAGTATCCGGAAAGTGTTGTGTCCGGAAAGATTTGTGTATCCGGTAAGTTATAATATCCGAAAAGTTGTGTTATTCGGATAGTTTGAGGTATCCGGAAACTCTAGTTGTTCGGTCACTTTTGAGTACCCAGTAACTTTAGGTTTTGCTAACTTCTGGAAGGGTACGATTTAGGAATTGAAATACAATCCTAGTAGATTGAACATACTTACAGTTGAATGGTAGTGTGTTAGGTTTAAGGATTGTTTTAGTTTGATATTATTCATGTTGAATAATTCAATAGGCAAAGTAGAGTTGCTATTTGTATTTGAAATGTGGAAATATGAATTAGATGAGGTGTAAGTGTTATTTCCTATGTTTTTCGGTGGATTAAAAATAGGCAATATATAATTGCTATTTCTGTTTCTATTCCAAGAAGAAAGTATGGTAATTGAATGTAAGTCTTTAGGCTTGACCGATAAATAGAATCCGTAACAATTCGTGGTTGACTGTTGGACATGGTGATATGATTTTCTAAATGATAATCATACTCATGGGATTGAGTATGATTTGGTAATTATGAGTCAAGTACAAGTATGGTAAGAATGAGAGATTTATAAATGTGATTTGCTCATACAGATTGCTATGAGGAATCTATGTGGTGTAAATGTGATTTGCTCATACCGATTGCTATGAGGAATCTATATTAAGTGTAGTGGATCCATAGGCACTAGTGGTTATGAACACGTGGAAAGATGAGGATTATTCGTTATTCCGATGTGTGTGAGAAATCGTGGAATAAACGTAATTTCCGATTTCTAAGGAAGAAAAAAAGGGGATTGACATGAGTGATTGTAATCTCTACTTCCTTTCCAGGAAATGGGCATGTGTATAATGCGATTTCCTTTCCAAGAAATGGGCATGTGTATATTGCGATTTCTTGGATATGAGCATTAATCTAGAATCCGTAGAGATTCGTAGTGCGGCTCTGGAACATGAGAAATAACTGACTTAGTGTCAGGTCGTAGTCATGGAACCAGGTTTAACCCGTTATTAAAGGATGGTTATGCGTGGGGTAAGAAAAAGGGTAAACCAGGTTTGTTATGCCTTGTTTACATTGAATTGTATAAATGTTATTTTGAAATCGAATGTTCTCACTAGGCGTTAGCCTAATCGTTTCAAATAATGTTTTCTTACCAAGTACTAGCTCGGGAAAATAAAGGGATGTGGGACGAGAGCTTTTGGATTAGCAGAGAAGTTATTGATACTGAGGTTTTGATGGATTGCTTAGATAACCTAGTTAATCTGATTATAGTGACATGATTAGATTAATAGGTTATTTGAAGAATTTCATATTTGTAATTATGACCTCATTGTAATTCTCTGCTTATATATAAAGTTTAAAAAGGTTTTATGATTAAATCTTGTAATAAATTTGAGGTTTAAATTAGCCCTGATTTTAGGGTGTTACAATATGGTATCAGAGCAATAGTTTAAGCGAACTAGGTATGCTAATGAGATACCTAGACTTAAGCTGGGATGAATTAAGTTATGATATGTGAGATATGGGTAGAAGTACTAAGACGGGATAGTCTTAGAGTCGACGGAAATACGTGAAGTTAGTACTGTAACAATGGTAATGAGGATTCTCATGTATAGTATATTCACAATTTCAATTAGCTACTGTTATTATGAATATATTGTTACGCAAGCATAATTATTACTAAATTGTTACAAGTGACTAATGATCGGTAAGGTACGTTTCGTATGTCTAGATGTGTAACCATTTCTTATGGTTATTTCCTTGTGTATTATCAGAACAATGGTGAATACACCACCAATGTCCCCCATTTCTTTGGAGGACAGAGCAGTAAATGATTGGGGGTTGGAAAGACAACCTGGAACTGGCGGGACCCATGAAAGTCCGTCGAGGCAACCTTTAATGGGTGGATTGGAAAGTCAAACGCATAGAATGAGTACTGGTGCTTATGATTTAGTAATGATGGAATCTATTATAGAGTCCCGCATAATGGAAAACGTGATGCGAGATATAAATGTTGCACTGACTCAACAAAAAGAGATGTTTATAAAATGCTAAATGACCATATCATGGAGTCATGTAGATCAGAGGTGAGTACTGGTACAGTAATTTCACCTGTTACTCTAGTATTAAATACTATTAGTATGATGAAGGAAGTTCATGCTGGAAATAAAGTTGAAATCGCTCAAGTGGGAAAGAAAAGGAAACAGGAGGATCGATCAGAATCTTTCCATAAATTAGAAACTCTTGCTAAGAATCATCAGTTTGAACCCCGTCGACAAATCAATTTAGATCGGAAATGTTTCAAGTGCGGAGACACTGGTCACACGATTAAAAACTGTTCTATCCAAGGACCAACTTGCTACGAATGTAAGAAACCTGGTCATTTTCGGAGGGATTGCCTGAAGTGGAAAAATAGCGGGAATCAAGAAAAGAAATCCAACATCCCAAGATCAACATGATGAATGTTTTGTAGGACGGTGGAGAATGTTAAGGAATGAGTGGGTGTAGTTTATGATACATTCCTTGTTTAAAATATATATATATATATATATATATATATATGTGAGTGTGTGTGTGTGTGTGTGTGTGTATTATGTAATGGTAGTACTAACTTGTCTTTTGTACTACAATCTCTTGTCAGAAAGTTAGCTATACCAGTTGCTATTTTGGAAGATATTTTGTAAGTAGAGCTAACAAATGAAAGTTTACAACCTTTGGAAATTTCTGAGTGAAAGTGGGATAACTTAACCATTATCCACTTATTTCGTTTAGTTAGTTGAATGTGTACAATTGGTTTGATTATTTGAGTTTGAGTTATTGAATTAACTTTGAATAGGCTCAATTCTCGGGGCACGAGTGTTGTGATATTCAAACTAGCCAAACCGGGAGATGACGATGTTATGCACATAAAAGAATTTTAAGTATTGCACGACGAATTCGTGTCATTTGGTTAGTAAGTTGAAATCCTCCGATGGGATTAAATAGTATTATGATGTGTTCATGGCAATGAACTGGTATCAAATAGAAGATATTATGGGTAGTCAAATCCCATTATTGATTTAAATCATAAGCTTAATTTCAATGAGAAATGGTGACCTAATACGATTCTAGATTAGATTGTCTCCTAGTAACCGTGTTTTAATTCAATTGCGGATGAAAAGACAGAAATTAGACAAGTGGAAACTGATGAAATACGAGTTATGATTCGAAAGAATATGGATGATTTAGGAAAGCCTCTTAGTGTTATGTCATAGTTGAAATTTTGAAGTGGTGTTAGAGCTTCAATGGCACATTTATGGATAACTTTGTTCGGTAATGGGATTTGGATTAATAACCAAAGAAGACCGATAGAATTTTAGGTCGTTTTCAAGTTGGGGAGCGAGTAATGTTAAAGAATATGAGATCCAGAAAATATGGGAAGATGAGTCCTTGTTCTTCCTAGATTTTCATCTATGATTAAGTATGTAATGATTGGGAGTCACAAAGAGCTAGCAAGAAATGAGTAGGTTTGAGTTAATTAGAAACTCGTGAGTTGGGGTGCAACTAGAGGTGGGGGGGGATAAAATAGAGAAATAGACTCGGTTAAGTATGCGGGAGAACGTGAAGGTAAGTTTGAGTTGTGTATGACCATGAGAGACCGGGTCTATCGTGAGATGTTATGAGTAGAGAATGAACGGACGAGTAATGGCATCAATTGCCAAGATAAATGTGTCAACCAGTGTGTAATGTGATATTAGAAAGAGGAAGCATCAAATGGAAGCCTTTTCAGGGATTTCGGATGAAGTGTACGATTTGTCAATAAAGTTATGGGAGCATATGGTTTGTAAAATGGCGTTATGATATGGCTAGTATAGGAATAGAATGTTGGAGCAGTAGTGGGTGTTTAACCAAATGTGGAACCAAGTGTTTTTGGTTGTGTGAGTTGCTAAGTAAGTATATGTTGGAATCATTGGAAGTTTAAAGAGTATGATGGGTGTGTTAGTCAAAATATGGTGTAGTAGATGCAAAAAAAAATCTTAAGGAAAGAGAGTTGTTTCTTATGTGTGAAAGAATTGTCCGAGAAAGTAATAGTTGAAGATCAAAGAATGTGTAGTAACTTCGAACACTGGTGTCGATTCAAGATGACTTGGTCGAATGTCTTAAAGTTAGAATTTTGGTGCAACTGTTTGGTTATATATAGTAATGAGGAAATATTATCAGCATGTGGAAAGGTCGGAAGAAAGAGGCAAGTAATGTTTGGAGGGCGGTGCTCCACGCTAACGTGGAGAAGCGTTATTAGAAAAATTGGACCTAAGAATGTGGTCATACTACAGGTTTAATAGAAGCATCATCGAGGTGCTAATGTGACATTAGAGTCGGAAGAGAATATGAAGATTAGATATTCTCACTTGTTTACCTAGCTCTGATTTCGGGGACGAAATCATTTTCAAGTTGGGGAGTATTGTAACATCTCGATTTTTTTATAATGGATTATGTTTGGTATTAAATAATTTGAATATAATTATTTGATAAGTTATGATTGGGTAATTGATAGATTAATTTTAGGGTTTATCCCCGAATAAGTTCGTTATTTGTTTTATGGAATTATAAGTTAAGGGGTAAGCTGTAATTTTAATTTATAAGATGAAGGGGTAAACTTGTCAAGTGATGAAAGTGTGAGGGTTAAATTTGGTAAATGGTGAGAGTTACACCATCCACCACCGCCTCTTGATTTATAAATGAAACAAAAGTGAGACACGTCCTCACTTTACATGGGGGTGTCTTTATGTGTGTGTGTGTGTTTTGGTACGGCAAGGAGAGAAGAGAGAAAGAAATCAGGAAGCCAAAGAAGAAGAAAGCAGATTATTATTCAGCTGGAATTTGGATTAAACTGAAGAATCAAAGAATCATTATCAGCAGATTGGATCTTTAATTTGTATAAGAAGTGGGTTTATCTCCATAAGGTGAGTTCATTCTACTTTTCTTATGTAAATTGTTATATTCATGAAATTTATGTTTGGAATATGTTAGAAAACTTATTTACAAAGTACTGGTATGTTTGGTTTGGAAGAAATGGGCTTAAATCGATATCTGGCTAGAAATTTTAGGAATCAGATCGAAGTTTCTGGACAGACTTGAAGGTGTCCGGTAGTTTCTTGTTGTTGGTATCCGGTAGATGAAGCATCCGGAAACCCTTGTGTTAAGGTATCCTGACAAGGCAAAGTTACCCGGTATGTTGTTTTATTTTAGTAGTTACCGGACGGTATCCGGACTAAATATGTATCCGGTGAGAATTGTATTCGGAAAGATGTATATCCGGTAAGTATTGGAAAGGCTTAAGTATCCGAAAAGATTATTGTATTCGGTAAGTGTTGTATCCGGTTGGAGTAGTATCCGGAAAGTGTTGTGTCCGGAAAGATTTGTGTATCCGGTAAGTTATAATATCCGGAAAGTTGTGTTATTCGGATAGTTTGAGGTATCCGGAAACTCTAGTTGTCCGGTCACTTTTGAGTACCCAGTAACTTTAGGTTTTGCTAACTTCTGGAAGGGTACGATTTAGGAATTGAAATACAATCCTAGTAGATTGAACATACTTACAGTTGAATGGTAGTGTGTTAGGTTTAAGGATTGTTTTAGTTTGATATTATTCATGTTGAATAATTAAATAGGCAAAGTAGAGTTGCTATTTTTATTTGAAATGTGGAAATATGAATTAGATGAGGTGTAAGTGTTATTTCCTATGTTTTTCGATGGATTAAAAATAGGCAATATATAATTGCTATTTCTGTTTCTATTCCAAGAAGAAAGTATGGTAATTGAATGTAAGTCTTTAGGCTTGACCGATAAATAGAATCCGTAACAATTCGTGGTTGACTGTTGGACATGGTGATATGATTTTCTAAATGATAATCATACTCATGGGATTGAGTATGATTTGGTAATTATGAGTCAAGTACAAGTATGGTAAGAATGAGAGATTTATAAATGTGATTTGCTCATACAGATTGCTATGAGGAATCTATGTGGTGTAAATGTGATTTGCTCATACCGATTGCTATGAGGAATCTATATTAAGTGTAGTGGATCCATAGGCACTAGTGCTTATGAACACGTGGAAAGATGAGGATTATTCGTTATTCCGATGTGTGTGAGAAATCGTGGAATAAACGTAATTTCCGATTTCTAAGGAAGAAAAAAAGGGGATTGACATGAGTGATTGTAATCTCTACTTCCTTTCCAGGAAATGGGCATGTGTATATTGCGATTTCCTTTCCAAGAAATGGACATGTGTATATTGCGATTTCTTGGATATGAGCATTAATCTATAATCCGTAGAGATTCGTAGTGCGGCTCTGGAAATGAGAAATGATTGACTTAGTGTCAGGTCGTAGTCATGGAACCGGGTTTAACCCGTTATTAAAGGATGGTTACGCGTGGGGTAAGAAAAAGGGTAAACCAGGTTTGTTATGCCTTGTTTACATTGAATTGTATAAATATTATTTTGAAATCGAATGTTCTCACTAGGCGTTAGCCTAATCGTTTCAAATAATGTTTTCTTACCAGGTACTAGCTCGGGAAAATAAAGGGATGTGGTACGAGAGCTTTTGGATTAGCAGAGAAGTTATTGATACTGAGGTTTTGATGGATTGCTTAGATAACCTAGTTAATCTGATTATAGTGACATGATTAGATTAATAGGTTATTTGAAAAAATTTCATATTTGTAATTATGACCTCATTATAATTCTCTGCTTATATATAAAGTTTAAAAAGGTTTTATGATTAAATCTTGTTATAAATTTGAGGTTTAAATTAGCCCTGATTTTAGGGTGTTACAGAGGCGGCGGAGGTGGGAGGAGGAAGACAGAAGCGGCGGAGGTGATGGGAGGAAGGCGGAGGCGGCGGAGGTGGTGGGAGGAATGGTGGAAGATACCTACGATTTTTTTAAGAGATGTGATAACCATCCCTTAAAATTAGGTGATTCCATTTGTGATAACCGTCCCTTAAAATTAGGTGATTTCATTTGTGATAACCATCCCTTAAAATTAGGTGATTCCATTTTTAATCTTTGTTGGTTTGGACAAAAATGCCCCTCTGCACTTATGCACAAATGTCAACATTCTCTTTTTTTAATTTTAAATAATATTATAATCCTTGATTTAATTATAACCGTTGATCTTAATAATCTATGGTTGTGATCGGTTAGCACGGTTAGTACCAATGGGTTGGTTAGCAAAAGAAGAGCCCTCTATATATATGTATTTATGTATATGAAAACTGTGTAATAGTGTTTATTAAATTATTTAAATATATTACTTGATTTGTGTCATTTGTACCTATCATATGATATATAAAACCATCAAACAAATTTTAAGCACAATTTGTCTTGTTTTGTCATGTTTTAGTCGTACTAAAAACCACACTATAAACTTGTTTTGTCCAATCTTGCCTTTTTATTTTGTTCAGTCGTGTCCAATATATCCGGTGAAATCCATCCTAATCATGTCTGCGTACCAAACACTTATCTTTTAGTAATATTTATTATATAAAAGTTTCTATTTTCGATAACAAAAAAACCATTTATTAAAGATTTGTTGTTGTACTTATCGAATTCCCTTCTTTTACCAAACAATATGCCGTGGACCTATAAAATTCCTAGAACATACATTATTATTTAATACAAGAAAAAAAACTAGTCATACAATGTATCTTTAACTTTTATGGTACAATTTTATAAAGTATAAACTCAACAATAAAGAACTCTTTCTATCCAAAAAAATATAAGGACATAAACTGAAATAGCCATTTTGGATGGGTGGTTTAACCTGTTATTCATATTCTTTTGGTGTTTACCAAAATAGTAGGCCTGGTTCATAAAGATTAGGTCCGTAATTGCGGACCTAGCTAAAAAAAATCTGATTGATTTTTCTAATTGCCGACGTAGCTTAAAAAGACTAAAATTGCTGACCCAAGTCAATTTTTTTTTAAGAAAACCGATCATATTCGTATATTTTTCGTGTTTTTGAGCTAGATCCGCAATTTGAGGCCTAGTTTTGTCAAACTTGATGCTATTTTGGTAATTACAGAGAGAATGTGTCTAAGAGGTTAAACCACCTCGTAGAATGGCTATTTCAATAAATTTCCTAAAAATATATTTCTTTCTTGTTCATAAGTGATTTTATATTACTATTAAAAGTTATATTTATCCAAAATTTGAAATAGACTACTATTATTATGTTTACTAAATACTAATCACATTTTTTACTACAGATATTTGTAACTAATTCCAAATATTTATTGTATCTTCTGATAATCAATAAACAAAGTTGAAAAAAAAACTTCTTTAAGTAATCAAATTCCTTCTTATCTTAAATTGTTTGTGGTATTTTTAAAATGAAAATAATGTATCTGATCGTCTTTCCTTCAAAAAATTTAAAAAAATTACGACTCAGATTCGCAATGTTTTAAGAAAAATCGATCGGTATTTTTTTTCTTGTATTTTTTTAGTTGGGTCCGTAAGTAAGTTATTGCAGAAGTAGTGATATTTGATAAAAATGGGATAGAAATTGTTACGAAAACAATTTATTTGGATAAAATGGCTATTTGGGTCAATTTTCTAGTAATTTCATGGTTCCTAGGAGCTTGTTCAATTGATATTTTCAGGGATTCATGAGATTAATCAAGGTACATGTATTTCTACCAAATATGACATTATTTCGATATTTACTACATTACATTTTGCAAATCAAATGAATCTTGAAAAAATGATCTTTGTAACAATCCAGTTTTAGTTTACCACCACAACAAAATCGGGTTACCATATGCCAGAAATCTCTAAGGTGCCGTTTGGTTCACAGAAACTGGTGGAATCTGGTGGAATTGAAATGTCAGATTCCTTTGACCATATTTCATTCCAGTGTTTGGTTCAATCTTTTGTACAAAAGGAATTCAAAATATTCCAATGAATTCCATGAAATTGGCATTTTTCATTCCATCACATAAACAAGGTATTTTGAAGGAATGGAATTGAACATTTTCATAATGCCAAAATTACCCCTTGCCCTAGTTTTATAATTTTTAGCCGACAAACACCTCTCTCTCGTTTTCTTCTCCATCGCAAAGTCCTTCTCCATCGCAAAGACCTTCTCCATCGCAAAGACGATCGGGTAAGCTTACGTTTCTGAATCGACTTCTGCTTACGTTTTTTGGTTTCGATTGGAATTTTATCTTCTCTACCTGCTGCTTTCGATTGGTACAAACCAGGTTTCGATTTCTGGTTGATACCGATTTTATCTTCTCTATCTTCTATACCTGTATAAACCTGTTTCGTTTTCTGGTTTCGATTGTACATCTGGTTTCGATTTGTACAAACCAGAAAGTTGAACCAGAAGACGTTTATTTCTCTGATTTGTGCTTTTGATTTCTGATTTGTGCTTTTAGCATTGTACATCTGATTTCGATTTGTGCTTATGTCTGATGAGGATAGATGAACAAACCAGAAAGATGAACCAGAAAGTGTATATTTCTGATTTGTGCTTTTGATTTCTGATATGTGCTTAAAGTGTATATTTCTGATTTGTGCTTTTGATTTCGGGTTTTATTAAAGCATTTTTTGTTTAAAAAAATTAAAATTAACAAAAGGGTATTTTGGTCATTTACCCAAATTTCATTCCAATTCCAAAGCTACATTCTGTGAACCAAACAGACAGATTCCAATTCCTTTAACATATTTCATTCCAATTCTGTCAACCAAACAGCTGGTCAAACCTGACAACATTTCATTCCAATTTCTTCAAAGTCAAATTTCTTTGACATATTTCATTTCATCCAAAAACATTCTGCGAACCAAACGCCCCCTAAGTGTCCTAATAATTTTTTTATAAGACTTAAGTTTATAGAATCAAACAGATATGCGTTCTTTAACTTCTTAGAGTGTTGCAATAAGTTTATTTTATATTTTTGAGTATCTTAAATTATTTCTTAAGACACCTATTAAATAAAAAGTTCTTTTAGTTTTTTGAGTAAATTGCAATTTTGGTCCATGTGGTTTGTTGTTTTTCTCACTTTTGGTCCTTACAAAATTTTTATTGCAAGAAAAACCATGTAGAGTTTTAGGGTTGTAGACCCACACAATATATATATATATATATATATATATATATATATATATAATGTTTTCTTTTAATTGTTTTGAGTTAATTACAATTTTGGTCCCTTTGGTTTGTTGTTTTTAGTGGGAAAAAAAAAGCAAAATGACCAAAATGCCCTCATGTGCAAGGCACATGAGGGGGTTTAACGGAAGGGTATCTAATGGAGTTAGTCTGAGAGACCAAAATCGAGCACTTTTGCATACCACTGGGTTTTTTTGCAATAAAATATTTATAAGGACCAAAAGTGAGAAAAACAACAAACCATAGGGACCAAAATTGCAATTTACTCTAGTTTTTTTTATAGGATACTTTTGAAAAGTGTCTACAAACACATTGTTTTACGTGCCATTTTTTCAAATAATGTTATATAAGTAATTTAACTAGACGTTTTATTTCAAAATTTTACTAAAAAAACTAGAATAAACTACGAATTTGGTTCTTAAGGTATGTCAGAAATTACGAATTTGATCCTTTAACTTCATTTATTACATAAGAAACCTCCAGATATTCAGATTCTTATGGATTTGGTCCTTCATACTATCGGTCGTCTAACTTTTTGTTAAACATGATTTTTTAGCAAAAAAAATACCATTTTCAAACCACATGGACCAAATCTATAATTTACTCTAAACTATATTTATGTTTGAGTAAATTACGGATTTGATCCCTGTGGTAAGTTGATTTTTACGGATATCATCCCTAGGCTTCACTTATTATGGATTTGGTACTTAGACCAAACGGCCATCCAACAAATCTGTAGACTCCAAGCGCATTTCCGTCTTTTAATTTTTTTTTACCATTTTACCATTATTTTTTAATCACTTTTTGTATTTTTGTGTGTTGTCTTTTTCATATTTATTATATTATATTTAAATTTTAATATTATAATATTTAATAATATTATATATATATATACACACAGATCAAAAAACCCCCATCACCTGATCTGATTAAACTTGCAAATTCCGACGAAACTCTCCCATCTCACCCTCTTCTCCTTTCACTTTTCCTACCATCCTCTTCTTTCTTTCTTCTCCACAAGGACCACGGAGACCAAACTGGGTGATAGGTTCACGGTGGTCATCTTCCCTGGAGTAACACACCACTCGGTGACACACACAAGCACGTTACTCTGAACACACACGCACATTGGGTGATGAGTTCCATTGTTAGAGTTTTGCTTCTGGTGCGTGACACAAATCGTAGGGTGATTGGAGATGGGTGTTGAACTGTCGATGTGTAATTTGTGTGTATTGCGGTGTGTGTTGAACTGCTAACGACCTCCCCTCCGGTACACCCACCTAGACACACAAAATTGAACTCCATCTCACTACCAGTTATCAAAACTCTGTGAAACCACCCACCACCAGCACCAAACACAGGGGTGGTGACCACCCCTGCACCTTACTCGTTTTTCGTCACCGTTCTCCATCACCTCCGACCACAGCACCACAACACCACTTCATCACCAACACCTTCACCAACTCACCCCTTCACCCACCAGCACCACTACACCACCACTTCCGATAGCCGACAGGCAGTGCCGTCCCTGGGGGAGGGCGGGGCCGAGCGCACGCTCTGGGCTCAAAAACAATAAGGGCCCAATTTTTTAGTATACTATATAGTAGCAGTTCAAAAAAAGTTATTATATAATAGGAACCAAAAAAATATGCATTATATGAAGGGCCCAAATATGTATTGATTAACTACATTGGACAAGAAATTTTGTAAAGAGTTAATTGGTCTTTCTTTTTATAATGTTGCTTATTGTTTCTATAAGTTTTTTTTATCTAGTACTAATATATAAAACTATGTTGTCTAGAAATCTTGATATATACTCCATTATTCATCTTCCACATACTCTTTTGATTATTCCATCCATATGAATTCTATTTTTTTCTTAGAATATAGTACATTTCTTGTTATCCACTAATAAAACCCATACCTTTCAGAAAAAAGAATTACCAACTATATAAGACGATCCAACTTATATCTATATTTAGGATTTCAAAACTATCTTTTTTCATACGACTCCTCATTACCTAATTAATATTGAGTCCATGAATCTTAAGTACTCTTCTATCTCTAAAACAAGAATAAGATCTCAAGGTATAGTCAACATGGACTTTTGATTCTAAGATTGATGGTTCTTAAAAAGTTTGTATTAACTCTAAAAGTTTAAAATGGTGATAGAAAATATTAACATGAGGTGACATGAAAACTCAACCCAAACGATGTCAACATAGTGACCTCAAATGATGTCAATCTATATATTAAAGGTATATCATAAGATGCCTTTGACGGTGGAACGAATTGACGATATTATGTAAATATGATATGATAGATAATATTAATTTTGAAATAACTATTGACTGGATTTTCACTAGGAATATTCGGAAAAAGTGTTTTATATGAATAATTAGTATTTCTTGAATTCAAAGTTATCTATGGTGATATAAACAATATATATTGAAAATAATTTTGTAGTTATCGAGGGACCCTTTTTACATCTCACCCAAAGCGTAGAAAAATCCAGGAACGGGCATGTGTTATTATTGATGATTTTGCATTAAAAAAAATGCTCGAATAAGTTTTTTTGTATGCCTTTGATGCTATTATTGATGATTTTGCATTTAAAAATGCTCGAAGAAGTTGTTTTCTATGACTTGGATGTTATTATTGATGATTTTGCATCTAAAATGATCGAAGAAGTTGTTTTGTATGGATTATTAGTATTTATTGTATGAAAGTTTGTTTTTAATAATAAAAACATTTATTTGGGATTTCTTTTGGTACATATTGAGGGCCCAAAATTTAAGAATTGCCCAGGGCCCAAAAAATATCAGAAACGGGCCTGCCGGCAGGTGGTGTGAGGTAGGTTTATTGGATCGTCCCTGTCATCGTAACTTGTGGTTGAATCGTCCTTGCCGTCGTAACCAGTAGTGATGGTGGTTGTAAGTTTATGCAAAACACATGCACACTATCAACCAACACCACCACCGTGAGCCGTCTACTCTCTCTCTCTCTCTATCTCTCTCTCTCTCTCTCTCTCACACACACACATATATATATATATATATATATACATTTATAAGAAGAAAAACCCTCTGTGATACCATCCACCACTGTGAACCCACCACAGTTTGGTCCCTATGGTCCATGTTGAGAAGAAAGAAAGAGAGGGTGCAGACAAGGTTCTAAATAGCGTGAGGCGTGACGTGACGTGGAGGTCAAACCTCAAGCCTTGGAAGCCACGGCGAGGTCACAACGTTTTTCAAGACGTGACATATGGAAGCAAATATGTATATCATATATAAAGTTATATACATAAACATATGTTCTCTAGTATGGCTTAATACATTTATGATACTTAGCTATTTAAATTAAGTTATATATTAAAAACTAACAAATAAAACATTAAAAATATAAGTAAAATCAAATAAAGTGTTATAAAAATTGCGCATTACGCCATGGCGTGCCTCGGGCATAACGTGACGTGAGATACAAGCCTTGAGCCATGACACGTCATGACGGGTGTTGGCGAGCTTTTTCGAACATTGGGTGTAGGGGAGAAAGGATGAAAGAGAGACATGAAAAAGTTTTTTTTTAATTATACGACACGTGCCATTTAAAAATGGTCAATTAAAAATAAGAAAAGATAAAATAGTAAAAACTCATTAAAACTTTAATTCTAAAAAGAAAGAAATATAAAAGACAAAAATGCCCTTAATGTTAACTGAGGAAATAGACGGTCGTATGCCAGATGACCAAATTCAACAAAAATTGCATACCACTGGCACAAATCCATAATAAGTGAAGCTTAGGGACGAAATCAGTAAAAATCAACAAGCCACAAAGACCAAATTCGTAATTTACTCTTTATGTTTATATTTTTTATATTTGTATTTTAGAAATGATATTTGTATTTTTAGAAATTATATTATATATTTATATTCAACGTATATATTCATGTTTATAAATTATTTATATATTATGTATTTATAAATTATACTATATAATTTATAAATATTTAAAATGTAAATAGTTTATGAATATAAATGTATAAGTTGAATATATAAAAATGTAAATATATTATAAATACATAATATTTAAATAATTGATAAACATGAATATATACGTTGAATATAAATATATAATATAACTTATAAAATATAAATATAATATAATTTATAAACCATAAATACAATATATATATATATATATATAATATAAATTATAAATATAGTTTAGAGTAAATTATAGATTTGGTCTATATGGTTTGAAAAATGGTAAAAATTAAAAAAAATCTGCTAAAATGTCATATTTAACGGAGAAGTTAGATGACCTTTAGTGTAAAGGACCAAAAATCCATAAGAATATGCATACCTGAAAGTTTCTCAAATAATACATAATGTTTTGGTATACCTTAGGGACCAAATCTGTAATTTACTAAAAAACTATCTAAGATATTTAAAAGTGTCATATAAGCTTATTACAACACTCATAGATAAGACACATATATATTTGGTCTTATAATACACTCTATTAGAACACTGATTAGAAATTTGTGACGTCTTATAAACACAATTTTATTGTAATATACCAAAGACGTAAAATTAGTCCCACAAATTAGCTTCCGACTTTGATATCCAAAAATCTAATAAAAAGCTACACATCAAATATAATTTTTTTCCTTTTTACTTTTTTATTATTAAAACACCGTTATTATAGATCTATGTGTATTAAAGATTTAATAGAACTAGTACAACATAATAATGGAAAAGTAATGGTGACATTGAACTCTCATCAAGTTGATGGTATCATGAGATCATAAAACAAAGCTTGTGGTCATCATCAAACCTTTCACTTTTCCATTTTCTATTGTTTGATTTTATGCTCTTTTATTTATCTTAATCGTTTTTATGATTTATGGGTTTTCGAGTTAGCTTTTTATGTGTATCTACTAATCTTTTAAACAACGACCACGAATGACATGAAGTCATCGCAGGTGAAACAGTAATAAGACTAATCATATCTTTTTTGAAATCAATTAATATTGTTATTTTCTAATTTCTATACATGTTTAGTGTAAAATGTTTTATATAAATGGTTTAAATGATAATAAATGTTCTCTAGAGAATACTCTAAAGACGAAAACACGTTTATTTATCAAATCCTCATCGATAGCCAGATTTATTCGTATTCCAATAAGCATGTCATACAAATACTAGCATTGTTCGTTTGAAAATAATCCTTTTCGTGATCAAACTTAAATGATGCAAGTAAATACAAAAGAAATATTCATAGGATAATATTTGAAAAATAAATGTTTTATAAAAACAAATGTCCTATAAAAAGATATGTTTGTAAAAGATATTTGCAACAATTGTGTTACAAAATTATAACATTGTGTTTTTAAAATAGTCCTAAAGGTCTTCTTAAGAAGTGAAAAACATCCTATAAACAACATTTAGTATTTGTTGTGTCTTATAAATCCAATCTTATTATACCAATATGAATGTGTTTTGATGAGTATATCTATTTGCCATTTTAGTTTAATATTAAACATCATAATTAATTAAGATTATTTATAATAAACATACAGCGAAAATGGATGAATTATTGTGTAAGAATGTAAAAAAAGATTATGTCTAAGTAGGCATGGTAATTTTATCCGCCCCGTTGGGAACCCCATAAAACCAGGTACCGGGCCGGGGATTTCCGATTGCATAAAACCGGGGTCGGGGCCGAGTAATGCATTCCCCAACCCACCTCGTCCCCATATATATTTAATATATGATTTTCTAATATTTTCTTGATAATTTCCGTAATCCTAGCTAATTTTTTTACTATTATATTTTATATAATTTTTCTTAATTAATCTATCGTACGTGTTATTTAAAAAAAGTTGATTTCGTTCTCTTAACGTAATCATCTTTCACGAAATTATTTATTTAAAAAAACTTGATTTTATTAATAAAAATTACCGGACCGGGGATTGACCGGGTATGGGCCGGGGATTGGCCTAAGAAAAAGCGGGGAAGGGATTTGATTCCCCGTACCTGTCGGGGACCGGGGTCGGGGCCAGGATGCATGAATCGGGGCCGGGGTCGGGGATTCCGTTCCCCGTCCCATACCCGCCCCGTTGCCATCCCTATGTATAAGAACCATGTATTAAAATTATATATGGATGTCTTATTGTGTTCTAAAACTCAGTTTCTAAATGACATGAGGTGTGATGTGGAGGTGAGGTTAAGTCTCAAGTTTTACGAGTTATGGCGAGTCCACGACGTTTTCCAATACGTGCCCTAAGGTAACATATGCATACATATTTGTATGTGTGTGTGTATATATATATATTGTTGGTCCCGAAAGGCCTATACAAGTTTGTAGAAGGGGGGGGGGGGGGGGTTGAATACAAACACACTATTTTACTTTTCTAAATTGTTTATTGATAAATCATTAACAATTTACAGCTTGTTGCGGAAACAAGATTAAGGATAAACCTAAATCTAAACAAGTTGGAACACTAAGGTTTCTTGCACTAAGAAAGATGAGGAGATTACTAATAAAATCCTATCTTAAGAGAGATTTGAACTTGTCCAGAGTTAGCAAGTTACTTCAAATGAAGTGAGTTCATCTCTTTATATACTGCATGCATTTAATGCAATTCAGTATACACTTTACACGTGTCATCAGCGGATTGGTTGCATGTCATTGACCTTTGTTGACAACCTTAGTAGCCGCATGAATGAACAGTGTAGTATCAGAGTGGTTTGACGACAAAGAATTCGTCATCTTCATCATCATCATCATCATCGTTCCTTGGAGAGGAGGATGGTTCAGCTTCAGGGATGTCGATGTCTTCGTCTTCTTCTGCTTCGGATTCCTCAGCATCTTCTTCGAGTTGCTCCCCCTCAGATACAGAGGCGAGGTTCTCGGTTCCCTCAGGGTTTTCATCTCCCTGAGGTCCAGTAACCAGATCTTCATTACCCTCTCCCCTGATAGATTCATCATGGGAAAGGTCTTCAGCGCTCTTATTTTGATCTTCAGCGCTCTTCTCTTGTTCAGCGATCTTCTCCCCCTCTTTCTCATGATGGGCGGGGGAGGAATGGGTAGACTCAGCATTGGTGTTATCTCTGTCTTCTGGGCCAGAGATTTTCACACAACCTTCAAGCTTAGCTATTCTGTCTTCTAGGCCAGAAATAGCAGGCGTGATTTTCTTCAGCTCTTGGCGATCCTCTGCGGTGAATGAGTCCAAAATAGGTGCAGGGGCCGGAGCAGGAGCTGGATTGTTTGCCTTGTTCACCAGCGTCTCGATCATTGTCTTGACAGAACCAAGGTCGGTCTTCACTGAGCCCAAGTCGGTCTTGACCACTGACATATCACCTTCGAGTGTACCAACCGATTTCTTCAGCGTTGTAACCTCGCTGGAAACGGTGGAAACTGACGATTTGAGGTTGGTGTAGTCAGTGTAGATGTCGGAGAGCACTTTGGCAAAGTCGGCGAGAGTTTTATCAAGGCCTTTGATGTCATCAGAGGAGGCCTTCTTTTCCACCACAGTAGTCAGCTTCGTCAGATTCTCTCCAGCGTTTGTTACAGCTGTAGAGTTATTTGCTAGACCGGTGGTGAGATCTGTAAGTTTCATCTCCATGGACTTCAGAGACTGGTTGATGTCTCCCAAATAAGGACCTGTAACATATAAGTACTTGTGAACAAAGGAAAGCTCAGAAGTTTCAGGTTTAGTTACAGTGTTTAAGGTGGGATCTGTACCTGCAGGAGCGTTGACGAACTCATCAAAGTTTCGAGTCCCTCCATAGTGTTCCATATCTCCCTCAAAAGTTCCGTGAGGGATGGAGATCTCTGCAGGTCATTTCTTCGTCATTCGCTGAGAAGCTTCAACGGCTTCTTGAATGATGGCATCTCCAGTTTTAGCTGGAGGAGTGTCCAAAGAAATAGAGGGAGGATCGAAGGATAAGAATTGGGGTTGGGTTTCAAGTTCAGCGTTGGATTCGCTGAGAAGTACTTCATCAGTCTTTTGAGAGACTAAAGAAGGTTGGGTAGATTCCAAAGTTCTAACCTCAGCGTTTAAGGACGCTGAAGTAGGTTTAGAAGGGATGGCTTGAATTGGTGTGGCAGAGCGTACCACGAAACTTTCCTTCAGCTCTTCAGAATGAGCTGAGGAGTCTTCAGCATGGAATTGCTGGGGTTGCTCCTTGGTTTTCTTGATCCTTTTGGAATCAAGAGGGGTAAGAGATTGTTTCCTTTTCTTAGAAGGAATGGATTTTGTGGCCTGGGAATCAGCGAGGGGTATTGTCGCTGAAGGAGCCACAGAAAGCGGAGAATTAAGTAGAGTGAGAAGGGTAGAGAGACGTACCTCGTTGGCGACAGGCTTGAAGTCGAGAACTTTAGGGCCAATCTGAGAGAGTTTCAGATCACCCTCAGGATAGCTGTCCTTCAGGGCATATTGAAAGATGGCGCTGATGAATCGTGGGTAAGGAACCCATGTTGGTCGGTCAGCGGCAGAATCAACACGTTGAATGAGGTCTTCATAGATGATGGAGGCCCAGTCAATGTTGAGACCTTTCAGCAGTGCGTAACCCATGGCCTGCTGAGGTTGAGCGGCTTGATCAGAAGATCCGGATTTCGCTGTCATGCAGCTGATCAGGTGAGCGAAGATGAAGTTCATCTCGCTGGGCATCTTGGATTTCTTTATCAACGTCAGCTTCTTCTCAGGTAGCTTGTCTCTTCCAGTCTCCCAGATGTAACCCATCGCATCAAGGAAAACAATGATTTCTTCCCTGTCAGCGTGCTTCTTGTGGTCAAGTAATGGAATGAAAGGATTTTCTGAGGTAGCGTTGGGGAATTTCAGGGCTTTGCGGATTATTGCGGGGGTTATCTTGATGGTGCCATACTCAGTATCGCTGAGTATGCAGTCGATGGTTTTAGATGGATCTTTGGCGGAGGGTAGGTCGGTGTGTCTGGCAGAGTACCAGAATTGGGATAAGAGACGCTGACTGGCAGGAGGTGTGATTGTCAGTGCTGTGTAGATGGGGCTATTCTTCAAAAGATTTACAGCGTCGTCTAGATGGGATACCTGCTTCCGAGGAGGAAACTCGAGAAGCGCTGAGAGGTTGTTTGCCTTTGTCCAGTCTAGTTGATCCAGCTCAAACTTAACCTGAGGAGCTTTAGTGATTTCCAGTTCCTCAGAATCAGCGGTAACATTCAGCTTTGAAGTTGCCATTTCACTGTATTATCAGTTCAACCAAAGATGTTAACAAATAAGAATTATCTTAATGTGGAAAGAAAATTTCCATTAAGATTTTTCGAATTTTGTCCATTTCATTCAGACAAAAAAGTCTTAATGAAGATTAGGGTTTTTCTTGTTTTTGAAAAAAAAAAACGAATATAACACCCATAAGCCTTGTATTCCAGTTTCTTAAAAAATGGATACGAAAGAAGAACAAGTTTAAGATTTTAGATTTAAAACTTGAAGAACAACCATGAAATGGTTGTGTTTATAAAACCATGAAAGAAAATGATTTTATTTTTGAGTTCTTTTGTTTGATCTTGTGTAAAACAATGATAAGATCGAAAACAAGTTATTCGCATTTGATAATAGATAAGAACATATTAACCTTGAGTTTGATGAAGAAGATGATGAACAGTTCTTGAAGATTGAGAGCACAAAATGCAACAGTGTTCTTTTCTTGCGGAGAAAGATTGATTCGCGTAAAAGACAAATATAAACTTTGAGAGTGTTTATATAGGAAGAGAGTAGAGAGAGAAAAACTTGAGCGGGAAATTTTTTCATCATGACACGGACACGTGTTTGCATTTGATTGGATAGACAACGAAACGTGCAAACGTGTGTCAGAAAAAGAAACGTGCCTGGTGTTATCCGTTGCAATGACGTCACAACTGTCCTTTCACATTCTTTCGTTGTCTCTGAGGTTTTGAAAGAAAAACTCAGGGACTCTTTGGAAAATATGAAGCACTGAATAGAAATATCAATGAGGGTTTTAAGAAATTTCAAAATATCGCTGTTAAGGAAGAGATATTCAGCGATGTAAGAATTTGAAATCTTGCATTTTCATGCGTTTTGTCAGAGAGAGAAAACATACCTTGATATCAGTTTAACCAAATTTATTCAGAGAGAAGATGATGATATGGATTGTACAAGTTTATTTTATCCGAGAGCCTATACAAGAATGTATAAACGTATCGCTGATTAAATGTGAACCGCTGAAGATTTATCCTTCAAAGTTCAGCATTCCAAGCTCGCTGATGAGAAAGTTGAATCTTGTCTCATCAAGAGGTTTGGTAAACAAATCAGCTAACTGATAATCAGTTGGGATAAAATGAAGTTCTATATCACCATTCATCCCATGATCTCTGATAAAATGATATCTGATTTCTATGTGTTTTGTCTTTGAGTGTAGCACTGGATTGTTTGCTATAGCGATGGCACTTGTGCTGTCGCAATAGATTGGAATTTTGGAGAGCTGAAGATCATAGTCTAGTAGTTGATTTTTCATCCACAAGACTTGAGAACAGCAGCTTCCAGCGGCTACATACTCAGCTTCAGCTGTGGAAGTGGACACTGAGTTTTGCTTCTTACTTGTCCAACTTACCAGCTTTCCACCCAGGAGCTGACATCCTCCTGTGGTGCTTTTCCTATCCATTTTGCAACCTGCAAAATCACTGTCTGAATAGGCGGTTAGATCGAATCCTGAATCTTTGGGATACCAAAGACCTAGATTCGTTGTACCCTTAAGATATCGAAAGATTCGCTTTACAGCTTTCATATGGGATATCTTAGGTTCAGCTTGATATCGTGCGCACAGACATGTTGCAAACATAATATCGGGTCGGCTAGCTGTAAGATACAGTAGTGAGCCGATCATCCCACGGTACAGCGTGACATTGACAGGAACACCCTTTGTGTCCTTATCAAGTATCAGCGGTGGTGCCATCGGGGTTTTCATAGCTGAACTTTCAGTTAAGTCGAATTCCTCAGCATATCTTTAACATACTTTCCCTGATTTATAAAAGTTCCTTTTTCAGTTTGCTTAATCTGAAGACCAAGGAAATATGTTAGTTCACCCATCATACTCATTTTATACTCATCTTTCATTCTATCAGCGAAACGAGTACAAAGCTCAGGGTTAGTAGAACCAAATATAATGTCATCAACATATATTTGAACTAAAATGATATGACCTTTTATTTTTCTAAAAAACAAAGTTTTGTCAATCTTACCTCTCTCAAAATTTTCAAGGTGGAGATAAGTAGAAAGAGTGTCATACCATGCACACGGAGCTTGCTTCAAGCCATAAAGTGCCTTATACTGCTTATAAACATAACATGGACGCTTAGGATCTGAGAATCCTGGAGGTTGTTCCACATAAACTTCTTCATTCAGCTTTCCATTTAGAAACGCTGACTTAACATCCATTTGATGTACAGTGAAGTTTTTGTGTACAGCATATGCTAAGAAAAGACGAATAGATTCAAGTCTTGCTACTGGAGCAAAGGTTTCGTCATAATCTATGCCTTCCTCTTGTCTGTATCCCTGAGCAACAAGACAAGCTTTGTTGCGAGTTACAGTACCATGTTCGTCCAACTTGTTTCGATAGACCCACTTAGTGCCTATCACTGTTTTGTCAGTTGGTCTCCGAACAAGTTTCCAAACTTTGTTTCTTTCGAATTCAGTCAGCTCTTCTTGCATAACGCTGACCCAGTTTGGATCTCTGAGGGCATCATCTATTTTCTTTGGTTCAGTTAGAGAAATAAAGTTAACAAATAAACAAATATTACCTGCACTTCTACGAGTCTGAATACCAGCGTTGGGATCACCAAGAATTTGATCGATTGGGTGATTTACAGTCCATCGCTGAGCCGGAGCATGCGTCGCTGACTCAGTCTGAACTGGAGAAACTGAAGATGAGGCTTCAGCTACTTCTGGATTATCAGCTAAGAGAGGAATGCTTGCATTTGTCACTTCATTCACTGATTGCTGAGAAATAGATGGAATTTCTGAGACATTTGGATTAACTGCGGGTATAGTGTTTATAGGAACAGCTGAGACCCAAGATGTTTCAGCTTCACTATTCTGCATATTGGGAATGATAGTAGGACCATCATTTTCAGTTGTATGAGGATGAGTAGTGGGAACATCTTTTGAATCACCAAGATGAGAAAACATCCATTGATTCAGTTCTTCTGTATCAGCGTTCGGTTTAGAGTTCGCTGAACGGGATTCGTCAAACGTGACGTGAATAGTTTCTTCTACAGTTTGTCTTCTTCGGTTGAAGACTCTGAAGGCTTTGGAAACTGAGGAGTATCCAAGAAAGATTCCATCATCAGCTTTAGGATCAAACTTTCCAAGGGCATCTCTGTTGTTCAGTATGAAACACTGACAACCAAAGATGTGAAGAAAGCTGATTGAAGGCTTTCTCCCATGAAAAAGTTCATAGGCTGTCTTTTTGAATCTTTTGACTATCAGCGACCTGTTTTGCGTAAAACAAGCCGTGTTGACAGCTTCTGCCCAAATCTGAGTAGGCAGGTGAGAATCGCTGAGCATTGAACGTGCAGCTTCAATAATTGTTCTATTTCTTCTTTCAGCGACTCCGTTTTGTTGTGGTGTTCTCACTGACGAAAAGTTGTGAGAAATACCCTTGCTCTCAAGGAAGGAATCAAGAGAACTGTTTTTGAATTCAGTTCCATGATCACTCCTTATTGAGCGAACAGTCATATTGTTCAGAGTTTCCATCTTCCGAACAAAGGTGATGAGTTCTTCAGGGGTGTCACTCTTAGAACGGAGAAACATTACCCATGTGTAACGAGAGAATTCATCAACTATGACCAGCGTATATTTCTTTCCAGCGATGGATTGTTTGTTAACGGGGCCAAACAAATCCATATGGAGTAGTTGAAGAGGAGATGACACTGAGGAAACTTGCTTTGAATTAAAGCTTGCCTTGGTCTGCTTCCCTTTTTCACACGCTGAACATAAGGATTCTTTGGCGTATGAATGTTGAGGTAGACCAGTGACTAACTCTTTGGATGAAAGAGTATTCAGTGTCTTGAAGTTGAGATGTGAGAGCCTCTTGTGCCATAGCCAGTTGACATCAGAAGATGCCTTTGAGAAGAAACAGGAGTTCTCAGTGGTTGTTGAGTCCATGTTTATAACGTAAACATTTTCCAAACGATAACCGCTGAGAGCTATCTTCTCCTCTTTGTCAGAGACAAAGCAGGATTCCTTAGTGAAAATCACTTTGTTATCCATGTCGCAAAGCTGACTGATGCTCAGAAGATTATGCTTCAGCCCTTTAACATATGCGACTCTTCTGAAGGATGTTGTACCATTTGAAAGTACACCATACCCTCGGGTGTGTCCTTTTCCATTTCCACCGAAAGTCACAGAGGGACCCTTCTCTTCCTTGTATTCAGCGAGCAGGCTTTTCTTTCCAGTCATGTGTCTAGAGCATCCGCTATCGAGATACCAGATACCCTTCTTAACCTGCAATACAAAGGAAGATTAGTTTTGCTTGGGTACCCACTTCGCCATGTATACGCGTTTGTCAGTGGAAGTGGTTGGAATGGGTTCAGCAGTCTTCGCAGCATTTGAAGATTCAGCTTTGTCTTTCTTCACTTTGGTCAATTTCTTGACCTCAGAGGTAGGAGTCACCTTGACCTGAATTGCAACTGGTTTGGTCTTCTTGGGTGCTATCTTCACCTTAGCTATCTTATCAGCTTTGGTGGCTGTGGGACACTTACTTGCAATATGATCGGTAAGTCCACAGTGATAACATTTCCTATAACTAAAATTAGTTCTAGGACCACTTGAGTGCTGAGCTTTTAATTTGGAATTAGAAGTGCCAGCACCAAGTACACTATTGGTTTTTGAAATAGGACGAACATTCAGTTCTTCAGATTTCTTACCAAGGACATCTACTCTGAGTCTAGGAGTAGGTCGCTGAACTGATCCAGAGGTCTGATTTCTAGAACCAGATGAATGAATCACTAAGGCTTTGGAAGCATTCAGCTTAGGTACTAAGGTACCCTTCTGAGGATTTTGATAAATAACAATTCCTTTACCTTTGTCTTTAGAGACAGAGGTAGGTTTTGAATAAACCATTTTCTCCTTACCTTTTGAGGAGGTAGGAGTTTCCTCAGGGATTGGTGTAATCGACGAGGAGTACTGAGATGAAGAAGTGTCAGCTACTGAGGATACGAATGTTCCAAATTTAAGCATTGAACGTTCAGTGGTTGGTATTGGAGTATCATATTTATAACCCAGACCACGTTTATCACTCAGAGGAATCTGAGCCTTAATTATCTCAGTGATCTTTGTTGAAGAATTACACCGTCCTTCAACAGTAGCTTGTTCAGCTTTTAATGCAGCGATAGCTTCCGCTCGTTCGATTTTGACTAGCTGATTTAAATGGACTTGATCTTTAAAATCTTCTTCAAATTTAGAAAGCTTTTCTATTTGAAGGTGGCAGTTTTTAAGCTTTTCAGCGAGATCAAGATTTTGGTTTTCAACCACAGCTTTGTCGTTCATGGCTTCGTATAAACTTCTAGTCAGCAGTTCGATTTTACGGAGACTATCAGCTTCATCAATATTTACAATATTGGTAAAGAAGGAAGGTGATACCTGAATGGCAGATGTTGAAGTGGAGGGAATGTCTGAACTTTCTTCCTCTTCTTCAATCTTGGCCATGAGACATTGATTTGCTTCATCATCTTCAGAATCAGATGATGAGGCTTCTTCATCAGAAGCAGCCCAATCATAGTCAGCCATCAGGCCTTTTCCTTTCTTCTTAAAGCTTTTCAGCTTTGCATACTTCTCCTTCAGCTTTGAGTATTTGTCGTCTTTATTCCTTGGAACAAAGGATTTCTTTGTAAAAGCTGAAGGTCTCATGATTTTCTTTGACCTGCACTCGTTAGCGAAATGACCTGTCTTTTCGCAGTTGAAACAAGTAGCAGTAGCCTTATCAACAAAAGCTGATGACTTAGGCTTGTCAGCTATAGAAAGAGTTTTGTTCTTTCTAAACATTTTCTTCTTGGCGAATCTCCTGAACTTTTTAGTTAGGAGAGCCAAGGATTCATCATCATCTGAAGAATCAGAATCTGATGACCTTTCAGAGTTACTTTCTAACTCAGTGATAGTGACTACGGGTCGCTGAGTAGAAGGTTCCTCTGAGATTAAAGCAACAGGGGTGCTTTTGGAATCTTTTACAAGATTCTTCTTAAGATGGCTAGATTGCTCATGATTCAGCAATGTGCCATATAAGGTAGCAAGTGTCATTGATCTTAGATCTTTTGACAGCTTGAGACACATGGAATAATTGTCCCAGCTTTCAGGTAAACATTCTAAAAACTTTGTCAGCACTTCAAAGTTAGAATATTCCTTACCGACCGTTTTTAGATCTATAATTAAGCAATTAAAACGTTGATGAACTTCAGAGAGAGTTTCATTCTTACCAGAAATGAAGCTTTCGTATTGTCTTACCAGGTTGATCTTTCTTGAATCCTGGACTTCAGACGTTCCTTCATACTGAACACATATTGTGTCCCACATGGCTTTTGAGGATTTCAGGTTCATGACGGAATGGTAGACTTCGTCAGGAAGGGCCATGGATAGTATGGATCTGGCTTTTGTATCTATAGCCACTTTCTTCTTGTCTTCATCGGTCCAATGATGGATTTCCTTTGGAATCAGCCTTTCTGGAATGGCAGCTCTAGTTGCAGTGGCTGGAACTGCAGGATCAATTGTTACAGGGATGTGTGGGCCGTTTTCAAGATAGTAAGGTATAGTAGGGTCTACACCTTCTAAGAAGAGTGTCATCCTATTTTTCCACAAGTTGAAGTTATCTCTGGAAAATCTAGGGGGTTTTGCAAGAGAACCATTGTCTATATAGTGAGTGTTTGTGTTTGTGTTGGCCATTTTCAGATAATAGCTAGGAAGAGAAATATCTTAGATTAGATCTTGTTTATGAGATTAAACAAATCTGCTCTGATACCACTTGTTGGTACCGAAAGGCCTATACAAGTTTGTAGAAGGGAGGGGGGGGGGGGTTGAATACAAACACACTATTTTACTTTTCTAAATTGTTTATTGATAAATCATTAACAATTTACAGCTTGTTGCGGAAACAAGATTAAGGATAAACCTAAATCTAAACAAGTTGGAACACTAAGGTTTCTTGCACTAAGAAAGATGAGGAGATTACTAATAAAATCCTATCTTAAGAGAGATTTGAACTTGTCCAGAGTTAGTAAGTTACTTCAAATGAAGTGAGTTCATCTCTTTATATACTGCATGCATTTAATGCAATTCAGTATACACTTTACACGTGTCATCAGCGGATTGGTTGCATGTCATTGACCTTTGTTGACAACCTTATTAGCCGCATGAATGAACAGTGTAGTATCAGAGTGGTTGTACGATTTCAGATTTTCAGAGGTTCTTTTCTGACATTTCGTACGGTGGCGTGCAAGGGAGGTTAAGACAAAAGTACTTTGTACGGAGGACTTCATGATCAGCTTTCGTTGATTCAGCGATTATCATTTACTATTCAGCGAATGATAAAGTTCAGCGATAGCTGAAGTCTTGTACTTGATACTTCACGTTGAGTGGACAAATCTGAGTCTTCGCTGATCCGCATCAGTTCATTAGGAGACTTGTCGCTGGTTCTTGAGCTTAATCTTCGACTTCAGCGTAGAACCTTTGTTGACGTGAATCTTGTCTTCAGGGATCATAAGTAAACAACTAACTTATCAGCGATCACCATAAGGACTGAACAGACTCAGCGATATGGTGAACAGTGTTCGCTGAATGTTTAATCTAAAAGAGCGAGAGTTCCTATCAGCAGTACTGTAAGATCTTAGTACTTATCAGCGATAGTGAAACTCTGATACATATTGTTTACTTACAATTTTCACTAAGTATTTAAGATAGGGTCATTATCAAATCACTGAGGGTTTGGATCAACATATATATGTAGGGGTAGTTTCATTTTTAAACCACCCTACTTTTGCAAACCCGTCAAATCATTGATTTCATTGGTTAGGTTAATGAAATTGCTTAATTTGATAAAATTGTTTCGTATATTTGTGTTTTTTGTGTAGAAAAGAAAAGTTTCATTAGAATGAAAAAATACATTAATCAATTTCACCAAAAGAGAAAATAAATGAAACAATTTCATTTTTACATAAAAAACAAAAATATATGAAACAATTTGGTTACAAAAAGAATTATATGAAACAATTTTATCAAATTAAACAATTTCATAAACCAATTTCATTAAGTTAACTAATGAAATCGACTGTTTTCAGAGTTTACACAATTAAGATGGTTTGCATTTGATCTCTCCCATATATATATATATATTTATATATAGGGTCCGTTTCCGTTACAAACCAAATAGATTGTACAAACCCTGCAAACCAATCTTAGCCGTTCATCAACTCTAATCAATATCTGATTTTATTAAGTTTCATAATCTAAAGTCATGATCATTGTAATAAAAGGTTTTCATTTAACCGATCACTGAGGAATCTTGGATGAAATTCGAAGTTTAAGAAAGTTATGTGGTCCAAGTGTGAAATACTGAAAAGTTTGGTGCTCTTTGTGAAGGTATAAAAGGATGAGAGAAACCCTAAATTTCTCATTTGGTAGTTTTGTTCAGTGTGTGTGTTGTGTGTGTGGCTAAGAGAAAGAGCAAGAGAAGGATTATGACAAATTGAAGAAGAAGAAATCGATTTCAGCTAAGCTGTTGGGGAAAAACTCCGGAATCACCCAGGTAAATCAATCCTAGTTTTCTCTAAGTTTGTGTGTGTTGTTAGTAATTAGAGAAGAAACTTGGATAATAGTGGGTTTATTGTGTTTCCCCATCAAATCTGATTAAGGGGAGTTGTATTGTGGGATAATGTGTAGCTATCGAACCATATTGCTAATCTGGAAGTGTTGATGGAATTGGGACATGAGAAAATGCAATTTTCTGCGTTTTTGGGTTTTCCCGTCACGTCCGGAAACCTTCAAAATAAGGTAGTGTCCGGACGATTTGTGGTGTCCGGATGATAGTTATGACCGGGTAAAATTGTGTTAGTACTTTCCGGTAGTTAACCGGAAACCCCTGTGAATCCGGATAGGTTGGTTGTCCGGGTAGAATGACCGGATAGTTTGGTTGTCCGGGTAGTGTGACCGAATAGTTTAGGGTTTAGGGTTTAGTTTGGTTATCCAGATAGTGTGTCCGGATAGTTTCGTTGTCTGGGCAGTTTTGGCTGTCCGGATACAGTGTCCGGAAAGTGTGGCGTGACATAGTAGTGCAGGCTGTTTGAGTGTATGATTCCGCCAAGTGGCTTAACGTGATAGTATGTACCCTTATAGGTGCAGTTGAAGGGAAGCTCATCTAGTGAGAGGATTAAGCGGGACGTCAGGTGAGTTTTCTGATCTTAAAACCCTTTTTTAAATGTGGAACCTTATGCATGTTTACAATGGTAAATGCTCGTACTATTTTTAGACTATGCATGAAAAGTGTGATTTAATTGTGTGGATACAAACTGCTTTTATTCAAAGCGAATAGTAAGTGTGTGACAATATGTGCGATTTAAATGTGTGTGACCATGCTCTGGCCTTGGTGTGAAATGGGGGTGTGTCCCATATGGTTTGATATATGAATCCTTATGCATAATTAATGGTAAGTGTTCATATTATCATTCGCTCATGATTGAAAAGTGTGATTTAATCGTGTGGACGAGCTATGGCATTTGTGTGAGATGGGGGTGTGTCCCATATGGTGTGATATATGAATGTGTTTCATATATGGGCGGTGTGTGCCCCTTTTTACGTTGTCACGGTGTGTGTGACCATAGCGTGTGCCATTAGCTTGTCATAGTGTGCTGATCAGATATGTGTGTTCATGACAAGATTTGTACAATCATTTCTTACTGAAAGTTTTACATAAACTGTGTATTTTGTGGTGTGACTTTTGAGGGAACTCACTAGACCTCATGGTCTAACCCTCGCTTTTCAAAACTAAAACTTTTTCAGGTAAGCACGTATTCGAAGCTTGCTTAGAAGTTGACCAGCCGTGAGACGGAGTTGCGTTAGAAGGATTAGAAGGCTTTCCTTTTATTTTATAATTGTGATCTCAGCTGTAGTTAGGGTTATTTCCGCAAACCCAGTTTGTAATCTGTTTAATGTATTACCTTGAGCCATTTTTGGCGTTTTAGTTAAAGGTATAGCTTTTGGGTATGATAGTTTGGTGTGGGTTGTTACAGTTGGTATCAGAGCCCTAGTTTAAAGGATTTAGGTGATCGGATGGGCCTAAACTTAAACTGTGGAGTGGGAGGAAACAACTGAGATATAGGAAGCCTTTAGGAAAGACCTTAATCACTAAGAATTTAGGACGATGGTAGTGAGGACTCTCATGTAAGGTAAATTCAAATCACATCTGTCCAATGTCATCATGAATTTACAGGTGCATGGGTGTGCTTGCTTACCGTTGTTCTGATATTGGTAGTGTGTGAAGTGTGGTGGATTGAGTGTGGAGAATAACAGTAGTGTGTGGAGTGTGGTGATTAGTGTGTAAAGCTTAACCTTGTCACTATGACAACGGTTTAGTGTGTTGTGCAGATTATTCTTGGTGAGATTGGTAATACTATCTAGAAGAATCATTGTTTGAATGTTCGGTGTGAGTGTCCGTGTGAAGTAGAACCTTTAGGGTTCTTAAGGAATTAATTGATTGGAGGTGAGCTCCTAATCTCTGAAGAGTCTTTATTCTGGGTGTCTCCTGATGTCGGTAAATAGAGATCTTGAGCGTTCAACTCAAGGGTCGGATGATAGGGAGGTGTTTTCTTACTCTCTAGTTAGTGGAAGAGTGTTAAGGGTGGTTGAGTAATGCTAGACGTGTGGATTGATAACACTAGTGTTGGTTAACCTATTTGGGGTCGAGGTGAAGCTGTATTATTACGCAGTAGTAGGCAAGTGGTAACTGCGAGGTGGGAGCCGCCAGGTGTGTGAGAAGTATCGATACCGATGATCGTTTCAAATATAAGGAACCTGATGGTTGGTTGGGAGTAGGGTGTCGGCGTTAATGTGCTGTAACTGCAAACGGTTGACGTTGCTCGAGCGAATAGCCTTCAATGTAAAGCGGGCCATGCGTGGTGTTTTCAAAACAAGTTGCGTAAATCTTTTATGTCACAATGTGTGAGTGTGTGCGCGTGCCTTGCAAACTTCTGATTTTGAAAATGAGTCGGCATGTACAAGTGTGTGCTTGAAGGAAAAGATAAATTTATTTACGTGGTGTGATAAATTTTGAATTTGGGGAAATAGTAAATTATTTCACTTTTTTATGAGTAAGTTAAACCTTGTTGTATAAATCATAACAACATTTGATCGTATGGTTTTATGGGTGCAAACGATGTGAACACGTTTTTGACAAATCGGCAAGTGTGTGAGTCGATTGACCATCCCAGCGTGGACGATTTTGCGGTATTTTAAAATTTTGCACAAAGAGAGTTTCGATGTGTACACTTTCAGTAGATGGACCAGGTTGCAAGACGTCATGGGTTGCGCGTGAGCGATCCTTGAGATTAGTGTGTGTGTGGTTGTTCTTTTTGGGGGTATCGTGCCTTGCATATCAAACCTTGTTTTGTGAAATATTTCGAGTATGTAAAACGATTTAAATCATTATGTTGTCATGCATGGAGGCTATGAGCTCGCTAAGCGGTAAGAGATATTGCACTTATTAATGTGCGAAGTTTCGAGAGTGGGAAGTGCGGTTAAAACGTCGATGGTCGATTTGTGGCTTTAGAGTTACCGTTTAGGGAGGGCGGCGTCTCACCGTAGTTCCAGTCTTGACCTTAGAGATGCTTGTGTGATGGTAGTCTTTTCTCTTGTCTGGTAAGTTGATGTGTGGCTGACAGCGGGGGAAGTGTCCCGGGGGATTTCGAAGCAGGCAAAATACCTCGAAGGGTAGCGTTGTGGTATGTGGATGAAACAGTATCGGCGTGGAGCCGGAGTTAAGGAGAACTTGTGTTTAGACTAATTGTCAGCCATTGATATTGAAGTCAACGTCGGGAGTGGAGTTATTGTCGGGAGATTTGAAATTGAAAGGTTAACTCCGGTGTGATTATTTAGCCAGGTGTGTGCGTGGAGATAAGAAGTCGTTAGGAAGGTGTGTATCTGCCGAGAGGATGGACCGCCTTTTTGTGAGTATCTTGAAGGTGGATAATTGATAGTTGGATAGGTGATTCTTCCTATGTGATTGAGATGCCGTTTACAAATGAGGTTGTGCTGAGACTTGTGGACTAGGTTGGTTGCAAAGGAGCGTTCTGTCGTTTGATTTATTGAGCGTGTCTCAAGTGGATTCCGAGGAGTCGATTGGGGATAAGACTTGATCGAGTGAAGTAGACGGTCATATTTTTGTGGTACAACTAGATTAGAGAAAGGCAAAGTCGTGAGTTTTCAAAAGCAAAGCTCGGTGATTCATGTGTGATAATTGTGCATGCGTACTTATTATTGTGTGATTGTATATGGACTATTCGAACGGACTTGGTCTGTCCCCAAGGGTGAGTGTGTGCCCTAGATTGACCAGGTAGAAATTCCAGTTTTATGGGGGTGGAGGTGGAATTGCAAAGCTAAGTATTGCTTAATGTTTTTGCAACTCTTTCAATTTATGTCGTGTTTGGTGTGGAGAAAGCATGGCCTAGTGTGTGCACAAATGACCGTGGGAATTGAACCTCTGGTGTGTGAAGTTGTGTGGATAAGAGGGCGGCAACTTGTAATTAGTAAGCATGTGAGGCATGGTGATAATGTTTGGCCGTGAGGTTAAGTGATGGACTAGTGTTGGTATGGGGTGAGAGTAAGTGGAGATCCTTGCTCGGGATTTGTTTATAAGTTGTTCAAATGTGGCAAATTTGTGTGTGGTGATGCATGGATGTCTAAGTGGCTTGTGGTATTGTTACCCGAGAATAAAAGAATGGGTGGCAGTTGGTGGCTAACTAAGAAGGAATTTGTGTACTCTTGGACTGGTTAGTTTATGATGTTTTGTAGTAGATACGAAATCTTTGGGACTGTGAGCTAATCCTTGTATGTTAAGGAAATGCAAAGGGGTTGACTAGTATCGTTTGAGAAACGAGAAGTGTGTAGTCACTTCGAGCAGTGAGTGTGATTTCGGATTAACTTGGTTGAATTCCTCGTATGAGGTGTGGTGGAACTGTTGGGTAGGCATAGTAACCGTTGAAATTGCATGTATGGAGTGGTCAATGTTGGATGAGAAATGTTCCATGCTAGCCTGAGGTAAGTGGGACGGTAGATTGGAATAAGTGAGTAAGTGTGAAGTAGAAGGTGTGACAAGTGGCACGGAAAGTGGGAAGCAATGTTATCAGAACATCACCGTCGAGTGCATGAACTTCTAGTGGGAGTGTGAGAAAGAGGATTTGTGTGTATGTGATTGGTTCAAGCATTGAGGAGAGCTAGCTTGTGTGATTGGTCAAGAGTGTGCACCTTCTAGTGAGTTGCTCTTTGGAAACATGTTTTACGTTTGAGAAGTAAGTGGAAGAAAGTAGTCGAATGTATTGCTCGGGGGAGGGACCATTGGATGAGATTTGGTAGAAATATAGGAGTGACGTTGTGGTAAAAGCGTGTGAATTGATTGTTGTCTATGGATTATGGTCAGTTTAATTAATGTGAGAAGGTGATATCTGCCTTGAACGTATTTTGTGTTGAGGAAGTAATGATAGAATGGTGTGTAATCCGTTGAAAAGTGTGTAAGCTGTTGAAGAGAATCTTAACTGCGGGTTAAGGTGATATTCAAAGTTGATTTTTGTGATCAGTGGGCGAATTGAGCGTAGTTATTTTAATAAGGGTTGCATGATGTTGTAACGATAACTTCGGTAGAATCCGTTCTTAAAGAAGGTGAAATTGTGTGTGAAACCCTTAGTTTGGCGCGTTTTAAAACCGTGAGACTAGATGTGTGAATGATTTTGTGTGAGACCGGAGGTCACACGGTTGACCACCGATAGGTCGAACATTTTTTGCGAGAGGTTAAGCGTGGCTCGAGACCGCCACTAGTTTATGTGAGCAGTAGGAAGAGTTTATCGAATTCAATGTAGGAGTCGGTGCGATGTTTAGAATAAATAAGTGTCTATAGTGGGAGTTCAGTGGCGATTCCATAAGGGGCAAGAGGCAACTTGGGAGTTGGAATCAGACTTGAGGACTCGAAATCCTCGTTTGCTTGAAAATGGAATTCCGGGGACGGAATTCTTTTGAGGGGTGGATATTGTAATAACCGGTTTTCATTTAACCGATAATTGAGGAATCTTGGATGAAATTCGAAGTTTAAGAAAGTTATGTGGTCCAAGTGTGAAATACTGAAAAGTTTGGTGCTCTTTGTGAAGGTATAAAAGGATGAGAGAAACCCTAAATTTCTCATTTGGTAGTTTTGTTCAGTGTGTGTGTTGTGTGTGTGGCTAAGAGAAAGAGCAAGAGAAGGATTATGACAAATTGAAGAATAAGAAATCGATTTCAGCTAAGCTGTTGGGGAAAAACTCCGGAATCACCCAGGTAAATCAATCCTAGTTTTCTCTAAGTTTGTGTGTGTTGTTAGTAATTAGAGAAGAAACTTGGATAATAGTGGGTTTATTGTGTTTCCCCATCAAATCTGATTAAGGGGAGTTGTATTGTGGGATAATGTGTAGCTATCGAACCATATTGCTAATCTGGAAGTGTTGAGGGAATTGGGACATGAGAAAATGCAATTTTCTGCGTTTTTTGGGTTTTCCCGTCACGTCCGGAAACCTTCAAAATAAGGTAGTGTCCGGACGATTTGTGGTGTCCGGACGATTTGTGGTGTCCGGACGATTTGTGGTGTCCGGATGATAGTTATGACCGGGTAAAATTGTGTTAGTACTTTCCGGTAGTTAATCGGAAACCCCTGTGAATCCGGATTGGTTGGTTGTCCGGGTAGAATGACCGGATAGTTTGGTTGTCCGGGTAGTGTGACCGGATAGTTTAGGGTTTAGGGTTTAGGGTTTAGTTTGGTTATCCAGATAGTGTGTCCGGATAGTTTGGTTGTCCGGGCAGTTTTGGCTGTCCGGATACAGTGTCCGGAAAGTGTGGCGTGACATAGTAGTGCAGGCTGTTTGAGTGTATGATTCCGCCAAGTGGCTTAACGTGGTAGTATGTACCCTTATAGGTGCAGTTGAAGGGAAGCTCATCTAGTGAGAGGATTAAGCGGGACGTCAGGTGAGTTTTCTGATCTTAAAACCCTTTTAAATGTGGAACCTTATGCATGTTTACAATGGTAAATGCTCGTACTATTTTTAGACTATGCATGAAAAGTGTGATTTAATTGTGTGGATACAAACTGCTTTTATTCAAAGCGAATAGTAAGTGTGTGACAATATGTGCGATTTAAATGTGTGTGACCATGCTCTGGCCTTGGTGTGAAATGGGGGTGTGTCCCATATGGTTTGATATATGAATCCTTATGCATAATTAATGGTAAGTGTTCATATTATCATTCGCTCATGAATGAAAAGTGTGATTTAGTCGTGTGGACGAGCTATGGCATTTGTGTGAGATGGGGGTGTGTCCCATATGGTGTGATATATGAATGTGTTTCATATATGGGCGGTGTGTGCCCCTTTTTACGTTGTCACGATGTGTGTGACCATAGCGTGTGCCATTAGCTTGTCATAGTGTGCTGATCAGATATGTGTGTTCATGACAAGATTTGTACAATCATTTCTTACTGAAAGTTTTACATAAACTGTGTATTTTGTGGTGTGACTTTTGAGGGAACTCACTAGACCTCATGGTCTAACCCTCGCTTTTCAAAACTAAAACTTTTTCAGGTAAGCACGTATTCGAAGCTTGCTTAGAAGTTGACCAGCCGTGAGACGGAGTTGCGTTAGAAGGATTAGAAGACTTTCCTTTTATTTTATAGTTGTGATCTCAGCTGTAGTTAGGGTTATTTCCGCAAACCCAGTTTGTAATCTGTTTAATGTATTACCTTGAGCTATTTTTGGCGTTTTAGTTAAAGGTATTGCTTTTGGGTATGATAGTTTGGTGTGGGTTGTTACAATCATAATTAATGAATGTTATCATCTTCCATATATATCACAATCATTATTAATGAATCATAATAATTACCATAAATATATCTGTTGTTTCCTAATATAGTGGTTTGCAGGGTTTGTACAATCTAAATGGTTTGTAAATGAAATGCATCCTATATATATATATATACACTTGTGTGTGTCAGCGATTTGAATAATCCCATAGAACATATATTCATATAAAGTTGTAGAACTTAAAAAAAAGGAACCATTTATATCAAATATATCAAACTTATAAAAAAATAATATCAAGAGTGTTAAATCGAGATTAAATTTCTTGAATCTTTACTCACTATTTTCTTCGTTCTTTAAAAAATTTATATTCGACTCTCTTTGTACGAAAATGATAGTAAAGGTTTATCATTTTTCATTTAGGGTATATTTTTTCATGTTTTCATTTAATGTTTATTTGAATATTAGGTATCATACGCTACAAAACAAATGACTTTTACTCACAAAAATTAACCAGAGAAATTTTTGTCGGTATATCAATGAATCCGATGTTTTTCGAGAAAATATCAATGAATATCACCTAGAGAAACCCTGAGTAATCTGCCAAATTACCCACCAACTTTTGTGATGGTGTTGTGACGAATCACCCTTTAGCGACAGATTTTTCAGGGAAAAGTCTGTAGGCAAAAATCTTTCATTTAGTAGTGATACATATTTATCATTTATCCCTCGAGTTTTTGTTAAAAAATAATTAAAATTGTGTCTTACAAAATAACGTGTCGTAACATGTCATAACACGTCATAGCCCATTACAACGGAAGCCAAATCTTAGAGTGAAACCACGGAAGTTAACGTGGCAATGAAACCAAGTCTCGACATCATAACGAAGTCATAACAAGTTATTTAGAACCTTGTTTAAAACATGACTCAGAAGTTATTAATTATTCTTATGACTAAATTAAATGTCATAAAAAATATTAAAATTACTTAACAAACAAAGTATGTGTTTGCATTTTATTTTTGGAAAATAATAAAGAAAAAGTTAAAGGGTGAGGTAGAAAGAAGTCATCTTGTGAATACCCCATTTAAATATAACAAAAGGTAGTCATATTAATATAAAAGTTCAAAAAAACAGATTGTTAAAGAAAAGCATGCAGGTGTCTTATAAAAGTCCTCATTTTTAATGCCATTTTCATTCAAAATCCACTAAATTATCACAAACATAACACCCTTCATTATCACCATCATCAAGAAGAAGATCTCAAGCACATAAACACACAATTCTAGAGAGAGAAAACTTATTAGAGAGAGATGAAAAGAAGAGAAGTGATGAAAGGAGCATCTTCAACAGATCTTTTGGTATGTTTTCCCTCAAGATCTCATCTTACATTGATGCCAAAGACTATTTGCAGCCCATCAAGAACATCCTCAAACCCACAAAACCACCGTCACTACCACCGTGGAAAATCCATTGGTGGCGGCGGCGGCGGCGGTGGTGGTGGTGGTTTATGGTCGAAAAGGAACCAGATGGGGTCGGAGTTATCGGAGCCAACTTCTCCAAAAGTAACATGTGCAGGGCAGATCAAGATTGAGATGAGGCTTGATAACAACAAGAAACACAAAAAAAAACCTAATTGGGTTGAAGCAATAGGGTTAAAGAAAGAATCCATGCAATTCTTGACATCTTTAAAGAGTTTTAAGTTTGATTTAGGATGTTTTGGTGCATTTCCAAATGTAGAGGTTACTTCAGATGATGAAGTTGATGATGATGATGGAATCAATCATGAAAAGAAAGTAATGGGGTTTGGTGGGCATCATCAAGATCATCATGGTCAAGATGGATCATCAAGAAGTACATTCTCAAAGTGGTTTATGGTTTTGGAGAACCTAGAAGAAATTAAAAAACCTAAAGATGATGATGATGATGATGATGATGATGATGCTCCATGTGTGCCACCATCAAATGCACTCTTGTTGATGAGATGTCATTCTGCACCTGCAAAGAGTTGGTTAGAGGAGAAAGAAGAAGAGGAACAAGATGATGATGATGATGGTGATCAAGAACATGATGATGGTGATCAAGAACATGATGATGATGGTGATGATGATGAGAAGAAAAAGGAAAATTTGATGGATTTGATGAAATATGAAGGTGATTTTTACAAATTATCATGTGATATTGCAAAAGAAACATGGGTTGTTGGTGGAATCAAAGAAGATCCATTTTCAAGAACTCAAAGTTCCAAAAGATGTTCAACCAAATGTCTTGAAGAAGTTAAAGCTTATCTACAATGATCTACAGGAGAAGGATCGTTTTGAGAAATTAAGGTTAACGTAAAAAGCGTGAGAAGTGGATCTGAACCGTTGATCACTTTTAATCTAACGCCCTTTCATATTGCGCCTTAAAGGTAATTGATCTCGGTGCATGTCCATCCATTTATCATCCAACGGTTGATAAACACTTTTATGCTTCTCATGTTAACCTCAATTTTTCGGCGGAACCCAACCCATGATATGTTATATGATCATACAGGCAAGAAAAGAAAAAGGAAATTTTCAACATTGATTTACTTCTAACTTTGAATGATGGAGGTTTTCATGATCATGATCAAGTTGCTTTACTTTCATTTTTGTTTTTTGTATTTTTTGGGAGAACTTTATATAAGAATTAATGTAAAGTTAATTTTCATATGGTCTCTAGAGTTATTAATTTAATTTTCCTTTTTCAATAAATTTCATTTATGGTACTATTGATTTAATTTAATTCGCTGTGAATAATATTCCATCTACTCTAGTCTATAGTGTACTTGGTTTGTAATTATTGTTAGGATTCATAAATGAATCGATTCTTGATTTCAAGAAAACATGTATATGAAGTATTTATATCCGAAATTAGAATATGAAAAGGACACTAGAAAATGAAATGGCCAAAATTCTGTTTCGGGACGGGATGGGCCGGGCTGTTTTTAAATCCGTCCCATTAAAAACGACTCTACTGGTCCTGATCCCAAAACTGATGCAACGGTAAATCAAACAACAGATTAAAACATGTTATTTCTCGAGGAATACCCGTGGCTAACATCTTCTAGGATTCATTTATTCGACGAAAACCGAACCTAGACTTCAAACTCGTATTCACAACAACTCAAAATTTGGAACGAAATCAAAATCTCTCAAAATCAAGCGTGACCGTCCATATAAAACAAAACATAAAAAGGCCAACAAAAAATGCTAAAAATGAGTAAAAAACACGAAAGTGTCCAAAAACCATATTAAAACAACGTTTTTGGGGTTCAAAAGTTGGTTCCAAACTTCAAATGAACTGGTCGTACGTCTAAGACGGAGCCCTGTAGTCAAAGTTACGGCCATTTAGGCGTGATCCCATTTAGTAGCCCGATCATGGGCCTCTCACAACAATAAGGCCCGACCCTCTACGTTAAGGCCCACATCACCAACTGAAAAATCCTTGGACCAATTAGGCCTAGACACGGTCCTAGCCATGTAACCAGTGCCCGAACGTTGAACCATGTCCAGGCCCATCGACCCTGGGCCGATCCAATTGGGTCATCTCTACTTACAGTTGGGCTACATAGTGGATAACTTGGTTAGGCCCGAACAGATGAACTGGGCCATCTTCTTCATCTTATACTTTCTCTCTCTTAATAACTAAAAAACAAAAACTACAATAACTAGCAAGGTAATTTTATTATTTTATTTAATTATTAGCTTTATTAGCTTTTATAATAGGGAAATTAATTAAAATGCCAGAAGTTTGACCGTGTGTTACCAAAATGCCACAAATCTCTCCCATGTTACAAAAATGCCACAAAAAACCGCGGTGGGCCCCGTGATCGCGGGCCCCAGGCCCAGGTGGCACCAAACTTTGCCCACTTTGCCCGCGTTGGTCCCTCAAGAATGCCCGCAGCCGAGCTTTCCCCCCTCAAGAATGCCCGTGTTGGCAGTTTTGGTCCCTGCCCGCGTTGGCCCCCCGCGATCGCGGGCTAACCCGCCACACGTCGGCCCAGGGTTTACCCTAAAAATTAATTGAAGACCAAAACCCTAATTCCCTTTTCTTTTCTTCGGCCGCACTATATAAGGGGTGGGGGGGACCAAAACCGTCCCACTCTCATTATTTTATAACTCTCAAATTTTTTAATATCAACTCTCTCTCAATTTTCTCCCACTCTCTCAATTTTGTCGTGTGGAACACGTGTTCGTGTTTTGTGAAGATGTCTCGTATTACCTCTATGGTATGTTTTCCTTATGTTTTTGTTATTTTTTGTATGTTATTTTAAGTTAAGATATATGATTTGTATGTTGTTAGAGTGTTTATAACTTTTGTTATGTTTGAATATGTTCTTTGTTTAACATTTTTAAGATATATGATATGTATGGTTTTATGTTTGAATGTGATATTTGTATGTTATAATGTGTATGTTGTTATAGGAGTATTTTTATAAAAAAAATGTTAAGAGTGTGTTTTTTATAAAAAAATTGTTAAGAGTGTGTTTTTATAAAAAATTGTTAAGAATGTGTTTTTTTATAAAAAAATTGTTAACAATGTGTTTTTATAAAAAAAATTGTTAAGAGTGTGTTTTTATAAAAATAATTCTTAAAAGTGTGTTTTTATAAAAAATGTTAAGAATGTGTTTTTTATAAAAAAAAATTGTTAAGAGTGTTTTTATAAAAAAATTGTTAAGAGTGTGTTTTTATAAAAAAAATTGTTAAGAATGTGTTTTTTTATAAAAAAAATGTTAAGAATGACAACTTAGGTCCCTACGGTTTTAAGAATGACAACTTAGGTCCCTAAACTTTTAAGAATGACAATATAGGTCCCTAAACTTTTAAGAATGCCAATTAGGTCCCTAAACTTTTAAGAATGACAACTTAGGCCCCTACGGTTTTAAGAATGACAATATAGGTCCCTAAACTTTTAAGAATGACAATTTAGGTCCCTAAAATAAACCGCAACATCTATATATAACAATATTATACGTTGAAATAAAATAAACCGCAACATCTATATATAACAATATTATACGTTGAAATAAAATAAACCGCAACATCTATATATAACACTATTATACGTTAAAATAAAATAAACCGCAACATCTATATATAACACTATTATACGTTGAAATAAAATAAACCGCAACATCTATATATAACACTATTATACGTTGAAATAAAATAAACCGCACTTTATCTATTTATAACACTATTATATGTTGAAATAAAATAAACCGCAACATATCTATATGGATTTTGTCAAACGGGTGTAAATAGCCCTAAGGTATGTCGGGATTTAAGCAATCATTGTGATTCCCCTGCTACCTGGAAGTCCAATAGATTGAGTGGTTTCTTTTCAAAAACTAAAACAAACGAATAATTATCAACACAATAAACCAAACAAGCTAAAGCATCTATATATAACACTAACTATAACATCTGTGAATGACTATGTAGAGGGATTTCTTTAATATCGACTTGACGCTAAAGTGCAAAGTTGCCTACATCGAGGAGTTAGGAGCGCGCTTTAGGAGATTAGGTGATCGCGCGGATACCCTTGAGGCCATCTTTAGAGGGACACCGTTCGGGCCATGGATGGATGTGTCTTACTCTGATGGCGACCCTACGCTAGTACACATGTTTCTACAGTTGGAGGTCGAGGACGCCAACGCTGAGCCGGAGGAGATGCATTTTGATTTCTTCGGTGATCGATTGCATTTTGGGCGTCGTGAGTTCTGTCTAATTACAGGACTACATTTTGGAGAGGCTCCCCCCTTCCTCCCTTAGCAGACTGCTCCTTCGTTCCTAGGGTTTGGGGCATTTCAGCATCTCGTTTGAAGCTGAAGGCAACCCGAGACATGATGAAAGAGGGCCTTAGTGCCCTAACCGACGACGATGTTATCCGTGTTTGCTTGGTGGTGATCGTGGATATGGGCTTCATGGGCCGTCAGTATAGCCAGTATGCTTCCTCGACGGTCCTTAGGGCCGTCGAGGACCTTGAGCTGTTTAACAGCTACCCGTGGAGTAGCCATATCTGGACACATTGCTACTCAATCTTGCACCGAGCCATAACCAGACGCGACTCCGATCGACATGGAAAGAGGAACCTTTGTGGTTTTACATACGCCTTCAAGGTTAGATACGTAGTATAACAATTGTTAATAATACATACAAACTGTTTGGCTTTTCTTTTTACGTACTTGCTCTTCTTGTCTAATTCCAGATATGGATCTTGGAGATGTTTCCCGCATCAATCCGATATTTCGTCAAGCTCGACGACCGAGTACTTAGGGGAACCCGTTGGGACAAGCGTGTTACCCTAAGTAGGTCGCTTTGGGTTCAGTTCTTCAATGAATCTAGAAATGTAAGTTCTTTTACTATGTTTACAATTTGCATACGTTAGTCCCGCTTATTAATTTTTTTATGTTTTATCATATATTTAGCTGCCACTTTTGCCTTTCGCTCGCCTTGAGCCTACTGCCGACGAGATGGACACGGATTGGTATAGAGACAGCGTGGCTTTTATTGACGCAGAGGCGGCAAGAGCTCGACGTCCCTCTCCTTCCACATCTCACGAAGATGAGGAAGACGACGACAGGCCCCCTTCCGGTGGATATCAACAGCCCCCTTCCTCCTCCTATCCGCTGCCCCCTTCCTCCTCCTATCCGCGGCTCCCTTCCTCCTCCTACCAGCCGCCCCCTTACGATCCATATCAGGCGGCCCCTTTCTACGGGCCACATCGTGGCTGTCATGAGTACCTGTGGGACTACGTCCACGGACCGCTAGAGTCACGTGTAGAGTTTCTGGAGGGAGTCTACAGACAGTTTAGCGCTGTCCATGTTAGTGTTTAACTTAATTTGTTGGCCACGTTTATTTAGTTTGTATATTAATATTACGTTCTAAATTTGTTTTAGCTGTCGAGTACGACACCGATCCCCGCTCCGTTCGGATAGGGGGCACAAGCGACGTTTGCCACCATATCCTATCCGTCATTCCCTGAAAATGTAAGTGACATTGAGTAACCATTATAGTTATATGTTTGTTCCTAAGTTTGTAACTCTTATAATGATCAATGTCACGCAGGCCGGGATGTCGGGGGCATACACCTCCCAAACGACGTTCGCCACCACATCCTATTCTACTATCCCGGAGAGTGTAAGTGACACTGAGTAACCATTATAGTTATATGTTTGTTCCTAAGTTTGTAACTCTTATAATGATCAATGTCACGCAGGCCGGGATGTCGGGGGCATACACCTCCCAAACGACGTTCGCCACCACATCTTATTCTACTATCCCGGAGAGTGTAAGTGACACTGAGTAACCATTATAGTTATATGTTTGTTCCTAATTTTGTAACTCTTATAATGATCAATGTCACGCAAGCCGGGATGTCGGGGGCATACACCTCAGCATTCATGGACATCTTTGGCGGTTCGGCCAGAGAGTATTACAGGCCGAAAATGTCGGGGTCGACGTTCGTCACACAGCCACCTTCCATGCATACTGTAAGTTATTTTGGTAGTTTTGGTTTAATTGTGAACATTTCCTAAATTGTACTTAAAACATCTAATAACTTAATTTTCAGACGATGGGGTCTCCTATTCTCGAGGAGCACTTCTCGGAGCCGGAAGATGACCCGATGGATGTTGTAGATCCACAGGTGACCCCGCTCCCTCAAAAGCGGCAACATAAACTTTCAAAATGGTTGAGTTACCCGTTTAGACAACAAGAATCTACGACACCACTGCCCCCTAAAAAGCAAGCAAAGAATGCGGGGGGAAACAAGGGAGGAAAGAAGGCGGAAAAGAGAAAGGGAAATGTGGCTTCACCGGAGCGTCTACCGGCATCCGATATATTGAGGATGTGCAAGACTGGTCACCTCCCCCCATGATATTCGTCCCTTACTTGAGCCTGGAAATCACCCCCCGCTTTTTCCAAGTATTGCTGGCGGATGACCCTTTGGAGTATGAGTTACATAATGTGGTTAGTATGGAGTTTAACTATAGTCATATAATCAAATATATTTATATTACATGTCTAACCATCTATTTTTTATGTATAGCACATGGATTGTTGGGTCTCGCTGCTCCAAAAATCTCATGGAACAGACACGAGGTGGACCATGATGTACAATATTTTCTTTCCCTACCTATTGCTCCCCCATCAAGGTCCCGCCTCCGTGGCCAACTCATGCAATGGCGTGGAAGGGGTTTCTTGGGCTCTCCTCGATGTGGTATGTAAGTCGTTTTACTCTTATTTTATTTAAGTTGTTTTGTTGCTAACTAAGTTGTCTAATATTGTAATATTTCAGGTGTACATCCCAATATGCATTCATCCCAAACATTGGCTGCTTGGAGTGTTTGAGCTTGACGCTATGACCATGACCATATATGACAGCGACAGTGCCAGTCTCTTCAGAGACCAATTGGAAGACCAGATGAGAAGGTTTAAAGCTGTGCTATTTGACTTCTTTTGTCGGGTCAAGGACACGAGGCGTCGCGATAGGTCAGAGCTCTTTCGCCATAAGTTCGCCAAGAATACACCCAGCAGGTCGGGATGAATGCGGATTGCGGTGTCTGGGTATGCCGTAATGCCAGCATGTTGATAAATAACGATGTGGTATTTGTACACCCTGACCACACCGTGGCCGAGGCCAATGCATTTCGCATACATATGGCGGAGTGCATTTATGCACATTGTCAAATAAAGCAAAGTTAGGTTGTTTATGTAACATTAAATAATTGTTATTTTTAGTATTAACTTGTTTTGTTAAAGTATTGTGATTGACTTAGTGTTTACTTCATTTGGTTTTTGCTAATTTCATCCAATTACTCAACTTTGAGTATCGATATCTCTTTCACACATACTCCATTTTGGACGCATTATATATCGTTTCGAAGCTCTCATATAGGAGAACATAAACCTACTAAGAGTTAGTTATATATAACATATATATATTTATTTAAATGTGTCCAAAGTTTTGTAAAACCCATATTTTTACTAAAATTTTCCAACACCTAGTAAGTAGGTTTATGAAACTTGCGATAATCCTAATACAGAGATTATTGGATGAACATGCATTTATTTCTTGATTCACATGTGCATTAATCCTTAGACTACTTAAAGACTAATTTTCATGCTACTGAGTGAACTCAATGAACCGGCGAAGGGGTTTTTGTTAAATGGAAGTCTTATTCTCGAAGCCGAGTTTTCTTTGGTTGGAATGCTTTAAAATATCATCCCGGCCATTTGGTGTCTTCCTTCTGATGCAAAAATTGGTATTATGTAATGTAGAACAGTATCTATATTATAGAAACTTGCATTTGACAGTACCATATAAATCTGATCTAAATTCTCATTAATTAGCTATGTTTGACTACTTAAAGACTAATTTTCTGCCTAATGAAAGACCTTTATTCAAGAGCAGACGAATATTTCAATTACTTTTTCAGTCGAATCTTATAGGCTCTTTTCAAACGAATCTTGTAGTGAACTATTCAGACGAACCATGGCTGGAGGTTCAAGATCAAGGGGGAACAGGTCGGCGAATGTGGCTGGAACTTCACGTTCGGGAGCCTACCAACCACTGAACGATGGAGCTCGTCGGAGTACCTGGAAGGTACCAGAAACAGAGGAGGAGTGGACAAACTGTGGGCGAACTGCGGCCGATTTTCCATTCACGCCTGAGGAGGAAGCAGACCGGGAGATGGCATCCGACAATTACTACTTCGATAATGGCATGAGAACCCCACCAATGTATGATTTTATGCCGACAGGTCTTCGACAAAGTCAACGAATTACTCCCGCAGTGCAAAAAGTCATTGATGAGGCGAACGCCGGTATCGAAAAGGTAAAGGGTATGTGGAACCATAACAGGGGGATTCAGCAAGGGAAAATGGAATATCTAGCGGAGAAGAAACGAGAACTGGCCATGACTAGGGCTCACGTTCGGCAGCTGCAACGAGAGATTAAGGAAGCTGAAGAGGAACTAGAAGAACTCGAATCGGACTACATAGGAATGGAGGACGTGATCAAGGAAAAGGTTAACTTGATCACAGGACTCCAGGACGCCTTCCAGTAATAGATTTCTTTGTTTACATGCACTGTATCCGTTTCGGTTGGGAAGATGATTTGCAATAATTTTTATATGATGTTGTTAATTATTTTCCTTGTTAAATAACTTAAGTGAATTTCTATATTAAAAACATTAAAATGGAAAGGAAACAATACATTAAAAACCACATAAAATGATAACCTAAAAACTATAGGGACCATTAATGTTTTTTTAAATTTGCAACAAACTTCAGGGACCAAACTGTAAAGTCGAAAAGTAGCGGGTTAGCCCGCGATCGCGGGGGCCCAACGCGGGCAGGGACCAAAACTGCCAACACGGGCATTCTTGAGGGGGGAAAGCTGGGCCGCGGGCATTCTTGAGAGACCAACGCGGGCAAAGTGGGCAAAGTTTGGTGCCACCTGGGCCTGGGGCCCGCGATCGCGGGGCCCACCGAGGTTTTTTGTGGCATTTTTGTAACATGGGAGAGATTTGTGGCATTTTGGTAACACACGGTCAAACTTTTGGCATTTTAATTAATTTCCCTTTATAATACTTACTAAAATAATTCAATTTTTAAAAACTATTATAAAAATTCAATTTCAACAGGTTACAAGATTTTTAGTAGTGTGTACTATATTTTAAAGCATCTTAAATGGTTAATATATTAGAGGTTTAATATAAAAATTGTGTGTGATTTTCCTCTGGATAATTTCCTACCCTATTTTAGAGTCTCCAAGAATTTATATTAGAGGTCATGTCTTTGAAAATATTTATGGCCACAATGTCTAATCTCAGTTGTTTATATATGCCACATTTTCTTGGGTCCACCTTCCTCAACTGACGCAGTAGGAAAACGCAGAACGAATCGATAAACGTCAGATCCAAAATAATAACGAGTCTACAAGCGTAAAACATTTTTATTGTTTTACTGTAATTTTCCCTTAAAAATAAATACAATATACATTTTAAACTTTTAAAATAAATACAATATTTTTCTAGTGAACAATTCCTAACTTACACCTATTTTAAACTATATAATTTTTTGTGGAGGAATGAAACGTAAATATTAAATTGTGATAAAAATAAGTTGAACGTGGTATATGACTTCATGTGACAAAATATTCATCATGGAACTTAAATTGTAATTTTCTTTTTTAATTTTTTTAACTTCAATCTAGCTTATATGTAACCCAATTTCAAGTTGTCTTGATTATAATCTAACCAAGTTCAAGTTTGAACAAACCCTATAAGTCATCCAATAAACATCAGAGAAACATATTATCGAAAAAGGGTTTATTTAAGTATCTTATAGACGTTTGAAATGATATCCAACCACCTCAAGTCCATTACCACTAGATGGTTATATATATATATATATATATATATATATATATATATAAAATGTTAGGTTCATTTGAGAAGTCTAAATATTTTGAGAAATAGAGAAGTGATCGTGACTCTTCGATTAAATGCGCTGATTTTGAACACGGAAGGGTATTTTGGTAATTAGTCATCCCGTTTACAAAAAACACGGGCTGAGTTCATATATGAATCTGTGTGATTCACATATGAACTATACGTTCATATATGAACCTTTGTAATTCACATATGAACTCTTTATAACTAATTCATATATGAATCTTGTGATTCATATATGAACCTTTGTGTTTCATATATGAAACTAATTAATTGTAGGTTCATATATGCATGGCCGTACCTGGGGGAGGGCGGGCTGGGCACTCGCCCAGGGCCCAAAAAAATTAGGGGCCCGAAAAAAATTTAGTTTATATATATATATATATATATATATATATATATATATATGATTAAAAATTGAGTTTATATATTAGGTTAAAATAGAATTATAAATCAGTCTAAAAGGGCCCGACTATAATAAAATAGAAAGGCCCAAACACAAACCCCAAACCCCTTTATTTTCGGCCATCTCCAATTCTCCAAGGCCCAAATCGTGAAACTGATCTAGCAAAAAAGTGCGATTTGTGCGACTCTTGCAGACTCTGTTGTGTTGTGACTTGTGCGCGCCAATGATTCAAGAAAAGTGAAATTGAAGTAGAAATCGTCGATTTCTTCGTCCATTCAATTTCCTCACCATGTTCGATGAGCCGTTCCCGTGCATCAGCGTCGTCCGACGATTTCCTCGACCTCAACGGTCATCTATGGCTTGAACAAGACCGTATGATAAGGTTAGGATTATTGTGTTCTGATTTCTCACTTTCTCACCTATTAGTTTTGATTTCTGAGACTTTAATCTTGCTATATCATGTGTTCTGATTTCTCAATCTCACCATTTGTGTGTGAACTGCTATTAGTGAATTTTGGGAATTTGGGTTTAAGGACAAGAATTCAATAGACATCAGGTAATGGTTTATTGTGTTAACAGATTACATTTTATTGAGATTCTTGATTTCTTGTTTCAATTTTCTGATTTTTATTGAGAGTTTTTTAGATTCTTGATTTCTTGTTTCAATTTTATGATTCTTATTGTTAACAATTAACAGATTACATGATTGATTCTTGTTTCAAACTTTCAATTTTGTATTTTTGTTGTAAATGAATAAATGATAACATATTAGTGTAACATGTTACATGATTGATGATTCTTGGTTCAATTTTGTTTTTTTGTTGTAAACGATAACAAATTACATTATGTGGAGTTGAATTCTTTGAACTCGGATTGTCGGACACTGTTGACTCTTCCATCATTCATGTTCCAAATTTTCAATTAAGGTGCCTTTGTTCCCTTTTACTTGATTTTTACTTATTATTAGTTCAAGTAATCAAGTTCAATCATGTTGCCTAAAAAGTATAAGTATTTGTCTGGAAGCGAGAAAAGGAAAAAAAGAAAGTTAGATGAGCAATTGAAATTGTCACAAAAAGGAGCTATGAATAAGTTTGTTAAGGTCGTAGGTTCTTCTAATGAAAACTTAGAGGAATCAGATGAACAAGATGTTGATAATAAATCAAGAGACATCCTAGTTGAAAAAGGACCGGTTAGAGAATTTGGTATCGTGTTTCCTCTAGATAACATGTCTAGACATTTTTCATATAATTATTATGATAGAAAGTTAAGTAATGGTGAAACTAGTAATCGTGAATGGATAATTTATTCAAAATATGAGGACAATAATTATTATTGATGATTTTGCATCAAAAAATGCTCGAAGAAGCTGTTTTGTATTAATTAGATGCTATTATTGATGATTTTGCATCTAAAAATGGCCGAAGAAGTTGTTTTGTATGAATTAGAGGCTATTATTAATGATTTTGTATTAAAAAAGGCTCGAACAAGTTGTTTTGTATAAATTATTAGTATTTATTATATTAAAATTTGTTTTTAATGATAAAAAACGTCTACTTGAAATTTCTTTAGGTACATATTGAGGGCCCAAAATTTACGAGTCGCCCAGAGCCCAAAAAATGTCAGAAACGGGCCTGATATATGAATCAGTTGAACCAATTAACTGATTCGTATATGAATCTTTGTGTTCATATATGAACCTTTGTAATTTACATATAAACTTTTTTTAACTAATTCATATATGAACCTTTGTGTTCATATATGAACCTTAATGATTTATATATGAATTTTTTTAACTAATTCTCATATGAACAAATTAACTGATTCATATATGAATCACAAAGGTTCATATATGAATCACAAAGGTTCATATATGAATTAGTTAAAAATATTTTATATGTGAATTACAAAGGTTCATATATGAACACAAAGGTTCATATATGAATCACACAAATTCATATACGAACCTGTCCCGCGTATTTTTTACGAAACTACCCTAAATACCCCTGAGCGTCGTTTATTAATTAATGTGGACGCGCGCATTAATCAGGTGTAACGCGAATTTCTTGACCGTGGATTATTTAATCTAATGGATATGATCGCTTCTCTATTTCTCAAAATATTTAGACTTCTCAATTAAACCCTTCTCTATATATATATATATATATATAATAAAATCAAAAGTATAGTAGTTAATATAAATAGTGAATTGAGACCCTAAATATTAAAACAGTGTATTTTTATTTGTATAATTAGAAAACCTGATTGATCTATATAATTACGATGGTTTTAAACCACCGACGAATGGGCTATCATTTTAAACCACCATGTTGCAACCATTCATGTGTGTTTGGACATAGTTTTGAGGCATGTGTTATGAGATCTACGATGGTGTAGCATACAACATTAAGTACTAATAAGAATGCTAGTTGAATTATGAGAATCCGAAAGTGGAAAGAAAAGGATGGTGATGAGAGATAAAAGTGGGAATGTACAACAAAGTAGAGTTACCAAGGGAGATCCACAAATGAAGAAAGTGAAGCAAGAAAAATCATATAAAGATAAGGGGATTACAATCTCGAATATTGAAAGGGAATATAGGTTGATGGGATTGAAACAAAGTTTTGTTAAGTAGCATTATGATCAGAAAATGTTCCTTATTTGAATTAATTTGCGGCATGGGCTCAAGACATTTAGGGGCTGTTTGGCAGTTGCTGAATGGTTTAGTGCTGAATGATTAAGTGGTCAGAATGATTAAGAGGCTGTTATGATATAGTGCAAAATGAAATATGGTTGTTTGGTAATTGTTTAGAATGAAATTAGGGTGCTGAATGGTTAAAAGAGGTCCAGGATGCTAAATCATTAAGAGGGTTTTAGAACCATTAAGAGGCATACATTTTTTTTTGCCAAACATGATTTACCTCTTAGCGATTCAGATGTTGCCTCTTAATGTAGCCATAATTAAGAGGTAATTGGATATTTTTTTAAATTTTCGGTTATTCTATTAAAATGTTACTGTGGTACCGTCTCAACTAAAGAAAAAACAACACCACCGAATGAAATTTATGAAATATAGGTTGAAGTCTTGAATAGCGCAGTTACAACCCAAAATATGCAAACAAGAATGGGTTCCACAAAAAAAAAATAGGTTTAGGTTGCATAAAACTCAACTCTCTTTATCTTTGACTTGAATTTATAGTTGATTTAAACACAACTACCATTAAGGATGAGCATGACTAGGACCAGATAAGACTGAATCATGACGTCATCAGTTTGGTTCAGGCAGGACAACATTTTTTTTGGACCGAACATTTTTTAGTCGTACCGGATAAAGATCGGTCTCTTTGAGACCGGATAAAGACGGTTTGCTTTTTAAGTTTTAAAAGTCTTTTAATTTAATTTTTTTTATTTCTTTTTAATGGACTTGAACAAAAATTATACTTAGTAAGAACCGGGACTTTTCAAACCAGACTATACCAAGATGATACTTTTTTGTACTGTCTCAAATCAAGCCAAAATTAAAATACAATCTTATCTTATCAATCCAAATCGATCCTAATTTCTTTAGACCATATTAAGCAAACATTGATTATAACCACATTTTCATGATTTATGTGGGTGGTCTAGTTATTTCATTTGATTTTAATTAGAAATCAAAATTTCTAATTTGTTTTTTAAATTTGTTTGTTTTGAGAACATGGTGGATAATACAAAACATTGTTTTCTGATGGTTTTTTTGTTTTTAATCTTGTAAGATTAAAAGAAAAACAGGCATTTTAGCCATTTACAATTATCTCATTTTACATTTACAATTCCCTTTACAATAAATAATTACAGGTACTTCGTATGGACTTGTCGTGGGTCTGAAACGGAGCCCCATAACTAAAGTGGCCGTTTAAGTGTGACCCCTTTAGTAGCCTGATCATGGACCTCCCAAAATAATAAGGGCCGATCCTCTATGTTAAGGCCCACATCACCAACTGAAAAATCCTTGGACCAATTGGGCCTTGACCCGGTCCTAGCCATGTGACAAGTCCCATGTTGGGCCGGAATTTGGAAATCCCGTAAATTTTGTAACCAGTACCGGAACGTTGAACCAAGTCCAGGCCCATCGGTCTTGGACCGATCCAATTGGGTCATCTCTACTTACTGTTGGGCTACATGGTGGATAATTTGGTTAGGCCCGAAACAGATGAATTGGGCCAACTTTTTCATCTTATACTTTTTTATATTTTATTTTAGAGTGAATTACACTAGTGGTCCCTGTGGTTTACCCAAACTTTGGATTTGATCCCTAAAATATATTATCTACAGTGGTGGTCCCTAACTTTTTGATTACTTTCACTCATGGTCCTTCTATGTTAAATATAGGAGGACCATGAGTGAAAGTACATAAAATATAGAAGGACTATGAGTGAAAGTAAATTAAACATAGGAGAACTATGAGTGAAAGTAGATTAAACATAGGAGGACCATGAATGGAAGTAAATTAAAAAATTAGGGAGCATCACCGTAGATAGTATACTTTAGAAACCAAATCCAAAATTTGATTAAACCACATGGACCACCGGTGTAATTCACTCTTTATTTTATTATTAACCTTTATTAATAATTACTAAAATGATTCAATCTTTAAAAAGTATTATAAAACTTCAATTTCAAGATGTTACAAGATTTTTAGTAGTTTATATTATATTATAAAGTGTCTTAAATGGTTTATATTAAAGGTTTCATATCAAAACTGTGTGTGATTTTTCTTCAGATAATATCCTACCTTATCTGGAGTCTCCAAAAGTTTATATTAAACGTGGTATTTAACTTCATGTGACAAAATATTCATAATGAAACTTAAATTGTAATTTTTTTTTTTAACTTCAATCTAGCTTATATGTAACCCGATTTCAAGTCGTCTTAACTATAACTCTTAGTCTAACTAAGTTCAAGTTCGAACAAATCCTATAAGCCATCCAATAAACATAGGTTTGAGGCATGTGTTATGAGGTCTAAGATGGTGTAGCATATAGCATTACGATACGAATAAGAATGCTAGTTGAAATAGGGGAAAAGGAAAGAAAAAATAATGCTAGTTGAAATAGAGGAAAAGGAAACAAAAAAGTGATGAGAATCGGAAACTAGTAAGAAAAGGGATGGTGATGAAAAGGATAAAAGTGGAATGTACAACAAAGTAGAGTGATCAACAAGTCAATCAGGTTGTAGCGCAGTGGTTGATCGTCCTGGGTGATGTGGTGGAATATCCCATCTATCCAGGGTTCGATCACAGGCGTCCTCAATATTGATAAGACATCTTTAAGTTTCAAAATTGCCAGGGATTAGTCCGGGTTGTGCCTGGGATACCCTTTCCAAAAAAAAAAGGAGATCAACAAATGAAGAAAATGAAGCAAGAAAAATAAGATAAAGATACGGGGATTGCAATCTCGAATACAGAAAGGGAATCTAGTTTGACGGGATTGAAACAAAGTTATGTTGAGTAGCATTACGATCAGAAAAAGTTCCTTATTTGCGGCATTGGCTCAAGACATTTAGACGATGGATGTGCAACCTGAAATTGTGGAAAATTTATGAAATGTAGGTTGAAGTACAACCCAAAATATGCAAAATAGAATGGGTTCCAACCCAAAAAAAAAAATAAGAGATTTAGGCTGCATAAAACCCAACTTTAGAATTTATAGTTGATTTAAACACAACTAACATTGACGATGAGCATCTGAACTAGGACCATATAAGACTGAATCATGACGTCATCAGTTTGGTCCAAGCCGGACCACGTGTTTTTTTTTACCAGACATTTTTTAGTCGTACCGGATAAAGATTTTTGGTCTTTTTGAGACCGGGTAAAGATCGGTCTTTTTGAGACCGGATAAAGACCGGTTTGCTTTTTAATTTTTTAAAGTCTTTAAATTTAATGTTTTATTATTTTTTTTAGTGGACTTGAACGAAAATTATACTTGGTAGATTAGACCAGGACTTTTTTCAACCAAACCATACCAAGGTGATAGTATTTTTGACTGGACCAGTCTCAAATCAAACCAAAGTTAAAATACAATCTTATCTTAGACCATAAATATTAACCAAACTTTGATTATAGCCACATTTTCCTGATTTCTGTGGGTGGTCTAGTTATTTGATTTTATTTCATTAAGAAATCTTTATTTTATTTTATTTTATTTTTTAAATTTGTTTGTTTTGAGAACATTAGAAGTCTATTTGTGCAATGCAGCGCGGTATATCTCGATTTTAATGTTCTAATTTACTTTAATGTGTGGTTTTGAGAAAACGACCATATTTTTTTATAAATTTGTTTAAAGAATGACGTTTTTTAAGGAGTTCATGATTTGAGGATTTGAAAGTCCACGATTTAAGGATTTGAAGGTTGTTAGAGATAAGTATTAATCAAGTAATTAACATTAAAAGTGGTACATAAAGTTTCATTAATTGTTTTTAAGAGATTTTAAGTAATTAGCCATTTAAAATTATCTCATTTTATATTTAGAATTTCCTTTTCGATAAATAGTTACATGTATTTCGATTATAGATGATTTTTTATATGTGATGTTTTTGACACTCATTCAACCATATGTTGTGAAAATCAAAATATCGATATTAGTTTTTGAGATCATATGTTTGACTTATGAAAATAACGTTACTAAAAAGGAAAAAGCAAAGGTATAATATTTACAAGAAAATTTTGAAGTTATACAAGATACGTTTTCATATCAACTGAATACAAAAGTTTTCCGTTCTAAGAAGCAAATATCACCCATGATTCTTCCTATAATTGAACATGTGTGTCCTTGTTAAAGTAGATGGATAATAACCGAATGGCCCCTTAACAGGGTTGTCTGTAATTAATGTTAGAGATAGAATAACAGCTACAAAAATCGACCCTATCAGGGACAAAAAATTCCGTGGTTTATCCGTCACTGAAAGTGATTTTCGTCGCTACTATGTCGAGGATGTTTGGGTAGTGATCCATTATTATTGGTTGTGGAAGTCATTGCAGATCTTGTCTATGAGATAAAACACAACGCTCTGATACCACATGTTGGTCCTGGAAGGGATGACTTACATATGAAGTGTTTGTAGAAGGGGTGTTGAATACAAACACAACAAAATTTCACTTTTAATTATTCTTTATAGTTTTGTATAAAAACAAGAATTACAAATTTGTTGCAGAATTAAGAAGGTAAGACATGTGATCTTAAACAATTTGACTAATGACAAATTTGCTAAGTGGAAGAGAGGGAAAGAGAAGTGTTCTCTTCCATATCTAAAGAACTAAGGTATTACTTCAGAGGATGACACCGAATTAACTTTTGGAAACACTCCAAGAATGTTCTTATGATAAAATTGGGTGATTTGCATTAAATGACAATGTTGTCTTTTTATAGCCACCAAAGCATTAAATGTACTGTGTCCAACATCTATTTGTGCCTTCTACTGAGAGGTTAATCCACGTAACCTGGTACTCTCATTTCAACTTTTGTCCTCTGATGTAGACCCCATTTTGTCATCTTTAATATCCCGAGGGAACAGTAAATCAATCAAAGTACTAAGTGAATGGATCCTTTTTGCTTTGACTGACATGTTGTACATGTTCTCATATTAAAGTAGAGAAGTAAGCTTGTTGGTGAGCCAAACTTGTTGGCCAAGTTTGTACTTCAAGAATTGTTGTGCATGTAGTAGTATTTGTTAGACTACTGAATGACTTTTTACCTTGTACTGGTCTTCTTTTGGCTAGAGATGGCCAAAAATCGGTCCTAGGTCGGGTCGGGCCCAAATCATATAACATCCCAAAAATGGGACATACAAAAATTTCCAAAAGATGGAAATGTGGTATATAGATATCAAGATAAGAGCCATCCCAAAAAGGGGGAATCAAAATACGCCTGTTAATTACAAGTTTTTAACCAATTGGTATAAAGATAACAACTTATCTAATTCCTTAAAAGAGATAAGAGTATATTTGAGTGACATCGAAACCACAAAATAATGTTCTCTAGAAAGGTGTCCCAAAAATGACCCCTCAATCTTACTTCTATAGTCCAACTATACCTTTATGGTGTTCATGCCGCTAGAACTTGAGATACACGTCAAGACCAAAAAGTCTAGTGAGCTTTAACATATAATAGATAACGACAAATAATAATCAAGGTCATTTATAAAACCATAACAATCAATCATTTGGAATCAATGGGGGATACCCATATCACTTTAACAAGTTCGGTGATTATTACACGAATAATTTTCTCTTTTTGCATGGCTTCTTCTGTAAAAGGTAGCATTGAACTCCTTTAGCTTTTCATCTCTTTCGTTTTGAAGAGCTTTGGCTGCGGCCAACTCTTCTTCAGATAACTCCAGATTATCATTAATGACCTGAGGTGGAGGAAGTAGCATTCGAAGAAAATTAGAGCCAACGTTCCTTCTTAGTTTTCTGCCTTTTTCTTTTTTCCCGACACTTCATTTTCTTTAGGAGTTATTATTCCTTGCCTTTATCAACAATTGTTGTAGTTGTTATGAATTTAATTTCTACATCTAGAACATCAAGAAAACCCCTAAAGCCTAAATCACGAACCATAAATCAAACCTAAATAAAGAAACTAAAAAAACGAATCCCTAAATGGTGCTTTCTTCTCGGTGATGCAAGAGACCCAAGATAGTAAGAGAAGCAACACAAACCTTTGGTATTTACAAAGAACAATAAGCGAAGAAGAATATTAGCTTTATAATACGATGTTCGGCCTCTATGATCCGACTCCATTAGATCTAGATGTGAGCAAAGGCTTTGGGAATAGGAAATGCAACGAATTTGCATACCCAAAAACCCCAAACCCGAGATATAAACAACGATGGTATAGAGGGGTGACAACAACGATTGTGTAGAGGGTGATGGTGTTGGTCGGACGACAGAGGATATGAGTTACGCAACGTAAGGATTTGGTTTGGGGGCAAATGATAGAGATTAAGGAAGTGAGAGGATGATAAGACTGGCACGATTGAGATGTCGGTGTTGTGGGGGGGGGGGCATTAGGGAGGTGGTCGGTGGATACACATGTTGGAATCTGTAACACCCTAAAATCAGGGCCAATTTGAACCTCAAATTTTTACAAGGTATAACCGAATATCAATCAAATTTTTATATATATAAGAAGAGAACTAACTATGAGGGTTCATATTTACAAATATTGAATTCTCCAAATAACCTATTAATCTAATCATGTCAACTATAATCAGATTAACTAGGTTATCTAAGCAATCCATCAAAAATCCTCATCGCGTTAGCTAAATTCTCCGCTTATCTCAAAAGTTGAATACTTCAAAAGCTCTCGTCCCACATCCCATTTACTTCCCTGAGCTGGTACCTGGTAAGAAAATTTAATTTGAACGATTAGGCTTACGCCTAGTGAGAACATCCAAATTCAAATTAAAACATTAATCAGCTTTGAAAACTCAGATATCCAAGCATAAAACAAACCTGTTCGCCACCAATCTTACCGTACACGAGCTCATCTCAAAGACGAGAACATACCCGATCCCATAGATATGACTAACATTCAGTAAGTTATCATCATAATCAAGAGCCTACTACGAATCATTACAGATTCTAGATCATTGCTCTTATCCAAGAAATTACAAATTTCTTTATGCCTATTTCTTGGACTGGAAGTAGAGATTACAATTTACTTTATGCCTATCTCTGACCTTCCCATAGAAATCAGGAATTACAATTTACTTTATGCCTACTCCTTGATTTCTATACTACGAAATAAGAATTACAAGTTACTTTATGCCTATTCTCCATTTCCATGTGAACGGGAATTACAAATTACTTTATGCCTATTCCACGTTTCACATCACACTATGAAATAGAAATTACAAATTCCTTTATGCCTATTTCTCATTTCATAACACCTTTTACGAAATGGGAATTACAAATTACCTTACGCCTATTCCACATTTCAGGTCAACGGGAATTACAAGTTTCTTTATGCCTATTCCTCGTTACAGTATTTATCAGTGCCTATGGATCCATTACACTTTATTAATGTATATGTATCAAAACATATCATACTATATCCCATAACACTTTCAGTTCTAAGAACACCGGTCAACCTATTGAATCCTTAAATAATTTCCGTCTGAAAGTTATGTTTGGAATAACATTCCGAAACCACAATCCAAAATAAGATAATAAATTTCAATCAAACTCATATCCTAAAATAAAACCATCTTGGACCCTAAAACTAATTTCCAAAATTAATTCTACCGGGCCGAGCCCAACTCCCGGAAAAACTGTTACCGGATCCATAACTCAAAACCATTCCGGTAGTTAATACCGGAACCCAACATGAAGGCCCATTCTGGTTTTGCTAATACCGGAACCCAACATGAAGGTCCATGCCGGAACTTCTCTTTTTCTGGCCCAACTTCCGGTATTTTGTTTACCGGATCCCAAAACAATTAAGGCCACTTCCGGTATTTGATTTACCAGATCCAAACAATTGAGGCCCATCTTCCGGAATTGGTTTATTTCCGGATCCAAACCAAAAGCCCACTTCCGGATTCTAATTACCGGAATTCATTTATGTACCGGAACCCAAGTCCCGTTCCGGAAACCCAAACCAATTTCCGGATCCGGTCCATTTCCGAAATCCCATTCTTTTCCGGAATTTTATCTAATACCGGGACCTCGATACAGGGTTATCGATTTTTATCAAAATTGCTTCTAAAAATCATATAAATTCCAATTGTTGCTCAACTTAGTTTCCACCCCAAATATACCATTTCATTCAGACACTTTATACACCCAATCTGATTCAATTTTAATTAACAAGCATTTGAACAGAGATGAACTCACCGATTGAAGTGCGACTTGATAAAATCTTCTCTGCTTCCAAATCTTTCCCAATACTGAATCAATATCAATAATCACACATGGAGCACAACTAGATTAAAAGATTTATCAACCATACTTATTAGATCCTTACCAAATCACAGTTCCTGATTTCTCCTTCTGACTTCCTTCTTTCTTTCTCTCTCTAAGTTCTCTTCTGGACCGACTCAACAAGAACACAATTGAGATATTATCTCAAATGCTGATGTTTACCTCACTCTTAAGCATTCTCAACTTTCCAAGAATGACTAAATAACCCCTCAAGTTTAAATTTTAAACTTAACATTAAACTTTGGTCAAATTAAAATTTTAACCCTGGAGTTAATAATTACAAAAAGTCCACAACTTAGATTAAATTACAAATCGACCCCAAAAATAATACAATAGAAATTTGAGGTGTTACAATTCTTCCCAACTTGGAAATGATTTCGTCCTCGAAATCAAGGTTAGGTAAAGAGATGAGGATATCTAATCTTCATATATTCTTCTGCTTCTAACGTCACGTTAGCACCTCGGTGATGTTTCCATTGCACTTTTAACATAACTACGTCCTTGTGACGTAATTTCTTAACCGACCTCTCTAAGATCGCCTCCGGTTCTTCCACACAACGGCTCTTTTCATCCACTCTTACATCAGTAAGTGGAATCACATCATTCTCTTCGGCTAGATATTTCCGAAGTTAGCAAACATGGAAGGTATTGTGGATCCCTTCCAGTTCAGGTGGAATATCCAACTGATAAGCTTGAAGTCCCACCCACTTAGATATGGTGAAAGGTCTTAGAAAACGAGGACTCAACTTTCCACGTTTACCAAACCTTATCACACCCTTCCATGGGGATACCTTAAGCATTACGCGCTCCCCAACTTGGAACTCTTTCGGTCTTCTTTTCGGATCGGCATAACTCTTCTATCGATCTTGAGCCGCTTTTATATGCTTCCGAACCTCTTTCACTTTATCAGTCGTTTGTTGCAAAAGTTCAAGACCAGCAAACTGCTTTTCTCCAGCTTCTAACCAACACACCGGAGTTCTACATTTCCGACCATACAAAGCTTCGAAAGGTGCGCTTCCGATACTGGAATGGTAACTATTGTTATACGCAAACTCTACTAACGGTAGATGCGTATCCCAGTTACCTCCAAAGTCTAACACTCACGACCTGAGCATATCTTCCAAAGTTTGAATGGTTCTTTCACTTTTCCCGTCTGTTTGTGGATGGTAAGCAGTGCTCAAATTGACTCTCGTATCTAATTCTTCTTGTAGTGACTGCCAAAACCTCGAGGTAAACCGACTATCACGATCCGACACTATAGACACCGGTATACCATGCCTTGACACCACTTCATCAATATAAAGCTTCTCCAGTTTATCTATTGGTGAGGCTTATTTCATTGCCAAAAAGTGAGCACTCTTGGTCAATCGATCCACAATTACCCATATAGTATCGTTACCTTTTGACGTTCTCGGTAACTTCGTCACAAAATCCATGGTAATCTTCTCCCACTTCCATTCCGGAATCTCCAAAGATTGAAAACTTTCGTAAGGCTTTTGATGTTCAGCTTTTACTAACGAACATGTCACACACTTTTCTACTATTCGTGCCACATCTAACTTCATAGCTGGCCACCAATAGTGTAACTTCAGATCCCTTTACATCTTAGTACTTCCAGGATGTATAGAATACTTAGACTTGTGGGCGTCTTCGAGAATTAACTCCCGATTTCCTCCCGCTTTTGGCACCCAAACGCGGCCTTAGAACAGCTTGACCCCACGACTATCTTCAGTCAGTTGAAGATGTTGCTTGCTCATAACTTCATCTTTCAGATTTTCATCCAATAAAGCTTCCGCTTGTGCCTCTTTTATCTTTTCAATCAAACTTGATGTCACATCAATCATGGCGTTAGTCGTTTTCAAGCACCCACTATATTCTTTTCTACTTAAAGCATCAGCTACAACATTTGCTTTACCGGGATGGTAATGCAATTCACAATCATAATCTTTAAGTAGCTCTAACCAACGTCGTTGCCTCATATTCAACTCCTTCTGATCAAAGACATGCTTCAAGCTCTTGTGATCAGTGTAAAGTGTGCACTTCGTTCCATACAGATAATGATGCCACAGTTTTAATGCAAACACGACCGCTGCCAATTCTAAATCATGGGTAGGGTGAATCTTCTTATGCTCTTTGAGTTGTCTTGATGCGTAAGCAATCACCTTGCCTCGTTGCATCAATACACACCCCAAACCCATCTTTGACGCGTCACTATACACGACCAAATCTTCCGTTCCTTCCGGTAGTGCAAGAATAGGAGCTTCACACAGCTTCTGACGTAATGTTCTGAAAGCCGACTCTTGCTTTTCAGTCCATATAAACTTTACATTATTCCGAGTCAACATGATCAAAGCAGAAGCAATATTTGAGAAGTCTTTGATAAACCTCCAGTAATAACCTGCTAGACCTAAGAAACTCCTTATTTCCGAGGCGCTCTTCGGTGTTTCCCAGTTCATCATTGCTTCTATCTTTGCCGGATCTACTTTAACTCCTTCCGAAGTAATCACATGCTCCAGAAATTGTACCTCTTTTAACCAAAATTCACACTTAGAAAACTTTGCGTACAATTTCTCCTTTCTCAGGACTTCCAAGACTTCACGAAGATGGCATTCATGATCGACTTCATTCTTCGAATAAACAAGTATGTCAGCAATGAACACAATGACAGACTTGTCTAAGAATGGTCGACAGACTCTGTTCATCAGATCCATGAACACGGCTGGAGCATTTGTCAACCCGAATGGCATTACAAGGAATTCATAATGCCCATACCTTGTTCTAAACGCCGTCTTAGGAATATCTTCATCTCTTACCCGAACTTGATGATATCTCGACCTCAGATCAATCTTTGAGAAACATCCCGCACCTTGGAGTTGATCAAACAAATCATCAATCCTTGGAAGCGGATACTTATTCTTAATCGTCACCTTGTTCAGTTCCTGATAGTCGATGTACATTCTCATAGTGCCATCCTTTTTCTTAACAAACAATACCGGAGCTCCCCAAGGTGAAGAACTTGGTCTAACAAATCCCTTGTCCAACAGCTCTTGCAGCTGAGACATCATCTCTTTCATTTTGGTTGGCGCTAAGCGATACGGTGCACGCGCTATTGGTGCCGATCCAGGGATAAGATCAATACGAAACTCCAACTGTCGTTCAGACGGTAGACCTGGAAGATCATTGGGAAATACGTCCGGGAATTCACGTACTACTTTTATGTCTTCCACTTGTTTCTTTTCTGACTTCACATCTAGAACATACGCTAGATATGATGAACATCCTTTAACCAGACACTTACGCGCTTTAGCAACAGAAATTAACGGAACTTTCCCCTTTCTCTTTTCTCCAAAGATGAATACATCATCACTATCAGCCATCGGAATCCGAATTAATTTCTTTGCACAAAGAATTTATGCCTGGTTGACTGTCAACCAATCCATACCCACAATCACATCAAATCCCCCAATTTCCATCAACAACAAGTCAATCGGAAATTTCTTTTCCCCAAACAAAATCAAGCAACCCTCAAGTCTTTCACGAACCAAGACTTGACCCCCGTTAGCTATCTCAACTACTAAGGCATCTTCCAAGGTAGTGACAGACATAGCTAACTTGTGATAGACCAATTTCGATACAAACGGCAGATTGGCACCACAGTCAAATAATATACGTGCGGGAATGGAATTAACGAGAAATGTACCAGAAACAACATCTTTAGACTCCTTCGCCTCTTCCGCCGTCATATGAAATGCCCGGCCCGTTGGTTTAGAAGTATTTGGTTTCTTTCTCTAATCTCCACTCTTCTTTAGCTTTGGACAGTCTATTCGGAAGTGTCCGGGTTTTTTACATTCGAAACAAATCGGCCCTTGAATAGGACAACTTGCCGCTAGATGTCCCGTCTTCCCACACTTGAAACATTCATTCCCGACTACCCGACATTGGCCAAAATGCTTACTTCGGCATTTCTGACACCAATTCGGTTCCCGACGAGACTCATAACGGACGTTCTTGCCAAACGATTTGGATTTCTGAGAAGACTCCGACCGGCCTTCCCACTTTCGTTTCTCTCCCCCTTGTGTCTTTTCTTCTTTATCCTTGGCATACACTTCCTCTATAACTTTGGCTTCTTCGATCGTCTCTCTCAACGTTGAAGCCTTGGATTAGTCTAGGCATTGCCTAGGACACCCTTCCCAAAAAAAACGTTGAAGCCTTGGAATTTCGCACCCGCGACATCATGTCTGTCGGTAAGCCCTTCAGGTAGGCTTTAATCTTTTCCTTCTCGGATGGAGCCACTTGCCCCACTAAGTTCAACTTTTCCATAAAGGATTCAGTGTACTTCCGAACAGTAGAAGTACCCTTCTTAAGAGTCCGAAACTCTTCTTCAATCCTATCCATTTCGTTTTCATTACAATATTCTTCCAATATCTTTTTCTTGAACGACTCCCATGTCATAGCAGCTAAGACTGGAGCCGTCACAGTAGATGTTACGATATTCCACCACGTTAAGGCGTTGCCTCGCAACATTTGAGAACCGAACCTGACTTTCGATTCTTCATCAAATTCACAAGCTCGGAAAGCTTGTTCCATCTCTCTGAGCCAGTTCATACATGCCACTGGATTGTCTGCACCGGTGAACTCTGGCGGTTTACAGCTCAGAAACGTTTTATATGAGCAGACTCTTTCCACCCTCCTGATTACATTCATCACAGGATTTCGAATTGGATTTACTACACCAGTATCTGTCTCCATTCGTCGTAATTCAGAACTTCGATCATTCAATGCTTTCATGAACATTTCAGATTGTTGTGCTAGTGCCGTATTCATCATTCGCATCATGTTCTCCATCATGCGAGACTCCATCGTAGACTCGGTTGTCACCGGGTTGGAGGTACCGGTACTCGTTCTTTGCGTTTGACTATCAATTCCTCCTATCAGAGGCGGCCTCGATGGACTTTCATGAGTTCCGCCCATATCTGGTTGCTTCTCCACCGACCAATCATTCACTGCCCTATCTTTCGAAGAATTAGGGGATCTGGTTGGCGTATTCACCATCGTTCTGATAGCACAAAGAAATAACCATAAGAAATGGTTACACATATCCAGACACACGAAACGTACTTTACCGTTCATTAGTGACTGTAACAATTTAGAAACAAGTATGCTTGTGTAACAATATATTCATAATGACAGTAGCTAATTGAAATTGTGAACATACTATACATGAGAATCCTCGTTACCATCGTTACAGTGCTTAATTCACGTATTTCCGTCGACTCTAAGACTATCCCGTCTTCGTACTTCTACCCGTATCTCACAAATCATAACTTAATTCATCTCAGCTTAAGTCTAGGTAGCTCACTATCATACCTAGTTCACTTAAACTTCGGCTCTGATACCATATTGTAACACCCTAAAATCAGGGCCAATTTGAACCTCAAATTTTTACAAGGTATAACAGAATATCAATGTCAGGATCGAATCTTAACAAGACTAATAATACTTAGAATTCAGAATTAAAGAATCTGCGGAATAGAACTTTAATTCACACAATCAAAGAACAATATATCAGAAAACACACAGCTGTTTGTATTCACTAATTCGACTCACAAGCTTACAACCAAACCTCAATCTTGATGAACGGGCTCAATCAAGACGACTTCTACTTCTCTAGAAATAGGGTTCTAAACCTTGAGGTTAAATCTCTCTAAAACACAATCGAATTTTGTATCTCACGTATACGTAATGTGTATTTTTCAGTCAATTAATAGCTATCTATAAACATCTATTTATACACAATAAGTACAAGATAACTATCAAAAATAAATTGATCTTCTGAATCTTCTTTAAGCATATCTTCATTCATTCCACTTTTATCTCCAAAATCTTCGCATCCCAAACTTATCACATCAGCAGTATTAATCTTCATTCAGCATGAGCAGTACTAATATTCTACAGCAGTATTAATTCATTCTAGCAGTATTAATTCATTCCAGCAGCATTAACTTGTTCCAGCAGCATTAACTTGTTTAGCAGTACTAACTCATTCCAGCAGCATTAACTTGTTCCAGCAGCATTAACTTGATTAGCAGTACTAACTTGACTAGCAGTACTAACCTTGTTCCAGCAGCATTAATGTATCAGCAGTACTAACAGTAATCTAGCAGTAGTAACTTTGTCTTGCAGTAGTAACCATTGCATAAGCAGTACTAACTTTGATCTGGCAGCACTAATGTTGTTCTGGCAGTACTAACCATACTTAGCAAATCTTCAGTTCCCAACAATCTCCCCCTAACTTGACTTTTCAGGTTGAGAAGTCAAGTTCTTCAGATGATGATGCTTCCAAAACTTAGTCTTGAACACACAAGTCAGGATTCAATCCCAAACTTTGATTTAAGATCCTTCTTACCAGGTATCTTGCCATCTTAGAATCTTTGTTACTCACCAACTTAGTTTTTAGCATTCCTTTCAACCTTGTCATGCTGTGCTCGTATATTTTATCCACCAAATAATACTCATGATATGCATAGTCAAGTGTTATGACATACACACCACAATTTTCAATAAGCATCCAGTTGGTAACAGTTTGAAATTGCCTTTCTGTCAAATACTTAACTGCTTCTGTATTGAACATTAGACACAAATATTCAAGTACCATTTTGGTGATGGACATTCCATTCTCAGTCAGCATATTTCCATAAAGCTTCATTCCCACCTTGAACATCTCTTCCAAGTCTGATCTAGAGCACATCCTTAAAAGTCTTCCCCATGTAGAACTGACCTCAAACTTCCCATCTGCTCTTTTTACTCTAATGTACTCCTTTCTCTGATCTTTCAAAGTATCCCAGAAGATGATTTCAGGAGCCATAGAAGCTAATGGTTTAACTTTGATAGGACTAGAATCAACCACAGTAATATACATATCACATTGAGTATTTGTTGGTGATTGTACATTGCTTGGTTGACCTGATGGAGTTGCCACTTCTTCTTCAGCAACTTTATGATCAGCTTTCTCTTTCACAGCTTCCTCCTTAGCTTCTTCTACACTGGGTTCCACCCTAGGCTTCTTTACAACTTTCTTCTTTGAAGCTAAAGACTTTGTTCTTGGTCTTTTGTTTGACATCATCTTGGTTCTTTTGAGTGTTTTAACAGCTTCAGGAATGGTTTCAGCTGTTTCCTTTGTTTCTGCTGCTTCAGGAATGGTTTCTGCTGCCTTATGTTTTTCAGCAGCATTAACCATTTCTGCTGCTTGAATGGTTTCTGCTGCTTTTTGACTAGCAGCATTAACCATTTCTGCTGCTTGAATGGTTTCTGCTGCTTTTTGACTAGTAGCAGTAACCATTTCTGCTGCTCTGTTCATTACTGCTTCTTTTACAATCTTTGATAATGTTGCTTCAACACTATTTTTCACAATTTCAGTTACTGCTGCTTCAATCTCAGCAGCATTAACTGTTTCTACTGCTTTTTCTGTTACTGCTGCCTTCTCACTTTCTGCTTCCTTTGCATCTTCTACAACCTGCTCTGCCTCCCCCTCAACTTTATGCTCATTCTCCCCCTCAACCTTTGCATCCTCTATGTTTAGTTCAGTTTCTAACTCCCCCTTTTTGGAAGCATCAGTGGTTGATCTTCTCCTTCTCAGAACATACTGAGCTTTCTTTCTTCTTTGCAGCAGCTTGGTGATCATCTTCTTATTTGTCTCTATCTTGGTGTGTTGATAAAGAATCACCTTTTTAAGCTCATCAATCTCCTTCTGCTGATTCATAACATCAATGTTGATGTTGGCAATGGTTTCCATCAATTCCTCATAAGTATATCTATCCTCACCCTGTTTAGGAGTGTTTACCTCCGTTAAAGGATCACTGGAAATTTTAGTAGGTGTCTTTTGCCTAGCAAAAGCACTGCCTACTCCCATGGATTCTTGGCGCCTGGGTCCTCTGAATGTTTTCACATTCTGAGTTGCCGTGGGGAAGGTCTTAGTGATGTTACCACTAGGGGTGTTCGCGGTCCGGTTTGGGTGGTTTAACCCCTCAAACCACAAACCAAACCACTAGTGGCGGTTTGGTAAATTTTCAAACCGAGCGGTTTGACATCAAGTGTCCAAACCGGTCAACCGGACCGCGGTTTAGGCGGTTTGGTCCGACCGGTTTAGGCGGTTTGGGCCTTTTATGGGCTTTAAAAGTTAAACTTAAAAAAACACATACAATTAGGAAACAAAACATAGTCTACAAATCCTTGAAAAACAAAACATAGTCCACAAGTTCTTAAAAAACAAAACATAGTCCACAAGTCCTTGAAATATGAAGTCGGTCGTACCGTCGTAGACTGGTGGTGGCAGACTGGCGGTGGTGGCGTAAAAGTGAAGGTGAAGGTGAAAGTTTGAAAAGATTAGCCGATTAGGGTTTGTAATCTGATTCTATCGAGAAAGTAAACTGTAAAAGTGTAAAACATATTTGGGGCTTTGGGCTTTGAATTATTTGGGGCTTGGGCTGACTTGTTAACTGATAAAGATTTAAACTCTTAATAGTTATATACACAAAATAAAAATAATATATATATATATGTGTGGCGGTCGGGTTGGTCCAAACCGCCCAAAATTTTTTCCAAACCGCAGACCGGACCGGACCGCCCGGTTTGGCAATTTTTCAAACCAGGTCGGACCGCCAGACCGCTCAAACCACCAAAAACGGTCCGACTTGACTTGGTTCGACCGGTTTGAGCGGTCCGACGGTTTTTTTGAACACCCCTAGTTACCACTGTCCTTCTCTTTGCTAGCAGAAGTAGTGGCAGCCTTGCAGCCCACATGCTCATCCTTCTCCTTAGAGAGCACCTTCTTGGGGTTGGGAGACACCCCTTTGGTTACCCTTTTGATATTCTCTATTGGAGAATGCTCCAATAGAGGACTTGTAGGCTTTGGGCTTTTAGGAGATACACCAAGGGAAGGAACCTTGTGTACCTTTCTTCTTTCAAACTTCTTGGTGATTTTGGGAGTGGGTCTTAAAAGAATGAACTGTGGGATTTCTTTGGTGATGGAAGGTTGGGATTGGTCATCAGTGGGTGTGTCTAATGGGGGCCTTGACCCTGATGCCATACCTTCAGTGGTGTGGAACACAACCATCATTGTAGAGAACAATGGTGTGTCAACTCCTTCCGAGTCCCTAGGAATTCTTCTCATATTTGAGAAAACCTTCCCTTTAGGGGGTTTTGGCACATATACCTCATCAGACTGAGGCAAATCCGTCAATTCATGGTTAAGTACTTCTTGGACAAACCTGGGATACATGTAAAATCTCATTTTGGATTCTAGGTTTGCCACAAGATCATTAAAAATCATTGCTGAAAAATTGAACTTTCTGACAGTGGTTAAGCAGACCAAGGCATAAGCAATGGTACTGCTAAACTCACTCCATCCAGTTGTTTTCTTTGAAATACAGTGCATTAGAGTATGAACAAGAAATCGCAATTGGGTGTAGAATTTTGACTTGAAGAATTTAAAAACGCCAATGGGACCTTCATATCCCATTCTTGGTAAGATCGAGAAAAGTTCATCATTAGATAGATAGGTTATACCTGAGGCATCATCTAAGTGAAGAGTGATGCGAATAACCTCCTCTGTGACCTTCAAGGGTTTGTCACAAACCCTTGTTCGAATGATTTTCTGCCCATCTTCGAAAATAACAGCGGCATTCTCCCAAAATTGCTTTTGATGCTCGATATATATGGTTGGGCACACTGTTAGGGCATGAGAGATGTGTGAGGACTTGAGAAAATCCACAATATCATGAAATCCTGCGGCCTGCTTTGGCTTCTGAAGCATCGCAATCTCATTGTGCTCATCGACAAACTCCATTGTCGTCATTTTTCCTGAGGATTTGGATAGAAAACACAGAGATTCTTGGGAGAAAAGGTTAGAACGAGAGAGAGATAAATTGAATGCAAAGAGACGTTATGAACTTTGGCGGGCTGAAAGAGTATTTATAGCAGTACTAGCCCTGATTTTCTTTAAAAGCAGTATTAACCACTTGGCAGTATTAACGACTGAGCAGTATTAACTGCAAGGCAGTATTAACTACACAGCAGTATTAATTACACAAGCAGTATTAACTACTAAGCAGTATTAACTACTAAGCAGTATTAACAACAAAGCAGTATTAACTACACATGCAGTATTAACAACTAAGCATTATTAACTACAAAGCAGTATTAACTACACATGCAGTATTAACTACTAAGCAGTATTAACTACAAAGCAGTATTAACTACTAAGCAGTATTAACTACTAAGCAGTATTAACAACAAAGCAGTATTAACTACAAAGCAGTATTAACTACACATTGGCAGTAGAAAATATGTACTAGCAGTAGTAACTCTGCACTGGCAGTAGTAACTATACTTACACTTTGCAGCACTTGTCAATCTGAGTCATACTGAGGTTCTGAACTTAACAGGTTGTATCTCAATTGCTCAACATAGTAAACATCCTCAAATGTCATCTTACCTTTTGATACATCTCCTTTATCACTTATCTTACCTCCTTCAGGATTATTCCCAAAAGCAACACGTCCTCCATCAATTCTTTTGAAATTCTTGAGGCAGGACATGTTACCTGTCATGTGCCTGGAGCAACCACTATCAACATGCCAGATGCTCTTCTCCTAGAGCTGTTGGTTTCCCTGCACATAAGATAAATCAATTAGTTTTTATTGGGAACCCAAGCCAAAGTGGTCTTGGGTCTCCCTTGCTCATCAAAGTACTTGCATTGGGTTTTGATGAGATTTTCAAACTTAGGTACTGCAGAATTGGAGTACTTTGTCAATACGATTGGTCTAGCAGCACAAACACTAGAAGCAGTATTAACCTTAGAAGAAGTACTAACAGAGTTAGCAGCACTAACAGAGTTAGCAGCACTAACAGAGTTAGCAGCACTAACACTGCTAGCAGCAGTATTGGCAGTAGTATTGCTTCTAGCAGCACTATCCTTGTCAGCAGTACTATCTGAGGTATCAGTACTAACATTAGTGCTTTTGGGGACCCATATATTGACACATTCCTTTTCAGTCTGTTTTCTCATGTGGCTTTTGGATTTAGCTTGTTTCTTAGCCACATTATTCCTTGCAGGCTTCCTATAACCAGAAGATTTTTGAAAACTTCTTTGAAAACTTTTCTTTTGGTTAATAGGATTGAAATAACAGTATTTGGCAAGATGATTCAATTTGCCACAAATAAAACAAGGTTTTGGTCTGTTAATCCTTTGCAGATCAACTCCTTGCTGTTGTGCCCACTGGTTATTCCAATTTCTTTGATTTCCCCTCTTTTTATCATGTTTTTGGGGCTTATTCTCTTGAGATTTCTTGCAAGAACAATGTTCACACGTTTTAGAGTTCACAACAGTGGTCTGTGTATAATGAACTCCCTTTCCCTTTTCAGTCCTTTTCATCTCATTGTTCTTAACACATGGACTTACACATTCCTCACCAAATCCTTCTTTTTCAGTCTTATCCTCAACAACTACTTCATCTAATGGATCTACTTCAGTGGCTCCTTCAGGTAAGTCCTTCTTATCCTTGGTTTCTAATAGGTCTGACTTAGGAGGGATGTAGTTGTTGTTGTAGGGTGGGGGTGTGGCATTGTACCCTATGCCTGATTTCAACTTACTATGGATTTGAGAGTTGATTATGTTGTCCATGACTTTAGAAGCTTTTGAAAACTTTTCAACATCAAGTTTTACTTTCTCAAGTTCTCCTTTTAATTTCTCACATTCTTCCCTAGACTCTTTCAGTTGGAACTCCAGACCACCCTTTTCCCACTTCCAGTAGTTTGTATCATAGGAGTGTTGAAGTTCATTGGCTTGAAAAGCCTTAATTTGTTCTTCAAACCTCTCAACAATCAATACATAGTCTCTTCTATCCTTTTCTAATCTCTTAAGGTCATCACACATTCCCTGATTGTGATCTCTATACCTTTTAACGGTGTCTATACAAGCTTGAGAACAGAGATTAGATTTTACCTCAGTAGGAATATCTGAGACTTCTGCCATGAGTGCATGATTCTGAATTGCCTCTTCTGCTTGATCACTCCAATCAAATCCCATTCCTTGTTGAGAAACAAGGGCTTGAACAGAGTTTCTGTTCTGGTTAGTACTGTTTGATTCAACTGAGTTGTCCATAATGATTGTAGAATTCTAAGAAACACAAGCTCTGATACCACTTGTCAGGATCGAATCTTAACAAGACTAATAATACTTAGAATTCAGAATTAAAGAATCTGCGGAATAGAACTTTAATTCACACAATCAAAGAACAATATATCAGAAAACACACAGCTGTTTGTATTCACTAATTCGACTCACAAGCTTACAACCAAACCTCAATCTTGATGAACAGGCTCAATCAAGACGACTTCTACTTCTCTAGAAATAGGGTTCTAAACCTTGAGGTTAAATCTCTCTAAAACACAATCGAATTCTGTATCTCACGTATACGTAATGTGTATTTTTCAGTCATTGAATAGCTGCTATCTATAAACATCTATTTATACACAATAAGTACAAGATAACTATCAAAAATAAATTGATCTTCTGAATCTTCTTTAAGCATATCTTCATTCATTCCACTTTTATCTCCAAAATCTTCGCATCCCAAACTTATCACATCAGCAGTATTAATCTTCATTCAGCATGAGCAGTACTAATATTCTCCAGCAGCATTAATTCATTCTAGCAGTATTAATTCATTCCAGCAGCATTAACTTGTTCCAGCAGCATTAACTTGTTTAGCAGTACTAACTCATTCCAGCAGCATTAACTTGTTCCAGCAGCATTAACTTGATTAGCAGTACTAACTTGACTAGCAGTACTAACCTTGTTCCAGCAGCATTAATGTATCAGCAGTACTAACAGTAATCTAGCAGTAGTAACTTTGTCTTGCAGTAGTAACCATTGCATAAGCAGTACTAACTTTGATCTGGCAGCACTAATGTTGTTCTGGCAGTACTAACCATACTTAGCAAATCTTCAGTTCCCAACAAACAATCAAATTTTTATATATATAAGAAGAGAACTAACTGTGAGGGTTCATATTTACAAATATTGAATTCTCCAAATAACCTATTAATCTAATCATGTCAACTATAATCAGATTAACTAGGTTATCTAAGCAATCCATCAAAAAGCCTCATCGTGTTAGCTAAATTCTCCGCTTATCTCAAAAGTTGAATACTTCAAAAGCTCTCGTCCCACATCCCATTTACTTCCCTGAGCTGGTACCTGGTAAGAAAATTTAATTTGAACGATTATGCTTACGCCTAGTGAGAAGATCCAAATTCAAATTAAAACATTAATCAGCTTTGAAAACTCAGATATCCAAGCATAAAACAAACCTGTTCGCCACCATTCTTACCGTACACGAGCTCATCTCAAAGACGGGAACATACCCGATCCCATAGATATGACTAACATTCAGTAAGTCATATCATCATAATCAAGAGCCTACTACGAATCATTACAGATTCTAGATCATTGCTCTTATCCAAGAAATTACAAATTTCTTTATGCCTATTCCTTGGACTGGAAGTAGAGATTACAATTTACTTTATGCCTATCTCTGACCTTTCCATAGAAATCAGGATTTACAATTTACTTTATGCCTACTCCTTGATTTCTATACTACGAAATGAGAATTACAAGTTACTTTATGCCTATTCTCAATTTCCATGTGAACGGGAATTACAAATTACTTTATGCCTATTCCACGTTTCACATCACACTATGAAATAGAAATTACAAATTCCTTTATGCCTATTTCTCATTTCATAACACCTTTTACGAAATGGTAATTACAAATTACTTTACGCCTATTCCACATTTTAGGTCAATGGGAATTACAAGTTTCTTTATGCATATTCCTCGTTACAGTATTTATCAGTGCTTATGGATCCATTACACTTTATTAATGTATATGTATCAAAACATATCATACTATATCCCATAACACTTTCAGTTCTAAGAACACCGGTCAACCTATTGAATCCTTAAATAATTTCCGTCTGAAAGTTATGTTTGGAATAACATTCTGAAACCACAATCCAAAATAAGATAATAAATTTCAATCAAAATCATATCCTAAAATAAAACCATCTTGGACCCTAAAACTAATTTCCAAAATTAATTCTACCGGGCCGAGCCCAACTCCCGGAAAAACTGTTATCGGATCCATAACTCAAAACCATTCCGGTAGTTAATACCGGAACCCAACATGAAGGTCCATGCCGGAACTTCTCTTTTTCCGGCCCAACTTCCGGTATTTTGTTTACCGGATCCCAAAACAATTTAGGCCACTTCCGGTATTTGATTTACCGGATCCAAACAATTGAGGCCCATCTTTCGGAATTGGTTTATTTCCGGATCCAAACCAAAAGCCCACTTCCGGATTCTAATTACCGGAATTCATTTATGTACCGGAACCCAAGTCCCGTTCCGGAAGCCCAAACCAATTTCCGGATCCGGTCCATTTCCGGAATTTTATCTAATACCTGGACCTCGATACAGGGTTATCGATTTTCATCAAAATTGCTTCTAAAAATCATATAAATTCCAATTGTTGCTCAACTTAGTTTCCACCCCAAATATACCATTTCATTCAGACACTTTATACACCCAATCTGATTCAATTTTAATTAACAAGCATTTGAACAGAGATGAACTCACTGATTGAAGTGCGACTTGATAAAATCTTCACTGCTTCCAAATCTTTCCCAATACTGAATCAATATCAATAATCACACATGGAGCACAGCTAGATTAAATTATTTATCAACCACACTTATTAGATCCTTACCAAATCACAGTTCCTGATTTCTCCTTCAGACTTCCTTCTTTCTTTCTCTCTCTAAGTTCTCTTCTGGGCCGACTCAACAAGAACACAATTGAGATATTATCTCAAATGCTGATGTTTACCTCACTCTTAAGCATTCTCAACTTTCCAAGAATGACTAAATAACCCCTCAAGTTTAAATTTTAAACTTAACATTAAACTTTGGTCAAATTAAAATTTTAACCCTGGAGTTAATAATTACAAAAAGTCCACAACTTAGATTAAATTACAAATCGATCCCAAAAATAATACAATGGAAATTCGAGGTGTTACAGAATCTACCATCGATATATTGTTGTGTGTATGTTAACAGTATATTACAAATTTGGTCCTTTTGGCCTGAAAAATGTAAAATATAGGAAAAAAATGTTAAAAAGACCAATCCCATACTTAAGGGGCAAGTTAGAGCATCCACAATGCATAACCCTTTTAATGATTTTTTGCTTTTGGTACATCAGATTTCTACTAACCCTTTTTTTAATAAAAACCTATCCTTAAAAACCTTCTCCAATGCAAAAACTTTTTCAAAAACTTTTTCATCAATTTTATTATAATCTATTCTCATTAGTTTATATGTGTTATAAAAGCCTATTATTTAATTTGTCATTTTAAAGTCCACGTCATATTTTTCGAAAACAAAAATTACTTAACATTAAAAAATTCAAATGTTTAAAAACATTACAATAAGGGAAATTAATTAAAATACCCTAAGTTTGACCAACTGTTACCAAAATACCCTAAATTTTTTCAATTTTGCAAAAATACCCAAAATACCCGCGATGAGGTCCCGCGATCGCGGGATACGGTGACGTGGCACGTATTTTGGCCCCAAATGCCCCGCGAAGCCCCTCAACTTTGGTCGCGGTGCACTTTTGGTCCTTGCCCGCGATCGCAGCCCGCGATGGCCCGAATTTTACACCTTTGGTCCCTGAAAATTTACACTTTCAGCCCCTGTACTTAGACGAATCTTGCATGCTTTTACTGTTTTTTTCACAATTATTGTACTTTGAAGACGGATTTGTGGTTGAAATTCATTTGCACTTTTGAGATTTCATCCATAAATATCAGTAATATGCAGTTCACAATTCACACTTGTTTCTTGCTTTCTTTCTTGATTTCTCTCTTGCTTTCTTTCTTTGAATTGCTTTCTCTCTTGATTTCTCTTCTCTCATTTCATCCACAAATGGCATCGTCATCAAACCCTAAGTCTACTCCTGAAAAAATGCCACCTCAAATCGAGGTCGCCATAGCAAAAAAGGAAAAGGAGATAGATGAACTAACAGAAGAGTGGAAAAAAATTATAGACAGGAAGGCAGTCCATTTGAGAAAGATCGAAGAGGAAGACAGGGAGATCAAAAGGATGAAAGGGGATATAAAAGCTCGAGAGGCTCGTGTTCGTCGAGAACAAGAAGCAATTCACCATATTCTGCAAGACTTCGCAATTATTCAAGCGAAGGTAAACGAGAAGCAAGCTTGGAATTATGAAACTAAATCAATTTTTAAGTAGGTGGTGGTTGTTTTAGTTGTTTTGTATTTTTTTGTTGTTTTGTATTTTTTTTACTGTGTTGTTGTTTGTATTTTTTTACTGTGTTGTTGTTTTGTATTTTGTTGTTGTTGTTAATTTCTCTGAAAAGTAGTTTTTAAGCCGCTGAACCACGGTTAGGTTGGATACATCATGCAAGATCAAGTCAGAGGTTACCTCATTCGGATAAACAAACATGGGGTTTTGTTTGTTAATGATGCTAGATTTTGGTAGTCGTACTCTATCCACGTGGGCCTACTCCTCTTGTAGAATATATGACAACCCTCAACTCATTTGCTAAAGTGTGTCCGGGTTGTGGTACACAATGGTCATACGTGGTTGCAAAAGCAGAAGTCGTTGAAGAAGGGTCAGAAAGATTGAAGATGAAGAGCATGTTGGATGGAATACAAACTAGCTGTGTATATATATCATTTACAAATCAGTGTTTAGATCAACAGTATCATATGGGTTTGTTCCATATGGTTCAAGCTGTGACGGGCCCGGGGTGTGACTGACAGATTGTCTCCTTGGCACGGTTGAAGGGGCGGGATTTGGACACTCTCCACGAGTGTGTCCTACGCATTGGCACCGAGTACATCTTCGTTGTATCGAACTTTCACCACGTGATGGACGTCGGTCGTTCTTTCTCGGTCTCCCGGCCCTGTTCTTATCCATTAAAGGTGGATAGCATGGTGGAAGTGGGTCGGGTGGATACACCCATGCTGCAGGGGGTCCAGCTGGGTTTATTACCTCCACGTATGTTTTCCGAAAATATTCGGACGTGAAGAAAGGTACAGCCAAGTCGCTGCAATCTGTACGACTCATATATCTTGCTGCAGCGATGGCATGGCCGCACGGTAACCCAGATTTATCCCATTCGCGACACGAACAAAGGTGGTCTTCCATATTCACAATCGCGTGAATATAGTCATCATGCACCTCGTACTTCCCATACCCGATTGCTCTTACCGGCCATGTCGCCGCACGACGCGCCCTGTACTGAACGATATTCTCCGTCGTTGGTGTGAGTGCATTTTGCATCTCAGCTCCTTTTAGGCGTCGAATTTGGTACCACTCTTGTTGAAAGGCCCGAAAGTAGTCCATAAGATTAACAATCGGACATCTACGCCCAAAACGAGAGAGTGCATTCACAGACTCTGCACTATTCGAGGTCAGAATGTCATACCGTTGTCCAGGAAAATGGGCCGTGGACCACCTCTCCGGTCCAGCATCGTTAAAGACTTTGGCTGCTTCCTTGACACTGTATCGTAGCATATTCATGTACTTGTTAAACTCCCGATCCGTATATGCTCTGCATGCCGCCCAATAGACATCCTTGTAGGTGGTAATACGTTTGTCCTTGGATTTGGCGTTCATCTCCAAATGTCGACAGCATATGGCGTGAGGGGCGTTTGGGTACATGGCAGAGATTGCGGCGCTTATGGAAGGAGCCCTGTCAGACATAAACACCAACCCTTGCGGGTCTCCGATAGCTTGTCTCAACATGGACATAAACCAAGTCCACTCGTCCCCAGTTTCAGACTTGCCTACGCCGAAAGCTACTGGAACGATGGAGTTATCCCCGTCCATGGCAACCGCCAGGAACATCATACCCAAGTAACGGCCCTTTAAATGGGCTGCGTCTATTATCAGGACACGACGTAGATTTGCCAAAAATGTGCGGATCTGCAAAAACATAGGTTAAAATGTTATAGTTTATAATGTGTAAATGTTATAGTTTATAATGTGTAAACATATGACGTGTTAAAATACGTACCGCGGGTCCAAGGGCCACGAAGCACATCTCAAACCGTCCACGTGAATCGGTCCGTGGCTGCGTGACAGTACCAGGGTTCTGCAGCTGCAAATTATATAAATATGTCGGGAGTCGTTCATACGACTCCTCGAACGTACCTCTCACCATAAACAGTGCATGGCAGCGCGCACACCACGCTTGGTGGTAATCAATCGTGACGCCGAACTGCCGGTGAACGTCGTGGACGATGTCCTTTGGACGCAATGACCTGCTAACATCAAGAAATTTGTTTTTCAGGATCGCACCCAAAGTCTTTTTGCCGGCTTGTTTGTGGTGGGGATTAAGTTGCGTCCTCGTACAAGTGTGTACGTCGTGCAACTTTCTAATCATTATCGCCCCTCCTTTGGGACCCGTATGAATCGCGTACAACCTCCACTCACACTTTTCTCTAGCACATTCAACTACGTATTTGCTTTTGTCAGATGCCCGCACGCGACTTTGGAAACCCTCTTCCAAGAACTTGAGTCCGATCTGACTTGCTAAGAGATCCTTCGAATCGAATATCTGACCTGCTGTTAAACTTTCACTGCGAATATAAGGTGTAGGTTCGTAGCTTTGTGTCTGGGTATGGGAGTCTGGAAGAATAGGGGGCATATCAAAAAAGTCATTTATCTGACTACATGATTTTCTACTAGGGGTATATTCTTCGTGATCATCATTATCGGTGTCTGATCTGTCTATTTCAGAATTACTCGTTCTGAAAACGTGGGTTTCGTCATCAGCAACTCCAGCAGTACGCCATTCGTGTGGTTGTGGTGGTTGTTGTTGTTGAGAATCAGGCTGCTCTATTTGGAGGTCTTCGTCGTCGTCACCCTCGTCGTCACCGTCGTCGTCACCGTCGTCGTCACCGTCGGATACGCCGGGATACACAGAGTAATGGGGGTCTTTCTGAATCGACTGCAAGGTGCAGAAAAGTAGAGATATCCCCATCGTTGGATAAATCCACAAATGACCCATCGCCATTTTTAAACACTAACTTGCAAACATCAGAAGAGTTGATTCCACATTTTTGCATGGCGTATGCAACAAACTTCTGATAAGTATAGTTTACTGACACTTTTACACCATGCTTAGATTTATAAGCAAAATTCCACTCATTGTTATCTTGCACCCATTCACCATCAAAACAGAAATATAGCTTAGCTTTTGCAACAGATGAACTCATTTTTCAGTAGTATCTCAAACACAAAATATTGCAGAAAGAAATATTGCAACAATGAAATCGTTGTGTGGGGATTATGGCTTGCATTTTACGTCTATTTATCAATGAAACAACCAACATATCAGAAAACCAATCTCTCATTTCATCCACAAACTGGTATTCCAAAAACATTGATTTAACATTGATTCAAACATGCAAATGAATTTCAACCACAAATCGGTCTTTAAAGTGCAATAATTGTGGAAAAAAACAGTAAAAGCATGCAAGATTCGTCTAAGTTTAGGGGCTGAAAGTGTAAATTTTCAGTGGCTGAAAGTGTAAATTTCAGGGACCAAAGGTGTAAAATTCGAGCCATCGCGGGCTGGGACCAAAAGTGCACCGCGGCCAAAGTTGAGGGGCTTTGCGGGGCATTTGGGGCCAAAATACGTGCCACGTCACTGTATCCCGCGATCGCGGGACCTCATCGCGGGTATTTTGGGTATTTTTGCAAAATTGAAAAAATTTAGGGTATTTTGGTAACTCAATGTTTGACTTAGGGTATTTTAATTAATTTCCCTTACAATAAACGATATATAAAAAAATATTTCTAAAAACCTAAATTCCATAACATTTTATGATACGCTAGTTGTTCATTTACTTGTATCAAGAGTTGCTCGATGACGTCGTCAGACATATTTGAAAGTATGAAAGAGCAAGTGAAAAAGAAAGTTATATGATTATATAAGAAATAGGGGTTATATATAGAGGATATATTTTCTTGTAAAATATTATTTCTATTAATAAATTAGATTAATTAATAAATATTAAAAATGTTAAATTAAAAATAAAGATTGAATGACGGGTTAATGTGAAAACTTATATAAAAAAATAGAGTTAAAAAGGGGATAAAATGAAAATTGGTTTGCAAAAAGTTTTCCAAACAAAAGGTCATTGATTTAAAGCTTTCCTTCAAAAAGCTTTTTATTTGCAAGGGTAAAAAGTCTTCAAAATAGCTTATCCTAATAGTAAAAAGCTATGAAATGGTGATGCATTGAAGATGCTCTTAAATGATGATTGTGAAGGATCAAATCCAATACAAATTACATAATAGATAGACAAAAAATTCTTTTATATTAAACGAAGATAAACAATCAATTACATAAGGCCACTCGTAGCGCCCTCGGGTACGCAGGCGAGTTCGACCGAGGTGGCAATCGGGTTAGTGGGTAAAGGGTACCGGGGGGGGGGGGGGGGGGTAGGGAGCGGGTTCATGAACCCGATGATACCCGTTGATTTTTAATTTTTTTTTATTTTTTTTAAATATTACCGTTTACCAACGGCTATTTTATTATTTTTTTCAAATTATACACACTATATATTAACCTATACTATCTTATTTTTTCACACCAAAAAACTCTATACTTTCTTCCATTCTCTATACTTTCTTCCATTTATTTCTTCAATTTTAGACAATATGGATTCGCCACAACCCGCTTCATCGACCGCATCATCATCATCCATAGACACCGACGAGTACTTGCATCATCAAAGGGAAATTTTTGTAGGGTTGGTTCGAGAAGCTGCAAAATTAATTTATGGTAGCACCGCCTCATGGCCGAACATATTTGGCGTATCCAAGTTCCCAACAACGACGACGACTAGATTTTTAATATTTTGTAATTTTTAAATTTATTTAGTAATTTTAAATTATATAATGAATGATATGAATTTTTTTTATTATTTATCTTATTTTTATTTATTAAAAAATATATAAATATTTTTATTTTGTTAAATAATTAAATGTATAAATAAAAGAATTAAAAAAGATGAGGTGGCAATTGGGTTCAGTGGGTTAGCGGTACTCCACTTTTGGGTAAGTATGGTAGGAAAGAGAAAAGCTGATGTGACGCTGAGGTGGCAAGTGGGTTCATTGGGTAGTAGTACTCATGGTCTAATAATTGACGAATCTTAGGATGCATTTGGTACACAGACGAAACAGGACAAAAACTCCGTAATTTACTCCCATTTTTATTTTTTAAATATAAATTCATATTATCATTTTCATTTTGGGTTTCTCATAGATCCCATAAATCCAACAAACATCATGACAATAACCCTTCTTTCGGTAATTACTTTCTACGCATCAAACACTTCCTAAATCCAGAACATTCTTTCACACATGCTTATACATCACGCATTAAAACTTGTACAAATCTCTGGTTTTATCAATTCCACCTCTGGTAAAAGCAGCAGCCTTTCTTTTCCCATATAGAAACATAGAGAGAAACAATCTAAAACTCTCCCTTTACTAACTTCCATTTTTGATCTCTTTACTTTCACACCATGGATTCCGGCAACAGTGGCAGCTTACAATCGTCTAGCGGCGGCGGAGACGCCGGCGCCGGCGGTGGTGGTGATGAATCCATTTCTTCGTTTTTAAACCCTTCTGCCCACTTTAACCCCATACCGATTCACCAACCACCGCCACCACCATCATCCTCGGCCGCCAACCACCACCACCAACCACCGTCCACTTTCTTTGATCCGTCGTCGGTTTCCACCTTTTCACAAATAAACCCGAATCCGATTTATAATCTTGATTCACTTTGGTCGAGAAACGTACGACCCGATTCGACCTACACCAACTTTGAGTCGACCCGTCAAGATCCGTATCTTGACCCGACTCCGGTGGATGAAAATATCAATCGGGTTTCTGGAACCGAAATTACGAAAAACCCCAAGAAACGTACGAGAGCTTCCCGGCGAGCTCCGACCACCGTTCTCACCACCGACACTACAAATTTCCGGCAAATGGTTCAAGAATTCACCGGAATACCCGCCGCCCCTTTCTCCGGTTCCGCGCCGTTTTCTCGCCGGCTCGATTTTTACGGCGGCGGAATAGCGGCGCTGCGTCCGTCGGCGCAGAAAATTCAGCTACAACAGCAGCCTTCATATTTGAATTCCACTACTGCTACGACGAGTAATTTTCAGTTACCCCCTTCAGATTCTCAAGGGTTTCCAATACAACCCCTCAATTTATCGAATTTTGAAAATTCCATGTTTCCGTTTCATTCTCTTTCACAAACGACAATTGGTCAGCAACTGAATGCAACAGAATCTGATAATCAGCGATCGGAACCTCCAAATGTGTTTCCAAGTTCTTCTTCGAAAAGATGGAGGGGTCAAGATGAAAATTTGGTGAACTTTGAGGGAGGGAATGGTAATAATAATCAGGACGCTGTCGTTTCGTCAAGAAGTGATGGTGATCAACTCACAGGTAACGAGGACTCATGGATTAATTAAGCTTTTATTTTATTTTTAAATTTTCTGTAACAATTTTAAGTAATAATTTTGTTATACAAAATTACAATGTGGGTGATTTTTATTAACTATTTTATAATCAAAATCACCATATATATATATATATAGTTAATGCAAATATATGATTAAAGAATTTTCTGTGAGTTTTTTCATAAAATTTTATTGTGATTGAAGTTATGCATGAAATCATTCCATGCATGCTCATTATTTTTAATTCATTTAAAATTAGTTTAATTCTAATTTTCTTATATTAAATGTGACCTTGTTTATGCATTTTAATGAAAATGAAAATGTGTGTGTGTATATATATATATATATATATATATGACTATATGTTCGATCGTTTGTGTACATACCTATTTATTATAAGTGTCTATTCTTTTAGACGTATGTATCTTCCGTAGAAACATAGGCTTATGGTCTTTGCGATGTACCCTCAACTGCCGGCCCAACCCGATCGCATTCAAAGATAGTACGTTGTTGACGATCAAAATTGTAGTTACGTTACTCTACCTTTCAAAAGTTATTTTCGTTATGTACCGGGGGATGAATGAGAGCGCGATATGCTTTCCATTTGTAGCCATTTATCATTTATAATGAACGTCAATTTTTTACAACATTTATGAATTATGATAAATGATACACCATGAATGAAACATCATTCATTTAGAATGAGACACCGTTCTTGATGAATATATATACCGTCAATGTGTGGGACACATGGTCAACTCTCGTTTCCCCCAGTTCACAACGAAATTTAGATTTACAAATTGAACCTGACCATATATATATATATATATATATAGCGGTAGTTTCATTTGCAAACCATTCTAATTTTGCAAACCATGCAAATCATCGATTTTATTGGTTAAGTTACTAAAATTTGTTCACGAGTTGTTTAATTTGATGAAATTGTTTTGTATAATTCTTTTTTTGATGAAATTGTTTCATTTATTTGTGTTTTTCATGTAAAAATGAAAAAAATTTATCAGACTAAGAAAATGCATGAAACAATTTCATCAGAATGAGAAAAATGCATGAAAGTACATAAAAACACAAACATATGAAACAATTTCATCAAAAAAAAAATAAGAAACAATTTCATTAAATTAAACAACTTCATGAACCAATTTCATTAACTTAACCAATGAAATCGACGGTTTCCACGCTTTGCATTTAATCTCTCCCCTATATATGTATATGTATATATATATAGAGAGAGAGAGAGAGAGAGGAGGGAGGGAAGGAGGCGGTTTAAACAAGAATAATAAGTAAATAAAAGAACATGAAAATGGCCAAATCACATGTATTTTACACTAATGGTCAACGTAAGGGTGTGCAGATCGCATTATTCACATGTGATTTTATACGTGATTTCAATATAAAATCAAATATAACTCGATCGTTTTGTTATTCTCATATTGAATTATTGTTCTCTATAAACTTTACTGACTCTATATATATAACTCGACATGACCCTTAATAAAACGTTAAATATATAGCATCAAGAGAGTCAAATCTAATTAACCCTTCAAAAGGATCCAAGTCGTTTTATGGGATTGGCAGGGTGAGGGCATGTAGGGTGGGGAGGGGGTGTTTGGCTGCCCTACACAATCTGTGGTGGGAGTGTAATTAATGCATTATTACTTATTAGGATGCTATTAGATATTATTTTTGTAAACAACCTTTTCTATTCAAAGATTTACGTTTTATTTCCTATGTTCGAATTTCTGCAGTGGGTATGGGGTGCATATGAAAGTCGATTGATGAAAACCAAAGTTGTATTGTAAATTGTATGGATGATTTTTGTAACTTACTCCATGACATCCTATCTTGGGTTCGAAGAGTAAGTTACAAAAATCGTCCCTGGGTTTGTGGAAACTTCGGATATCATTCCTAACTTTTGGAAATTAGAAGGAACGTTCTTATTTTTGCATTTTGTTACGGTTCCCGTCCCTCACCATTAGGCCCCACGTGCATTTTCTTATGTCTTGTCCGTTAAGATCCCCACTTGCAAAAATACCTTCATAACCGATGTCCCTCTTTCTTGGACGCCCCCATCACACCTAAACAACACAGGCAAATCCGGCGGCGGATTTCTAGGGGAATTAAGAAAGTCAAATGGCATTGAACTCCACCGGAAATCCGTCGCTGGATTTTTTTAAATCATATGTTTTTCCGACAGAAATGGTTTATCGTCTAGTAGTGTCACCGGCGTCCCCCCTCCTCCTCCAACATTGCCTTCCCTATCACTCTCTGGCACCCTCTTCACTGTTAACCCTATCACCGGTAAAGAAGAACTCAACAACAGTACGATAGAGGTTTCATCTTCCTCCCTCTTCATCATGGATCTCATTCTCTTCCATACGATCCTGGCCTGTTTTTCCTGTCATGTCATTCAATGAGATGATGAACCTGAAGAATCAATATGGGAAATTCCTTTTAAGAATTAATCAAAACCATAGCGACGAAAATGGAGAGGGGCGATTAATCTAAGCCACATAGAGATATAAATTCAGAAGGGTTGTGTTGGCTGGAGAGATGTAGAGAGAGTGGAGGAGGATGTCGCGGAAGATGGAGGGGATAAGGTCATTGGAGATAGGGGAGAAACAGGCACCAAGATAGGAGGGATGAACATGGAGAGAGATGTCACTTGTGGGAGCGGTTAGTTTATTTCTTTTTTTAGTTGCTTTAAAATGTATATATGTTTTTAAGACTTGTATACTACTTTTGAATAAATAAAAAGTTAAAAGACCAAAATGCTCTTTACATGACTAGTAAACGAGGGGATTTAACAACAACAACTAACGGTCGTTAGTGCCTAGGATGAAAATTGTAACAAAATGTAGACCACACCTCGTAATTTCAAAAGTTAGAGATAAATCTTGAGTTTCCACAAACCCCATAGACAATTATTGTGATTTATTCTTTTTAATAATATGGGTATGTCTATCGATAACACCAAATCCATAAGAAAATGGAGTAAATTTTGGTGCAAACATTAGACCAAATTTTACCATAAAATATAAAATTTTAGGTATATTATTTTTATCTTTAATTAAATAAATTAGCAGTAACACCTTTATATTTATCAACTTTACAAAATATATTCATGTTCTTTTTCACCAATTTAACAGTTTTTATTATTAATAAGGAATTAAATTATTTTATTATATGAAACAAACATTTTTTTTTTAAATAATAACTTAAAGAACCGGTGCAACATGTGTTATTTCACATGATTTTTTTTCATATAGGGTTTGTATTTAATGTATTCATTAACATATATTTGTTTCATAATGTGAACATTTTTTATTTGTTTGTAAAATAAATAAAACAATTAAAAAAATTTCAGATTGTGAACCGAATATATAAGAAACAAACACATTATAAAAAGAATATATGTTAAATCAATATATTAAATTCTAGCAAGTAGAACAATCTTAGGGGTAAAGGTTGTAAAAAGATCTATTAACAATATTTTGAATCTAAAACTTTAATAAGTAAAATATAAGAGATAAAAGTAGAGAGCATGATACCAACACCTTTGTTTAGAGTGGTTCACCAACTTGGCTAATCCACTTTTCGAGACACTTCTCGAGACACCGATCCACTATAAGTGTTCTTTGTGGTAGAACACAAACCTTGGTACAAATAATTGAATGATTCTCTTGCTTTTGCTAGAGATAGGAATGGATCACTCACACTCAAAGTAAATACTCACAAGATGATGGATTTTCAATGGTAATCACTCTTATGTAATCAATGTAATGCTTGGATGATTTTCGTGAGTGTTAGAGCTTGAATGCTTACTTTGTGTTCTTTAAAAAACTGAGAAATATCACAAACTATGCTTGCAAGACTTAAGTTTTGGTTGGGACAAAGCCATGGCTTTATAGTAACTTTTTTTGGAATCAGACCTAATGTGGACGTCCGCATTAGACACCAAGCGGACGTCCGCATTGAATTTTTCAGAAAATAGCCGTTTGAAGCCAGACGCGTGTCAGGAAACAACACTAGCGCGGACGTTCGGATGGACCAAGCGGACGTCCGCATTGACTTTATCAGCTAAGAGCATTTAATGAACCAACTCTGTATTTATTGCTCCATACTACTTCACACTCAACATATGTTTTCTTTTTAAGATCTGATGTGAAGTAAAGATTTGTTTTTTTTCAAATTTATTTTATTAAAGAAATGTTTTATATAAAAAGGTTTTGAAAGAAAATTAATATAGAAATCATCCAGGTATTTTACTGATTTTATTAGAGTGTTTACCGTTAAATAATTCGAAGAATGTAACACCCTAAAATCAGGGTCAATTTAAACCTCAAAATTTCACAAGGTATTAGAGAATAACTTCCAAACTTTTATATAAATAAGCATAGAAATTTTCTATGAGGGTTCCTTTAAACATAAAATGAATTCTCCAAATAACCTATTAATCTAATCATGTCAACTATAATTAGATTAACTTGATTATCTAAGCAATTCATCAAAAGCCTCCTCGCATCGTCTAAGTTCTCCGCTTATCATCATCCGTTGAATACCAAAAGCACTCGTCCCACATCCCATTACTTCCCTGAACTCGTACCTGGTAAGACAATTGAATTTGAACGATTAGGCTTATGCCTAGTGAGAACATCCAAATTCAAATTAAAACATTAACAGCTTGAAAACTCAGATATTCAAGCATATAAACAAACCTGGGTTGCCATAATTCTTACCGTACTCATACTTGTTCCATAAAGACTGAAACGTACCCAATTCCATGACTATGACTAACATTCGGGAAGTCCTATCATCACCATCAAGAGCCTACTACGAATCATTGCAGATTCTAGATCATTGCTCTTATCAAAAAATTACAATTAGTGCCCTGTCTATTTTTTGATGTGGAAGTAGGGATTACCATTAAGTGCCTGGCCGAACCCTTACCTTCCAACAGAAACTGGGAATTACGATTAGTGCCCCGTCTATTCCACGATTCTACATCGCAATATGAAATGGGATTTACCATTAAATGCCTGGTCTAGTCCTCATCACATCATAACACAAATGGGAATTACCTTTAGAGCCCGGTCCATTCCGCATTTATCGAATCAACGGGAAATACAAATTACTTTATGTATTTTCCACGTTAATAATCACCTCTCGAAATGGGATTAACAATCCACATTATAGGTCAACGAGAATAACGGTTAGTGCCCCGCCTATTCCACGTTTATAAAACAAAAATGGGAATTACCATTCAGAACCCGGTCTATTCCACATTTATCTAATCAACGGGAATTACCATTAAAAGCCTGGTCTATTCCACATGATCACATACTACTAGTGCCTATGGATCCATAACACTTACTAGTGTATATGTATTATAACATATCACACTACCTCTCGTAATATATTCTTAACTCTAAGAATAATAACACTTTATCGTTTCTTTCTTCTCAATTGATTTCCTTCCAAATACTATAATAAAAAGTACTCCGAAATCCATTTACGGAACCATTCCAAAACCGGATTCTAAATTAAGATTAGATCCTTAACTATTATTTGATTTAAATAAAATTCATATTGAATCCTAAATCAATTTCTGTAATTAATAATTCTATACCGGATCCATAACCAAAGTCCACTTCTGGAATATTAAATGAATACCGGGTCCTAACACAAGGCCTAAGTTCCAAAATCAAATAATTAAATCCATACCGGGCTTAGCCCAGTTCCGGAAATAAATTGATACCGAATTTTTGTGGCCCAACACCGGAACCAAACGATACCGGATCCGGTCCTAACTTCCGGTATCCACATCCACTCCGGATCCGGTCCAATTCCGGAACCCAAATCCATTCCGGATCCGGTCCGATTCCGGAACCCAACCACATACCGGAAGTCCATAATTTTCCGGAACCCAATTTGAATAAACCCAATTCCGGGAGTTTGCTAATCCCGGATCCATTTACAAAAGCCCAATTCCGGAAGATATAAATAATTCCGGATCCAAACATTTAGGCCTAATTCCGGTTTTGATTTAATACCAGATCCAAATTCAGTTCCGAAACCAACCAGTTCCAGACTCCAATACCTAGTTCCGGAATTTCTAAAATACCGGGACTCCGATTCTAAACATTCGATTCTCGTCAAATTAAATCCAGAAAGTTCATCCAAAATCCAGTCTATTAATCGACTTTATCTCAGTACCCGTGTACCAATATATTCAGACATCTTAAACACAATAGCTGATTCAATTTTCAACTGTTAAATTATTAAAATGAGAAGGATGAACTCACCTGATGAAGATATGAACTTGATATAAACCTTCTCTGCTTCCAAATCTTCTCCAAACACTGAATCGATATCCAAAAATATATATGAAACCTAACTTAGCAGATTGAAAATGAGTAATCCAACATAACTATCAGATTCTTACCCCAAACTCCAATTGCTTTCTCCTTCTTCACTCTTTCTGTAAAAAGCGACCGACTCCAAAAACTGATTTGAGATAATATCTCAAATCAGATTTCCTTCATATTAAGTAATCTTAACTTACTAGAAATAACCAAATAGTCCTCCAAGTTAATTTTCGACAATAACTTTAACTTTGGTCAAAATTACAATTTTAACCCTGGAGTTAAAATTACAAAAAGTCCACAACTTAGACTACATTTACAATTCGATCCCATTTATATTAAAATATAATATAATGGAATTTCGAGATGTTACAAAGAAGAATTACGACAAATAAAATCTTCGGAATGGATCTTGACAACATGCTTCTCGAGATAGAGGATTTGATCGGTTGAGATGACGCGTTTTCCAAACTCATATCCATACAAGATTATCATAAGCTTATTTTTGCACACATGGATCAAATTGTTAGAAAACAGATGAAGTCGGGTTTTTATTTGTCAATCATCAAAACAAAGGGTTTGTCAAGTGATTATGATAAAATTCGTCTTTGTACACTTGCACCAACATAGCATTATATGAAGAAAAAAAATCATGTGAAACAATACCTCACGATAATTGTTTTCACAGTTATCACAATATATGGAGTTCTCAAATGATTAACCTTATATGTATATATATATAGGCGAAATATCAATTGCAAACCAGTTAGTTTGTGCAAACTGTGCAAACTCATATCCACCAATCACGTAACTTCTTTTTTTTATCCATAAGGGTATTTTAGGGCCTTTAGCATATTTTTTCATCTCCACCAATCACGTAACTTATTTTTTTATATCCATAACTTCTTTTTTATATCCATAAGGGTATTTTAGGGCTCCACCGGAAAAAGATTCATGAAGCCAAATTATATATTCATGAAGCCAAATTTTATATTCATGAAGCCAAAATATAAATTCATGAAGCCAAATTATACAAATTTTGCAGATTCATGAAGGTAGATATGAGTTTGCACGGGTTTGCACAAACTGACTGGTTTGCAACGGATACCTCCCCTATATATATATATATATACCTTATGTATATAGAGGAAGATTCAAAAAAGAATACTAACTATTTAAGAAAACACGAGAACAACAAATCACGTGCAAAATCACATGTGAGTTTACATTAACGGCAAAAAATTGGACGTGGGAGACTTCGACCGCGACTTAAGTCACGTGAATCATATCTGATTTTGTACGTAAATCATGTATGATTTTGTACGTTAACAATCGTTCTCGTGTTTTCTTAAATAGTAACGTTCTTGTTTGAACCCACCTATATGTATATATACGTTATATATATATATATATATATATATATATATATATATATATATATATATATATATACTAGTAGTGTGCCATGTAATGCACAGATGAGCAAAGTGTGAAACTTTTATCCTAAATGAAAAATGAAAAGCCTTCGAGCATTTGGCAAAGGAGTGAGCGATTTTTCTCAAATACACAACAGGTTTAGGAGACAATCATGATCAATATTGTCTATATTATTTATAATATTGGTAATAAGAACATACAATATAATTTATCAAATAATAAAGTTAAATGGCCCTTATGTATTAAAATTAATTAGATAGTTAATTAAGATTAATTAGTGGGATAAATTTAGTGAGAAGTAGGGATATTAATGACATAGTGATAGGTTGTTAGATCCCACCTAATCCCACATAATTTGCACCAATAGTTTAAAAAGGAGATGCCTTAGATAGAGATATGACGACTCTAAAGATTTTGATATCATTTTTGAGTGATTGCCAATTCATTTTTGGCTCTATTGGATGTAATCATGCTCAAATTCCATAATATATATATATATATATATATATATATATATATTATATATATATATATATATATAGGTTTTGGTGAGAATTTGATGTTAATGTGAGAAGCATTAGAAATGGTTATCAACTGTGGATGAAAAATAGATGCACACTAAGATGAGACGTGTCAAGATAAAATGCATCGAGATGCCTAGATCAATCCTCATATCAAGCACAATTCATGGGTGGGGTTGAGATTAAAAGTGATCAAGGGTCCTGACCCTCTTACCTTTCCATCTTAACTCTTCTTCTAACACGATCATTCGTCTATATAATATAGGGTCAAGCTCAAACAAGAAAGTGGTTAAGGGATAAGTTCCAAGATATGATTACTAGAGATATTTAAACACATGTTGCGTTGACTGACACATGGCAGGCGAGCTTGCTCCGCGACCTTTGGTCACGTTCACCAAGTCTTTTGTGTCCCTTTTGGATGTGTTTAATCATATATGACTTAACATTCGTATTACGTGTAATGGTCTATGATCTTGGAACTTCTCGCTTTCTTGCAAATTGATCAACTTCTCAAATTGATCTTCCATCTCTATCACCCTTTCTCCCCCTCTCTTTACATATATGGTTTTATAATCTTAGCCATTGAAAGATCTCATCTATTAAATTTTTCAAAGAATGTTTTTCCCCACCTCAAAGAATACTACATTTATAGAAAAGTTATGTCATCCAAAAGTATTCCATTTCTTCATCGTTTCTTACATATGCTTCTTTTCCTTCTTTTACAGTAAAGTTGTAGTTCTTCTTTTAGCAAACTTCTTCAATATAGATTTTGGGATGCTTGACTTTAGGTTGACTTCATTTTGAACTCAATACTGATTTAGGGGATGTTATATGTAAAGCTTGAAGTAGTATATTTAGTACAACAAAATTGAGTTTATAGGACGCTTAAAATTAATAAGCGTTGTAATAGAGTATTTTGTTGGACCAAAATTTATAGTACCAAACAAAAACGCCTTATCTAAAAGTGTTATAGAAAGTTTATAGGACACTTTTGTGCGTCGTAATAAGTTTTTTACAACATCTTTCAACTAAAACGTCCTATTAACTATTTTATAGAACAAAGTCAATATTTGAAAAGGCGTCCTATAAACACAAGTGTCCTATAAAAATATGGGTTATATGACACTTCTCAAAAGCGTCCAAAAATATTAGCTAATACGAAACTTTATTTTGAAAATATTCTAAAAAACTTGTTATGATGCTCAAAAGCGCTCTATAAACTTATTTTAACACTTTCAGATAGAATGTTTTTTTGTTTGGTCTTATAAATTTATGTCATATAAAACACTCTATTAGAACGCTTATTTATTTTAGATGTCCTATAAACTCAATTTTATTGTAGTGTTGATTGACCAAGTAATCTTCAATTCATTTGAAAATGTTAGATGTTATAGGTAGTTCATAACTCAAGAGTTATAAGAAGACTACAAATCTCATTTTTTATTAATGTAAGACGGATTGCTACAACTCCGTCTTAATTTATTGAGCTTACAGTTGCATGCTCAAATTTTTATCACTGTGAGACGGATTGTCACATTATAAATATATATATATATATATATATAGGAAAGTTCAAATGAAAACTCAAATTCAATTGTAAACATGAGGACAAATCCCGTCCATTGATCGCAGCCATATTTAAGCCATTCCTAAAATTCAGCTTTAGGGGTATTTTCGTCAAATTAGAATGAGCGCATCCTTTATTGACTTTTTATTTTCTTTTTTAATTAAAAAACTTTTACCCCCTTAAATTTTAAAATAAATTATCTCAAAAATTACTAACATTTTAATCAAACAAATTACATCAAAAAAACGAGAATTTCGTGCTCTTCGATATGACATCCATCATGATATAGTTTTTTTTCTCGTTTTAACCGTTTTACGTGAAATCGTGTATATGTGTTATATTCAGAGTGAATAAATGTACATTTATTCAGTTTTGAATATTTACCTTTATTCAGTCTGAATATATAGAGTTATTCAGACTGAATAAAGGTACAAAATTTAAACATTTATTTGTTTTGAATATCTACCTTTATTCAGTCTGGATATAACACATATTCAGACTGAATATAACACATATTCAGTCTGAATATAACACATATTCAGTCTGAATATAACACATATTCAGTCTGAATATAACACATATTCAGACTGAATATAACACATATTCAGACTGAATATAACACATATTCAGTTTTTGATTCTCGATACCTTTTATCCTTAGATCTGATTTTACTGGTTAATTAATGGTTCAACTGCTTGATTGATTTCACTTTTCGTTTTTAAAATTTACGATTTATGATTTTTCAATTTTTCAATTTGTTCTTGAAGGTTGATCCTCAAGCATAAACTGATATGTTCCTGTTGTGTTCATCTTCTTCAGTTTTTGATTCTCGATACCTTTTATCATTGCATCTGATTTTGCTGGTTATTTAATGGTTCAGTTGCTTGATTGCTTTCAATTTTGGTTTTTAAAATTTACGATTTATGATTTTTCAATTAATAAATTTGGTGTTGAAGGTAGATCTTCAAGCATAAACTGATATGTTGCTGTTGTGATCATCATCTTCAGTTTGGTTTGATTTTATTTAATTCCTCGTTCTTTTACTCGTCAATTTAGGGTTCGGTTGTTTGGATTGATTTGATTTTGTTTTTTCGTACGTGCTCTTTTTAATTTTGGGACGATGATCTAACACATATTCAGACTGAATATGTGTTATATTCAGTCTGAATATGTGTTATATTCGGTCTGAATATAACATATATACATGATTTCACTTAAAAACGGTTAAATCGAAAAAAAAACTATATCATGATGGATGTCATATCGAAGAGCACGAAATTCTCGTTTTTTTGATGTAATTTGTTTGATTAAAATGTTAGTAGTTTTTGAGATAATTTATTTTAAAATTTAAGGGGGTAAAAGTTTTTTAATTAAAAAAGAAAATAAAAAGTCAACAAAAGAGGGCTGATTCCAATTTTACCCCTGCGCGCTAAAAATTCACTAAGCCATGGACATAGTTTTCAAGTTATTTACAAAATTGCCACCGTGTTTTTTATACATTGATCTGATCTCCGATTTTTTAATCAAGGGTTGTGGTTTGTCCTCACGTTTACAACTGAAATTTGGTTTTTATTTGAACCCACCCCTATATATATATATATATATATATATATATATATATATAGGATACAAATCAAATACAAACCATGTATTTGTTGCACCCCTTATAAACCAATTTGCATATATGCATAATCTGAGTTGCATATATACATTATTCCATATGAATGTATGCCCATTATATGTATATTCTTGCACGTATGCATATGCACACTGGTTCTGCACATATACACACTGTGGTTTGTAAGGTGTGCAACAAATGCAAAGTTTGTATTTTACGGAGCCTCTCTCTCTCTCTCTATATATATATGTAACATTTACATTTTTCAAATATTTTCTCGTGTATGGATCAAGTTTTATGTATGAATTTATCTTCATGTAAATTTTGTCTAATATCCTACTGATCTTGTACCATTTGATGATTTAGATAACCAACCAATAAGTTACTAGTCAAAAATATATTGATTAACAACAAGATTTGCATATCCTTAAATGTTACAAAATCATTATCTTAAGAGTCAAAATAGATATAAAACAATAAACTATTTTGAGATTTTTTTACTTTACTTAAATAAATATTTGTTGCAATAACTAATTTAAAGGAGAATTTTGTTGTATTTTAGTACAATTTTTTTAATTTAAAAAAGAAAAGAATTGTGTGTGATGGAGAAGTGAAGCATGTGAGAATCTCATTGGAAATGAATGGAGAATCATTTTGTTTTCTAGTAATCATCATCACTATCATCATCATCATACATTCACTGCTCCTTTAATCTATTTTCATTGCTTTTGCTTCAAAAGGTAGTAAGGATTCATGAAAAATCATATATCAAAAGTTATCAAATTCAAATTAATATTAGAATAAACTACAAATTTGGTCTCTATGGTTTGTTGGTTGTATAGCAATTTTGGTCATCAATAGTTAAAAATTATAAGATGGCCTTTGTGGTATGAAAAAATGATGGGATTAAGTCCCTGCCTCTAATACCATTAGCACGTATGTCGTTAAGGCACACCACGTGCCTTGCATACGAGGGCACAACGGTCTTTCTCTTTGAACACCTCCTGTTAAACCTCCTCCATAACCCTGATAAAAACCCTCTTTTTGTCTTTCGTCCCTATCATTTACCCTCTTTCTCCACCTTATTCAAAATACCCTACAACTATACTTTTATCCTTGATCGATGACCCTTACAATGTAGACGATTTGAAAGCTTCGTGAATATTTTGATCCAGATTTCATATGTGGTAAGCAAAAAGTTTGGGAATTTAGCTACAAAAATTGTTGAACTTAAATACAGATTTTTGTTGACTTTTGGTAATCTGTTGCAGAACATTATTCTAATCTGATTATACTAAAGATACATCATGGTGGGATTTTTACCAAGCGTCTAGGAAGGCAATATATCGATGGTAAGACTGCATTTGTTGATTTAATTGATGTTGATGAGCTTAGTGTCCATGAAATCAATGTCATGGTGACGGAGCTTTGTTACACCGGCACATGCCCGATGTATTATCATTTTCTTACCCCTGAATCTAGCCTAGTTAATATACTTAGAGCTATAGGCGATCATCAAGATATTTTAAATTTGTTGAAAAACACCTCAAGTTCTAAGATGATTGGGGTGTATACTAAGCAGACTAGGACAACCATGGGTACCTACAGCAAGTCACCATGTGGACCTAATGTTGTTCTTGAGGAACTTCATACCTCGTAGTTCCTCATACACGAAGGAAGTTTGGGGAAAAAGGAAGTTCCTCATGCAAAAAAAAGTTACTTTTGGAGTGGAATGAAACAGAACCTGAGAAAAACATATGAAAAATATGTTAAAGTTAGTGATCACATTGGTTTGGGAAAACATGTTGAAGATGATGAAACAGAGGAATATAGACCATAGGTTGAAAGTGGGTTGGGATAACAATTTGGGCTAGTGAAGCAGATGTTAAGAGTAAGTGGGTTGGAACAACAACTTAATCCATCTATAGAACTTAATTCTTTCTAGGAAGAATCAACTTTCCAAGAGGAATTAGATCAACCAATTGTAGAAGATGACGGTGAAGATGACGATTACATGGAGGAAAAAACTCAGGTAGAAGTTGGTGTAGACATGAAGAACTTTAATTCCATCATAGATTGGGATGTACAATGGTTGGGAATAAGGATAAATTAGTTAAGGAACAGATTTTGGGAGAATATGATAATCATGATCCAGTTGAAATTGATACGTTTTATAGTGGATCTGAGTCAGAAGTTGAAGGAGAAAGGAAGAGAAAGTTGAGGTAACTAAGAAAGGAACAAGCAAAAAAGAACACGGTGAATGTGAATTTTTATGTTTCTTAATGTTTAAAATGGAGATTGCAAAAAATTCCATTGAAACTAGGAGTGTCTCTCAATATTGAAGAATGATACTCTACGGATAAGGGCAATATGCAGGGATAAAGTTCTAACAAGAAATGAAGAAATGGCTGAGAGTAGTAATGCAAAGTCAACAAAGTTAACACGATCAAAGATAGAAGTTGGTAGGGCCCTTTGCTCTTGGGTATTGCACATCTCCACAAACAAAGAAAACAAAACATGGAATTAAAAACCTACAACGATGTGCATAAATGCATTCAATGCAGAAAAGTGAGACAATGCACATCATTTTTTCTATCAGAACAAATAGAGGGGACAACCGTCCCCAACCCAACTATTCCTGCTGGAGCCCTAAAAGATCAACTTCAAGCCAAATTTCAATTGTATCTTTCAAGACAAGGTATTTAGGGCAAAATCAATAGATTTGGAAAAGGTACGGGGTACTTACAGTGCACAATACACTTTGGTGAGAGATTACATTCTTGAGAAGACAAATAGAGACACGATAGTAAAGTTGGAGGTTAAAAGTGAAGCAATTGCAAAGGAGAAACAAATAGTGACACAAAAGTAAAGGTACGGGGTACTTATAGTGTACAATACACTTTGTTATTTCAAGGTTTCATCTACTTTACAATTGTTGGTGTTACAGGGCATCATACTAGAAATTGCAAAGATGATTCCAAGTGCAAAGCATAGATTTTTTTGTTAGTGTGTATGCCCAAAACCAAATCATTAGATGATTCTATTTGGAGATAGCGTATCACTTAGTAGTACTAACATGAATCAATATATAATGTTATCCTCTTGTAGGATGAGAGTAATATCTCTGGACCCTCTCGATTGAATAGTATTGAGAAAATGCATGCATGCTCAGATGATCAGTATATGATGTTGATGATCAGTATAAGATATTGATATCTATCTTATCAGTATATTCCGAAATCGAGAAACTAAAGATTGGACATAACAAGGATGACACATTCATGCCTCGTGTTCCATCAGGACATTTGAACAAATGGACATAAATATGTACACTGATAATGATCACACAGTTTATTGATTAGCTGAATCACTAAACTTTATCATTTGGATAACGATATTGTATGCTAGGTGCCGCTCTTCATTTATAACTATAAATAGTATTATAATTATTGCCAACGTGGTAAATTCTGAGTGGGTTACACACATTAAATGTATATCTGGATAAGAAGAGTAAATAATTAAATAAAGTATTTAATTATTATATTCAATTTATTAAGATAAATTCGGATCATTCTTGTTTGATAGAGGTGGGACATGATTGACAAGTAGAGACTTGTCAACATCATGGTTGTGTAAAAACCAATCCTTTAGAAGATATGACGTTTTCTAAAATATTGCACCACTCTTCCTGCAGTACCTATATGATAGGTGTTATCATTACACTCATAGAAAAGAGAGAAACCATAGTAAGAAAATGGACTAATGCATCGAACGAGAGCTTTTGAAATGTAAATTGTTCAAAAAACTCTCTATCTCTACATTCAACAAAATTTTCCCATTTCTCTAAGAAGTTGGAGAACTGTATCTAGTAGTGGGAAAGTGTTAGTCCCAAGTGGCTAAAACAAGTATTGTAGAAGGGGGGGTTGAATATGGACTAATGCATCGAACGAGAGCTTTTGAAATGTAAATTGTTCAAAAAACTCTCTATCTCTACATTCAACAAAATTTTCCCATTTCTCTAAGAAGTTGGAGAACCGTATCTAGTAGTGGGAAAGTGTTAGTCCCAAGTGGCTAAAACAAGTATTGTAGAAGGGGGGGGGGGGGTTGAATACAATACTCAAAATTTTCACAATTTTAATTCTATTATTGAAAAACCCTTCAACAAGAATTACACGTGGAATCTAAAGATTGTTGCGGAAAAGAACTAATAAACTATTCTAACAATTTTTCACAAAGTATACTGAAAACTAAAAGCAACTTGAACACTTAGAACAAAGCTTTAAAAGTTCTTGAGAGAGTAAGGATGCTTGCACTGAGAAATACTTTCTGTAAGCGTGGTTTGCATGGGAGCCTCTTCTTCCTTTTATAATGAGATGAGCATTAAATGCTTGGGACACATGTCATCAGGAGATTTGCTTGTAGCTTTTGACTTCTGAAAAGTTGATTTGTCTTTATCACCTTTTCATTGGTACTAGGAAGAATACCCATGCTGAAAGGGACTTTAACTGAAAATAGATAAAAGGACAAATAGTCACTTTTACCTGGCAATGGATATTGTCCTATATTAAATGATCTTCTTGATGTGTCTTCCAAGACAACTACACCGATGATGTTCCACCGATATAAGTGACTTGGGTCTTGTAACTTTTCTTCAAGGAAAACCATTCATGAGAGGAGAACTTTGATCCCACCGATTATAGCATCCATATCGGTGGGAAGCTGCTTGGCCGACATAATGAGGATCGGTGGGGAGGGTGTCCACCGATGTGTGGAAACACAATCGGTGGACAATGACTTGTTGAATCTTGAGAAGGTTATTCTCATTTCCACAATGAGAATGTCTTCAAGCTTGGTTTCGGTTGATCTTCGACTTCACCGAACAGTTGCTATCTTGTACAAGTCATTTCAAAGAACCATGCTAAATATTCTAAGTAACATACAGGGAAAAACATCGGTGAGTCAATTTCAAATCTTGGTGACCCAACAATCTCCCCCTATTTGAATTTGAGCTCTATCCTTAGAATATTCAAGAGTATCAGAAAGTAAAATGCATTTTGACCCTTTTTACTCTTTTTGGGTTCTTTTCACATAGACCATTCTTTTTGTTCTATTTTTCTTTTGTATGAGTATGTATACTATAAACAATATTTTCAAGTAATAAAGTATAACTATAACAAGGAAATTCAAATAGAAGAGAAATACTTGCATTTAATCTAAATCTTCGTACATTCGAAAATGAAGAAAATTTTACAAGTAGTTAAGCGAAGACAAAGGAAAAACACTTAGATTATTTTCTCATTTCCTGACGACGCTTCATTTCGGCGAGGATGTTCTGGTAGAATGGTTGAGCTTCAGGAATGTAAGGCATCAGATTGGATATACCTTGAAGAAAGATAATGCCGGCCAAGTGAATCTGAGAGAATCTGAAGAAACGTCGGTGGCCGAATCCATCATTAAAGTATAGTCCAGGAATCAGTGAGAGACTAAGAGTGGTTGAGGGATAGGTGCTTGATGTGGGAAGAGACAAGTTGAGATTGTCCACATAAGGAATCTTTCCTTTCGCAGCCAATTCTTTGAAAATGTTGTCGGTGACCTTTTGGTTCTTGGTTTTCGGTAGCCGGATGTCTTCTTTTAGGGATTGAAGTTTGGCTCTTTCATCGGAGGAGATAACGATGTTATGTTTCCTTTTCAGCTCTTTCATTTTATTCATCAAGTCATCAATGCACTTGATGAATATGTCTTTCTTTGGATTTGCACTCTTCACTAGGAGCTTAGAGATTTCATACCATTCGGAGAGGCCGAATTGCTTCAGGTGGAAATCTCTAATACTCCTAGACAAACCATCTTCTCTTTCTAAGACCAGCCTTATATCGGTAGGGTTAGCTATAGAGGTGGCAATTTTGATACCTGAGATATGAGACCTGTTGGTTCGGTAGTGCATCATCTTTTTGTACCAGTTTATTTCCTCGTCCTTTTCTTCTTTTAGAGCACCCAAAACAGATTCTTAGGTCTTGATAGGGTCGGTGGACTTGGCTTTAACTGCTTCCTCTTTTGCAACTTTTAGAGAGAGGGCCTTTGATTCATCCAAGTCTTTTTGAGCAAGTCTAGCCTCCTCAAGTTCTTGAGGGGATAGACCAAGGTTGGGGTGGATTCTTGAGATGGTGGCTTGAGTTTTAAAGTTTGGGCATCTGCAGGACGAGACCCATACTTAGCCAGTTCCTTCTTTTTCTTTTCTTCTTTTGCCTCGTCTTCGGCAGAGATGACTTTCTTCCCTTTATCTTTCAGAGCCTTGCTAATTTGCTCCCCTCAAAAGATGCATGGATTTTCTCCACTAATGGAGAAGGAGTCGGTCAGATTACCTCCACCGATGGTACCTGTGGAATCGGTGGGGAAGATATCGGTGGTGGTGATTTCGGTGTTGGTAATGGTGACTTCGGTGGTGGTGACTTCGGTAGTGATTTCTCCACCGATGGTTGAGGAGATGGAGAGGAAGTAGTACCAAATGTTTTCGGTGGAGGGTTTTCCACCGATGGTGGTTTGGATGGAGTAGAAATGGTACCTGGAAGATCGGTGGCTTTCTTGGAGATGCGGATATGTGGTAAATCGGTTGAATGTGGAGGTTGATTGTTGTTTGTTCGTTTAACTGAAGGAATTTTCGGTGGTGGTACAGATTTCTCCCCCTCAGCAGCAGCCATAACAGTCAAACCCAACAGAGTAAATACCTTATCAAGTTTCGAGTGAAGAAAGTCGATACTGGCAGGATCAATACTGGTCAGAGTAAAGTCACCTAAATCCAAATCCCAATCCAGGCTCTTTTCAAGTAGATCAACTTTTTGATGAAGGCTTTCAAGAGACCCAGAGAGAGTGGTCCGAAGATTTTGATGCCTACGGGCCTCACTATGAAGACGGAAGAGCTCAGCATCTTTTACTGTCGTGGAAGCTTTGAAGGCACCGAAAGAAACCGCAAGATCAGAATGGGAGGTGGTCAAAGATTCCACCTTGTTGGATAATAAGACCAAGTTTTCAGAGATTGGCTGAAGAGGTTCCCTAAGAGCATCTGCCAAGAGCTGAGGTTGGCGAGACTCGAGCACAGACACCCGCTCATTTGCTTGAGCCATCATGGAGACCGTTGCCTGTTTGAATGATTCAAATTGAGTACCTACCAACCTACATTGACGGGCACTTTCTTGAACCTCAGCTATTAATGCACTTGGCAGCCGAATACCTGCATGAAGTGGGGCACGAACTTCGAGGAGGTTGAATCGTGGAATGGTGGGTGATAATGGAGTATGTGGGAGCAATCTATCCTCAGTAAAAGTTGATGAGGAGAGTTGAGCACATGAAGGATCTGGATAAAGGATCCTTCTTCGGGGAGAAGGTGGCCTCGGTGGGGGCGATAGTGGTTGCGATGAGGAAGAACTAGCCTCAGAGGATTCAGATCGGTGGGGTGTGGGGGATCGGTGGAGGCTCGGAGATCGGTGGCGAGGAGAAGCAATCGGCGATGTTACCTTCGGTGGGGGAGAGGTTGAGATCGGTGATGTAACTTTCTGTGGAGATGGTGGTTTCGGTGGAGATGGTGGTTTGTCGGTGATCATTGCGACAATCGACTCATTTGATATATTTCTAGGAGAGCCAGTGTTCTCCAACAAAAACTCAAAGAAATCAACAGGTTTTTAAGTATTGGGGGAAACCTCAGTTTATTGTGCATCATCGATCGTAAAATCAGGTGTTAGGCTGTGCAGTGTGAACTCAGTACCTTCGAGGGGAGAGACCTCGAAGTCATCTCCACCACCCAAAGAAGTAGGTGGGGAGGTAAGTTGTGGGTTCTCCAAAAATACAACTGAGGCCTGTGGAGAGGCAACGGAGGAGTCGGTAGGAGTTATAACTGATTCCCTTGGCCCAGATGGGAGAATTTCAACAACTGTCAATTTTTGAGAATCGTCAGTTGGCTTAGATGGCTTGGCTGAAGTTTTCCGAGACCTCTTTAAAGGAGATATCGAAGGGGATTTTGAGTGCCTCCGCTTTTGAGACGGGATGTGAACTTGGGAAGCCTCCGAGGGATCTCTCGGTGGCGTAGTTCTAGAAGTGGGTGCGGAGGTGTCGGGGGCCGTTCACTGTTTCTTTCTAGCGCCACCCGACCTCACTCGGGGACGGGGAGAAGGGGCCACTACAACTTGGGGTTCCTCGGGAACTTCCGGGTGTTGAAACCCGGGAGCTTCCGCCTCACCCCAGTGAAGATTGGGAGAGAGAGCAAAAGATATCATACCTGGACGAAGCGGTAGATCGGTGGCACGTGGTGAAACATCAAGCATTTTCTAACCAACCACCGAAGACCAATCGTAGACAAATTTTGGTGTGGCAGATTTGCGATCGGCGTCCAAAACTGCACCAAGCTTGTGTTGAAGAATCATAGAGATAAAACGCGGATAGGCGACCTGACCGCGATTCGGGTGTCGGACCACTTCAACCAACTCAGTAAAGAAGTACTGAGCAAAGTCTATCTTGCGTTGGAAGAGGAGTGCATGGGCGAGAGAGGTGATGTAGGAGGCAGATTGATCGTGCCCACTCGTTTTGTGAGATAGACAATAGATGATGTGTGCGAAAAAGAAGTTCCAAATACCTCCCATGTTGCTGCGAATCAGAGTTCTGGGACCCTTAGAGGATTTGGAGGATGAGTCAGATTGAAGAGTGTAGCCAATGTTCTGGACTACTTCGTCTAAAGCATTGTCTGGATGCATGATTTCATACGATCAAAAAGCTTCGATCCTTAGAGCACTGCGAACATCGTCCACGCCAAATGTGAGATCATGATCACCTTCTTCAGTAGTAAGAATCGAAGCATGGATGGCTTCATTCGAAGGATCATAAACACAAGTTAGCCAAAACTGGCCAATGAGGACTTTGCTCATTTTCGGGTTGCATGAGAAGGCATGAAGGAGGGGAGATCGAGACAAGAACTTGGAGACGATGTTGAATTCTGGGTGATTTGGATCTGCGTCGAATCTTGCAACATGGTTGCATGGGTTAAATTTGAGGTCTTCAAAACAAGTGGGAATGTTCTTGACGATCTTGGTGGATTTTTCCATTGAAGAGATGAGATGTGGGTTTGAGGTATGACAGAGAAGATGGGGTTGCAGGTTTCGAAAATATGAGAATGAAGAAGATGGGGTTTTTATAGGGAAATAAAGAGTGGAAGAGATGGGTCGTGGTTTTGAAAAATGAGAGGGAACGATTATCGAAAGGTTTAGGTTTAAAACAAAATTAAATAATATTTAAAAGGTAATGATGAAGGATTTTGAAAAGTGTGGCTGAGAAGTGTCTAGGAATGGGAAGGGTCACCCATCGTACTGACACCTAGGGTTTTTAGGCTCATGGGTGAATAGGGAATCGTATCTGATAAGCTTCAAAGAATCGGTGTGGATTTCGGTGGTAGAGACGTCGGTGATGGACGAGATATGGTATACCGATAGGAGAGAACCCACCGATTTGAGACTTCGGTGGGGTAATCGTCACCGACGAGGGTAGACCAAAGGAGGTCGGTGGGTAAATCTTACCGATGGAGAGCTGAAAGATCGGTGAGGGTAATGGATCGGTAAGATTTATATACCGATTTTGATTCGGTGGTGGTATCAGTGATATCTGTGTAAATGGTTACCAAGCTTTATGAAGACGAAGGAATGGTGGTGAAGACATCATGAGGTTTATACCACCAAGGAATGTCGGTGATGACGTCATGTCGGTGGATGGTTTGATCACCGACATTGACACTGTCGGTCACTGATACTTTGAGAGATCGGTGAGCTAGACTATTTACATCACAACACACTTTTTTTAATTATCTAAATACAACATACCAAGTTCACTTATTAGAAAATTGAACCTGGCTTCATCTAAGGGTTTGGTGAACAGATCTGCAAGCTGAAGATCAGTTGAAATGAAATGCAGCTCAATGTCACCTTTGGAGATGTGATCCCTGATGAAATGATATCTGATGTCTATGTGCTTTGATCTTGAATGTAGTACAGGATTATTTGCAATGGCTATTGCACTTGAGTTATCACACATAATTAGGACTTTAGAGTAGACTTGAGCATAGTCTTAGAGTTGATTCTTCATCCACAGTATTTGAGCACAGCAGCTTCCAGCAGCAACATATTCAGCCTCAGCAGTAGAGGTTGATACAGAGTTTTGTTTCTTGCTGGACCAGCTGACTAATTTGCCACCAAGAAGTTGGCAGCTGCCTGTGGTACTTTTCCTGTCAATTTTGGAACCAACATAGTCTGAATCTGAATACCCAATTAGTTCAAACCCCGAGTCTTTGGGATACCAAAGACCCAGGTGCAAGGTACCTTTTAGATACTGGAAAATCCGTTTTACAGCGGCCAAATGAGATTCTTTTGGATTGGCCTGATAACGGGCACATAGACATGTAGCAAACATAATATCCGGTCTGCTAGCAGTTAAATAAAGTAGAGAACCAATCATCCCTCGATAATTCGTTACATTAACAGATTGACCATCCAGATCAACATGAAGTTTCAGAGGTGGTGCCATTGGAGTTTTCATAGGAGAGATATCTAAAAAGTTGAATTTCTTCAGAAGGTCACGAATATATTTACTTTGATTTATAAAAATCCCTTCTGAAGATTGTTTGACCTGAAGGCCCAAAAAGAATGTAAGCTCTCCCATCATGCTCATCTCATATTCACTCATCATGAGAGAAACAAACTCATCACATAGTGATTCATCAGTGGCACCAAAGATGATGTCATCTACATAGATTTGAACAAGAATGAGATTACCTGAGGTCTTCTTGATAAATAGAGTGTTGTCAATTTTACCTCTGGAGTAGCCATTCTTTAGAAGAAAGTCAACAAGAGTGTCATACCAAGCACGTGGAGCTTGCTTGAGACCATAGAGAGCCTTGTCTAATCTGTACACATAGTCTGGATGAGTTGGGTCTTCAAAACCAGGTGGTTGTTTCACATAGACTTCCTCTGCAAGTTCCCCATTGAGGAAAGCACTTTTGACATCCAGCTGAAAGACCCTGAAATTTCGGTAGGCAGCATGAGCCAGAAAGATTCTTATGGCTTCAAGTCTTGCAACAGGGGCAAATGTTTCATCATAGTCAATGCCTTCTTCCTGTATGTATCCTTGAGCTACCAGTCTAGCTTTGTTTCTGATAACTGTACCTTCTTCATCTATTTTGTTTTTGAAGATCCATTTGGTTCCAATGATTGTCTTCTTTGGAGGTCTGGGAACCAATCTCCAAACTTTGTTTCTTTCAAACTGAGAAAGCTCCTCTTGCATGGCAGTGATCTAACAGGGATCTGCTAGAGCTTCATCAATCTTCTTGGGTTCAATAAGGTAGCGTTTGGTACGCAGACTAGACTGAACGGGACAGGACAGGACTGGACATGACGGGACAGGACTGGAGGAGATGATTTTAATCTAGGTTTAACTATCTGATGTTGGAAAAATGGAGTATTTTAGTAATCTTGTGTTTTAGTCCCATGTTGTTCCACCTATTTTGGTGGAACAAAAAATCTTAAGTTTTGTCCCATGAAAACTTATTTTTGTCCCATGTTGTCCCATCTGATTTTTGTCCCATGGCATACCAAACATGGGACTATTTTTTTTGTCCCGTCCCGTCCCACCCAGTCTGCGTACCAAACGCACCCTAAGAGAAAGAAAGTTTACATAGAGACAAATATTTCCAACTCCTCTGCGTGTTTGGACACCAGCTTGTTGATCACCGATGATTTGGTCTATGGGGTGATCTTTGGTCCATTTTGTGGCACGAGGTAAAGGTGGTGGAATATTTTGTGTGGAGTATGTTAGTGGAGTGGGATCAGAGGTTCGGTGGAAGGCACAATTGTCGGTGGTAGGCAAAGGATCGGTGGATGGCTGTATGTCGGTGGAAGGGAGCATGTCGGTGGAAGGGTGCATGTCGGTGGGAGAGTTCATGTCGGTGGGGAGATGGTCAATTTCGGTAGAAGAGGTATTAGGTACTATGGAAAGTGACCCAACTCGGTTATTTGAAGGAGAGGGATTTGATGGAGTTAGAGAAGTGGAGGAAGCATCGGTAGGATTGACTATAGGAGCATCACCTATGCATGAGGAAATCCACCTGTGTAATTCATCATCATCATTTGAAAGAGATGATGATCTTAGGTCATCAAATTTGACATGAATAGACTCATCAATGCATTTTCTCCTGAGATTATACACCCGATATGCTTTGGAGGATATAGAGTATCCAATAAAGATTCCTTCTTCAGCTTTGGGATCAAATTTCCCAAGATTGTCACGATCATTCAGGATGAAGCACACACAGCCAAAAACATGAAGAAAACCTATATTTGGTTTTCTGCCATGAAAGACTTCATATGGGGTCTTATCATGTCTTTTGGATATCACCGACCTATTTTGGGTAAAGCAAGCAGTATTAACAGCTTCAGCCCAGAAATAGGTAGGCAGGTTTGATTCACTTAGCATGGATCTTGCAGCCTCACATAGAGTTCTGTTTTTCCTTTCCACTCCTCCATTTTGCTGAGGAGTCCTGACTGCAGAGAAGTTTTGAGAAATTCCTTTCTCATTGAAGAAGTCTTCAAGAGCACTGTTTCTAAATTCAGTGCCATTGTCACTTCTCACCGATCGTACAAGTTGTCCATTAAGAACTTCATTTTTCTTGACAAAGTTGATGATTTCTTTAGTTGCATCACTTTTATACCTGAGAAAAGACACCCAAGTATATCTAGTAAATTCATCAACAATTACAAGAATGTACCTTTTGTCTCCTAGATTGGGAGTGCTGACTGGTCCACATTGGTCCATGTGCATCATTTGGAGAGGAAGAGTGATGGAAGAGCATTGCTTGGTCTTGAAGGAAGTTTTGGTGAACTTCCCTTTTTCACATGCATCACACAGCTTCTCTTTAACAAAATTCAACTTTGGCATGCCTGTCACCAGCTCTTTGTTTGAGATTTTATGGAGAGTTTTGAAATTTAGATGAGAAAGACGTTTATGCCACAACCAGTTCCTTTTGGCCGTGTCATTTGACACAAAGCAAATACTAGATGAATTATTGATTTGTCCCATATCGATGATATAGACATTTTCCATCCTTCTTCCGGATAACATCACTTTCATGTTTTTGTCAACAACAGTACAGATACAAAGTTCAAAGATAACTTTATATCCTAGATCACACAGTTGACTGATACTGAGGAGATTGTGCATGAGACCTTCAACAAATGCCACTTTATTGAAGGTGACAGATCCGTTTGTGAGAGTTCCGTATCCTTTGGTGTATCCTCTAGAATTGTCTCCAAACATTACAGAAGGACCCTTTCCAGACACATAGTTCATAAGAAGATATTTGTTTCCCGTCATGTGGCGTGAGCACCCACTATCCAAATACAATATTTGATGGTGCTCAAAGACCTGCATGCATACACAGATTAGTTCCTAGGTACCCATTTGGTGGTGGGTCCTTTGGGGTTAGAAGAGGAAGAGTCCTTAGGTTTGGTTATGTCCATTCTTTCCTTTGGACAATCCTTTGCAAGATGAAAAGTGTCACCACAGTTATAACACTTTCTGTAAATAAAAGTCTTTTTGGGTTTTTGCAATTTTTCTTTTCCTTTCCCTATGACATTAACTTGAATAGCTTTAGGACCAAAGGGTGAGATGAGAGGAGGAAAACTTAAAATCCCATTACCAGAGGTGGAAGCAAATTTGGGAAGATTTCTTGAAGTGTTTTTGAAATGATCTTTCTCAAGGTCTGAGGATTTTCTTTTTAAAGAGAGATCGGTGTTGTTTGATCTTTTAAGAAACTTAGCTTTTGAAGAGTTAGAAGAAGAGGCTTCATCAATGGTTAAATCCTTCAAAAGATCAAGGATGGGTTTTGAGACATCATTGGAATCTTGTTTCTCAATGGTTTGGACTGAAGAAGATTCTTTAGCTTTTATAAACATTCCAAATTTTAAAGCTTCACCTAGATCAAGTGAGTTTAACGAAATAGAGTCACAAGAGCTTGACTCTGAGGCATCATCCCATTCACTAGAGGTAGGAACAAGTGCATGAGAAGAGGTTTCAGGAATAGTTTTTCCAAATCCTAAACCAAATTTATTATTACCATCGATTTGGTCTTGAAAGATTTGCTCAAGATTTTTTGAAGAACTTGTCCATTTTCTAACAACCTCTTGTTCTCTTTTAAGTTTCTTGAAAAGCTTGTTTTCCTCTTTTGAAATCATGTGATTTATGGTTTTAAGATCCTCAAGCTCAGCTTTAATTTCCTCAAACTTTTCAAGTTTAGACATACAAATTTCAAGTTGAGAAGTGAGGTTTTTAACTTGAACATATTTTCTTTTCTTGCTATCCTTGATAGTGTAAAAGTCTTTAGTTAAAGATTTATAAGCATCAATCTTTTCACTATCAGTCATATCATTAAAGGGATGTACCTGAGAGTAAGATGTTGAGCACCCAGTTGACACCAGAGCCATTGGAGAGGTAGCTTTTTCAGAATCTTCCATATCTTCTGATATGGCCATGAAACACATGTTGGGAGAATCACTGTCAGAAATTTCTTCATCCCAATTATGAATTTCTGCCATGAGACCTTTTCCTTTTCTTAAAAGACCCTCACTCCTTTCTTTCTCTTTCTTGTATTTTGCCTTATATTTCTCAGCACGTTCCTGATGGTCTTGGGAAGAGGATTGAGTATCTTTCTTGGAAAAGGTTGATTTGAAAGAGTTGTTTTTGGGTTTCTCATAATTGGAAGAATATTTGTCAAAATATGTGGTCCTAGAATTTGCAACACGCTTGCTCCTACACTCAGAAGCAAAGTGTCCTTTCTTACCACAGTTAAAACACTCTTCATTGGACTTATCTGAAGAGGGAGTCTTGGAAGAAGAGGATTTTTTGAAATTTCTGGATTTGTTAAAAGGACGAGATTTGTTCTTAAAACCAGCCATCATAGTCATTTCATCAGACAACTGCTCAACCAAGATTTCCTCACCTTCATCATCAGCATCACTTAGATATGCCTCCGTTTGGTGGGTAGAGTTGTTTTGGCTGTCATTGTCAGAGTCTGATGAAGGATTGGTGATTCTAGGAACATTTTGAGATTTCTTGGAATTTTCACTGACAAGAGCTATAGAAGAGCCCTTTATCTCCTTGATGAAAGATTTCCTTTGTAACTTGGTTTGTTCAAAGTTGAAGAGAGTTCCATACAGAACAGTTAAGGGCATGAACTCAAGGTCCTTGGTAGTCTTGATGCAAGTGCATATATTCTCCCAGAATTCGGGGAGACAATCCATGAATTTGCATAAGACTTCCTCATTATCATAGACTCTGCCCAATAACTTCAGATCATTTAAAAGAGAGTTGAAACGATTATAGTAGCTAGGAAGAGATTCACCTTTTTCATAAGTGAAGAGTTCATACTTCCTGATGAGAGCGATCTTTTTGCTCTTCTTCACTTCCTCTGTACCTTCGTACAGAACACACAGTGTAGTCCACATCTCTTTAGCAGTTTCAAAGTTAACCAGAAAGTGATAGACCTCATCAGGAAGTGAGAGTGCAATGATTGCTCTTAGCTTAGAATCAAGAGAAACCAAACGTTTTTCCTCATCAGTATATTTCTTAGGATTTTTGAGGATATAACGACCAGTAGCTTTAGATTTCTCTTTGTCAGAAGGCTCAGAATCATCGGAGTCAATAGAGTTCTCCTTATCAGCGGTTTCTTTACCAGGCCTCTGCGTTTCATAGCGAGCCCAGACTCTAGGGATAATAGGTCCCTCTTTGAGAATGGTTGGATATCTAGTATCCACTCCTTCCATGAATAGCATCATACGGCTTTTCCAAAGATAAAAGTTGTTAGGATTAAACTTGGGAAGTTTGGTTATGGAGCCATTTTCTGAAAAGTTGTTTTGAAGAGAGTTTTCATTTGTTGAAGATGAAGAGGCAGCCATCGCAGATCAAGTTTATGAATTAAACTTTCTGCTCCGATACCACTTGTTAGTCCCAGATGGCTAAAACAAGTATTGTAGAAGGGGGGGTTGAATACAATACTCAAAATTTTCACAATTTTAATTCTATTATTGAAAAAACCTTCAACAAGAATTACACATAGAATCTAAAGATTGTTGCGGAAAAGAACAGATAAACTATTCTAACAATCTTTCACAAAGTATACTGAAAACTAAAAGCAACTTGAACACTTAGAACAAAGCTTTAAAAGTTCTTGAGAGAGTAAGGATGCTTGCACTAAGAAATACTTTCTGTAAGCGTGGTTTGCATGGGAGCCTCTTCTTCCTTTTATAGTGAGATGAGCATTAAATGCTTGGGACACATGTCATCAGGAGATTTGCTTGTAGCTTTTGACTTCTGAAAAGTTGATTTGTCTTTATCACCTTTTCATTGGTACTAGGAAGAATACCCATGCTGAAAGGGACTTTAACTGAAAATAGATAAAAGGACAAATAGTCACTTTTACCTGGCAATGGATATTGTCCTATATTAAATGATCTTCTTGATGTGTCTTCCAAGACAACTACACCGATGATGTTCCACCGATATAAGTGACTTGGGTCTTGTAACTTTTCTTCAAGGAAAACCATTCATGAGAGGAAAACTTTGATCCCACCGATTATAGCATCCATATCGGTGGGAGGCTGCTTGGCCGACATAATGAGGATCGGTGGGGAGGTTGTCCACCGATGTGTGGAAACACAATCAGTGGACAATGACTTGTTGAATCTTGAGAAGGTTATTCTCATTTCCACAATGAGAATGTCTTCAAGCTTGGTTTCGGTTGATCTTCGACTTCACCGAACAGTTGCTATCTTGTACAAGTCATTTCAAAGAACCATGCTAAAATATTCTAAGTAACATATAGGGAAAAACATCGGTGAGTCAATTTCAAATCTTGGTGACCCAACAGAAAGGAAGGATACATCCTCTCTTGACGTATGACGTCATTTGGATTTAGAACATTTGCATGGATACCGTGGAGGCAATGGGATAAGTCCGTTGCTAAGATTCAAATACAACATAAAAGGGTTGTTACTCGTATTGGAAAAAATATAAAACACCATCCTACTTCGTTTCGTATGGATTATTAGAGGAATACGATTATTTTCACTGAGTGTATGGCTCCCGTTGTAACACCTCATGTCCATAAAGTCTGAATCTTTTGGAAATTGTGGGGCTAAAGTGTGAAGTGTAGAATTTTCAGGACTTAGTCGCAAAATCTGAAAATAAAAGGGGTAAAACTCCTAAACCCTTGTCAATTGAAGCATTCATACCTATTGGGAATTTGAGAGAGAGAGACTTGGAGAACAAAAACCCTAGCTTGGAGGGTGGAAGAAAGCATAGCATCAAGAGGATTGTGGCCTCATCTTGAAGGTATGAGTCTTGCATCTTCTTCCTTATAATTGGGTGTGACTGACTTGTAGTTTGGAGTTTTGTAAACCATAAGATTTTAAGTTCTAATAAATGGAAAAGGACACAAAAGATTCTGGGATTGATTTCCTCATGAGTTTTGATCAAGTCATTAAGAAACTTCATCTTTTTGCTTGGTAATCTCCATTGTTGACAAGGAGAGAGTTTTTGAGTTTTTGGTTTTGAAATCATGAATCAATTGATTGATTTTGTTGGGGTAAATGTGTTTTAGATGTTGTTGTTTGGTTCCTAAAGGTTTGGGTATCAAAAACTATCGATTTTGGAAGTTTACAACTGATTTGGAGCATTTTAGGGGGGGGGGGTTTGGAGTTGAAATTTCGGGTTGAAATTGTTGTGCAGACCTACGAGGCACGACCAGGAATTTGAATGACTTTCCACGTGGTTTGAAGCCACGTGGGAAGTGGCGTAAGTCTCTGTTTGATGTGCCGTCTTCAGTTTGCTTCGTTTTTCGTGCCTAGAATCGAGGTGTCGTTTGGGGTTTGCTTTAGGGGCTTAGTAGAGATGTTTTGGGATGTAATTATATGGTTTAACACCATTCTTATGACATCCAATTCAGGTGTTCGGTTTGAGCTAAAGTGAGTTTCGGAGCGTGTGTCGATTTGCTAAGGCTTGGGTAAGTTCCTTTATCCCCTACTTAATTTGGAAAATGATTTGTGAATGTTTTAAATGACTGAATTTTGATGATAATATGCATATGTAACATTTGAAATGAAACATGATCTTTATGCATTATGAAAATATTTTCATACGTACGCATTGATTGCATGTTCTTATGAGTTATTGTTTATATGTGGGGTCGGGTTGCACAGTGGGGGAGGTGAACCTTGGATTGTTGAGAATCCTTGGAGAGTTGATTGGATCATGTGCCTTGAATCCGATTTTTGTGCACACGAATATGGCATCTTCTGGGGGTCATGGGGATCTACTGATGGTCCCGAGTGTAGACATCACATAAGGTGATGGGAGTTGAGGGGATCTACTGGTGGCCCCGAGTGTGGACATCACATGAGGTGATGGGAGTTGAGACCACTATGCAAATACCCTTATGTGGAGTCGAGCGTTTAAACTGTATTTACATTTATTAATGTGAAAGTTTGTACGTTTGAATTGGCGTTTGTGTGGAACTGTTTTAAAGAGGGAATTCACTAGACCTCATGGTCAAACCCTCGCTTTTCAAAAATAAAACCATTTTCACATAAGAGTTTTGTTTGGGGTTTCATCTAGAGAAGATATAAAGAGATGATGTTGTAAAAGACGTATAGTCTAGTGGAGGCTTGTAGATCACCGTCGGGCTTTCTGTAGCATCTCAGTTGTGAAGGTGTTATCCGTTGCGTACCTAGAGTTGGAATTGATGTAATTTGTATACTTTGGGACCGATTTTGATGTAATGTTAAGAATTATGTTTTATCAAAATTTTGGTTGTTACAAATGGTATCAGAGCCATAGTTTAAGGGATTTAGGTGACCGGATAGGCCTAAACTTAAACTGTGAAGTTAGGAAGACACAACTGAGATCTAGGAAGCCAATAGGAAAGACCTTAATCATGGAGAATCGCGACAATGGTAGTGAGGACCCTTATGTAAGGTAAATTCAAAATCGCATCTGGCCAATGTTATTATGATTTTACAGGTGAATGGGTGTACTCGACCTCTATTGTTGGGATGATAGTTGAGTGTGACAGTATGTAGAAAGTTCTAACCTTGCAATTGATAACAAAGGGTTGATGCATCGTGAGAGATCTCTTATGATGTAATGTTTATACCTTCTAGAAGAAATGTTGTTCGGTATGTTAACGATCCGGCTAGGGATATAATTCTTGGGATTCAAAAATGGATGAATGACTGGTTAAGGGTAAACTTCTAGTTTCTAGTGAGTCCCCATTCTTAGAATTGAGATGTCGATCAGTTGGGATAGGAAGAACCATGTTGGAATCTTGAAAGCTTCAATACAAGATCGGGTGGAGGAGTCTAGCCTTTGACTCTTTAGTCGAGCGGTTTAGTGGCAAGGATAATGAAGGAAAGATATAAGTGTTGGATTGAAGTATGCGTAAGAGTAGAAGGCGAGGTAATTGGTCAATTTGGAAACCGTATAGAGTGGTTGAACAGGTGGGTTGTGAAGCACTTGTATTGCAAGTTGTTGCAAGGGTGAGAAAGCAACCGTTGGTCAAATTAGAGTGTCAATGATAAGTTGATGTGAGTACAGCGGTTGACCTTGTTAGAGTGAATAGCCTTCAATTGCATATTGAGTTTCATGCATTATGTCATTAAATGTGTTACATGAGTTCTTTCACGTTAAAATTATATATATGCATAATGAATTTCTTATTTTGGAAATGTCGATGTGTGCAAGCGTGTGTTTAAAGAAAAAGACAAACTTGTTTACGTTGCACGATAAATTTTGAACTTAGTGATTTGCGAATCATTTCACCCTTTTTCATGTTGAGAGAATCTTCGTTGCGAAAATCATTGAAACGTTTGATTGCAAAGTTTTTATAACCAAAATGAGTATTGACACGTTATTATCATATAAATGAGTGTGGGAGTCGACTGACTCGCTTTGTGTAAGTGATTTCGTTCAGAACTTTTCTAGTCGTATTAGAAAGGTTTCATTGGATACATTTTGTTGTGCCGACATCGATTTGGTTGGACAAGGTTGTGAATTATCGTGGGGTTGCATGTGAGCGATCCTTGCAGTCGCTGTCTTGTACTATTCAGCTTGAGTGGTGTTGTGTCATGCATACTCAAGCTTGTTTTGCTATATCGTATCTATTGAATTTTCAAATGTGCAAAATGATTTCAATCGTTGTGTCGTCATGCATGAAGGCTAGGAACTCGCTAGGTCGGGGAGGATATTCTAATTAAGGATAAGGAAAGGCTCCGGGAGTTGAAATTGTCGGTTGAGCAGGATATGGTCGAGTTATGACCTTCGTGTTTCCGTTAGAGAAGGACGGTTAATACTAGGAATCTTGGACAATGAATTTGGAAATGCTAGTATGATTGTAGTTTAGACTCTTGTTTGGTTATCTGAGAATGGTTATGTTCAGGTATAAGTTCGAAGTTGTTGGTATGTTTCAAATAGTGGCATATTAATGAGTGGTGTTGTGGTACCTTAATGAAATGCTATAGGCGTTGAGCCTGAGTTTTGAGGTGGTCTTGTAATTAGACTTTACGCTAAGAAAGTCTTGTGTTTTCCTCAAGTGGGAATGGTGGGGTATAAAGTTGGTTATGATGCGTTAGGCGAAGTGGGTTCTGTTGGAAAGCCTAGTTTGTCGGGAAATTATGGAAACATCATCATGTTGTCTATCGACATTGAAGTTTGCGACTGTTTAAAATATCCTAAGTGGAAGGCATTGTTAGGAGATTGAAACTTGAGAAATAAATGTGTTGTGTGTGGATGTAAGAGGTCGTTCGGGGAAAGGTGTATTCTGGCATGATGCTGGGCCACCTCGTGTGGGCGTTGAAAAGCGGAAGATCACCTGTGTGGATAGGTGATTTCCTATGAGTTTGACGGTCCGTTTATGCGTGAAGTGTTTAGCATAACAGAAGTAGATCACGATGAGTCAACGGAAAAAGAAAAACTTGTTTGAGTAAATTAGATGATCATGATTTTGTGGTTCATATAGACTCGAGAAAGACAAAGTCGTGAAATGACTTTATTTCATATATTGGTGTTATGATAGGCATAAAGAAGGTGATATCTATTATGTATGAAAAGGGGATCATGAAGAATTTGTTGTAGTGTGATAGTTATGTGGGCAAGTTGGTGGAATTTCATGCTGAGGGAGTTGTGTAAGTCCTTGTTGTGATAATGAGTTGTCGTTATGTTGGGCGGTGGACTTGTGTTGTAATGTGGGATAAGTTTAGGTGTGAATCCTAGTTTGGAGGTTTATGGGAGGTAATCAAGGATGACAAGTATGCTTGATCGAAGTGTATGAATTTATAGGCGGTATTGTGCTTTTGCTGTTTGAGAACGAAAGATGGAGTGGTAATTGGTGACTACCAAACAGAAGAGCATGTATTCTTCACGGTTATGTTAAATTTGGGTGAGCTCATCTAATTTCGAGTGGATATCGATGAGAATGTCATATTTGATTAGTTTAGGGTGTTGTGTTGTAGATTTAAAATTCTTTAGGAAGGTTGAAATATTCCTGGTGTATAAAGAAATTCTGGTGAGTAGATTATCTGTGTTGGAGAACAGGAAACACGTGGTGCTTTATAGCATTGGGTGTTGTTTGAAGGATGACTGACTGATTATCTCGGGTGAGAATTATGGTACAGCCGTTTGGTTAGGCATAGTAATGTAAACGTACTATCGGCACGCTTGGAAATGGTCGGAAAATGGAGTAGGTGTTGTTGGGTGGACAGTGTTACATGCTAGCGTAAAGAGGCGAAGACAGTATGTTTGAATAAGTGGGTAAACCGAAAGTAAGAGGGTTGGTAAATGACACCAAAAAAGTGGAGCAATGTCTAAAGCTATGTCATTGGCAGACCTATTTTGTTGTGGATCATGGTATATGTTATGGTTCAAGTGTGGGAGACCTATTTTGCGCGACTGGTCTAAAGCTTGCACTTAATAGTGAGCCGCTCTTTGAAAGCATATTTTATGTTTTCAAGAAGAAGTGGAAACAAGTGGTCGAATGTAGTGCTCTGGATGAAAGACCATTAGATTAGTCTTAGTATCGTTGGGGAAAATGTTTCGAGTGAACTTTGCTTCGATTGTTAGATTATTTGGAATAGCTTTGTGTGAGCGTGGTTGCTCTTACTTGTGGGGCAAGTGAAGTTTGAATTTATTTCAAAATGGTGGGCGAATTATTCATATGTTAGATTGTGAAAGCTACTTCTTATAATTATGTATGCAAAGCGGATAATGGTGTGTTGGTTGACGTGGGAATAGTTTAGTTGAATTGGTTAACATTTGTGTGTGACCAATGGGGTTTCAGGGGAGTGAACTGCTATTTATGCCAGGCGTACGCTAATATTGGAGGGGTACAAATCCTTGAAGTGGGTGTTGTTCGATAAAGGAACTCATGATTGTGAGTTAAAGTGACGATCCAAGGATGACCTTGTGTTATGTTGACGAAGTGGATGATTATTCTCTTGTCAGGGATTCGTGTTGTTGTGGTGGTGACCTCAGTAAAATTATTTCTTTAAAGAAGTAAAGTGGTGCGTTTAGTATGGTTGATCGAGGATATCACCAGTGTTTAAATCTACCGACATAAGGATGTCGTGGTTAATCGAGGGACGATTTCGAAGGATATCGTACGTTGTTGGTTTCGATCAGAAATGTTGGGTAACTTAATGGAACTAAGTTGATTTTTAAAACAATGAGCCTTTAGACTCAAGTCGGGGGACTGTTGGCGTTTCGTGAGGAAAGTAAAGTTGGGCCACGTTTTATTGGATCAATGGCAGTTATCGAAAGAATTGAGGAGATAATGATAAACTGAATGTAATCGACGAAGTTATGGAGAATTCATAGTGTGTTTCACGTCTCTATTTTAAGAAGTGTGTGTTGACGTATCTTTGCAAACAACGCGATTGGATGAGGAGTTGGATTTTGTTGTAGGGTCGGAAACGATCATTCAGCTGGAAAATCGAGAAGTTGATATACAAAGAAATTGGTCTTGTAGAACTGCAATCGCAACTCTTAAAAGTTAATAGACAATGTAAGATTTGGAATCAGAAGCTAATTCCAAATGCCCGCATTTGTTCAGCAATGGAATTCCGAGGACGGAATTCCTTTGAGGGGGAGGTGTTCTAACACCTCATGTCCATAAAGTCTGAATCTTTGGAAAATTGTGGGGCTAAAGTGTGAAGTGTAGAATTTTCTGGACTTAGTGGCCAAAGCTGAAAATAAAAGGGGTAAAACCCCTAAACCCTTGTCAATTGAAGCATTCATACGTATTGGGCATTTGAGACGGAGATTTAGAGAGAAAGAACCCTAGCTTGAAGGGTGGAAGAAAGCATAGCATCAAGAGGATTGTGGCCTCATCTTGAACGTATGACTCTTGCATCTTCTTCCTCATAATTGGGTGCGATTGACTTGTAGTTTGGGGTTTTGAAAACCATGAGATTTTGAGTTCTAATCAATGGAAAAGGAAACAAAAGATTATGGGATTGATTTCCTCATGAGTTTTGATCAAGTCATTAAGAAACTTCATCTTTTTGCTTGGTAATCTCCATTCTTGACAAGGAATGAGTTTTTGGGTTTGAAATCATGAATCAATGGATTGATTTTTTTGGGGTAAATGTGTTTTGGATGTTGGTTTTTGGTTCCTAAAAGTTTGGGTATCAAAAACTACCGATTTTAGAGGTTTACAACTGATTTGGAGCATTTTGGGGGGGGGGGGGGTTTGGAGTTGAAATTTCGGGATGAAATTGTTGTACAGACCTGGGAGGCACGACCAGGAAGTTGCGCGGCTTTCCACGCGGTTTGAAGCCACGTGGGAAGTGGCGCAAGTCTCTGTTTGAAGCGCCTTCTTCGGTTTCCTTCGTTTTTCGTGCCTAGAATCGAGGTGTCGTTTAGGGGTTTGCTTTATGGGCTTAGTAGAGATGTTTTGGGATGTAATTAGATGGTTTAACACCATTCTTATGACGTCCAACTCAGGTGTTCAGTTTGAGCTAAAGTGAGTTTCGGAGCGTGTGTCCATTTGCTAAGGCTCAGGTGAGTTCCCTTATCCCCTACTTAATTTGGAAAATGATTTGTGAATGTTTTAAATGACTGAAGTTGGTATCATGATGATAATATGCATATGTAACCTTTGAAATGAAACATGATCTTTATCTATTATGAAAGTATTTTCATACGTACGCATTGATTGCATGTTGTTATGATTTATTGTTTATATGTGGGGTCGGGTTGCACAGTTGGGGAGGTGAACCTTGGATTGTTGAGAATCCTTGGAGAGTTGATTGGATCGTGTGCCTTGAATCCGTTTCTTGTGCACATGGATACAGCATCTTCTGGGGGTCGTGGGGATCTACTGATGGCCTCGAGTGTAGACATCACATGAGGTGATGGGAGTTGAGGGGATCTACTGGTAGCCCCGAGTGTGGACATCACATAAGGTGATGGGAGTTGAGACCACTGTGCAAATACCCTTATGTGGAGTAGAGCATTTAAACTGTATTTACATTTATTAATGTGACGATTTGTACGTTTGAATTGGCGTTTGTGTGGAACTGTTTTAAAGAGGGAATTCACTAAACCTCATGGTCTAACCCTCGCTTTTCAAAAATAAAACCATTTTCAGGTAAGAGTTTTGTTTGGGGTTTCATCTACAGAAGAATGAGGTGACGCTGTAAAAGACGTATAGTCTAGTGGAGGTTTGTAGATCACTGTAGGGCTTTCTGTAGCATCTCAGTTGTGAAGGTGTTATCCGCTACGTACCTAGAGTTGGGATTGATGTAATTTGTATACTTTGGGACCGATTTTAGTTGTAATGTTAATGTTAGTCCCAGATGGCTTAACAAGTATTGTAGAAGGGGGAGGGTTGAATACAATACTTAAAATTTCACAATTTTAATTCTATTATTGAAAAACTTTCAACAAGAATTACACATAGAATCTAAAGACTGTTGCGGAAAAGAACAGATAAACTATTCTAACAATCTTTCACAAAGTATACTAAATAAAACAACTTAGAACATTTAGAACAAAGCTATAAAGTTCTTGAGCAAAGAGGAGAGTTTTTGCACTGAGAAAATCTTCCAGTTTGCGTCGTTTGCATGGGAGCTTCTACCACCTTTTATACTGTGATGAGCATTAAATGCTTAGGACACTTGTCATCAAGATATTGGCTAGAAGGTGTTGTACTCTGAAAAGTTGATGTGTCCTTATCACCTTTTTCCTTGGAACCAGGAAGAATACCCACGCTGATTGAGACGTTATCTAAAAGTGGGTAAAGCGCCAAATGGTCACTTTTACCTACCACTAGATTTTTGCCAAAAATAGAAGACCTTCTTGATGTAGTTTCCAATGCACATCCACAGATAGTTTTCCACCGATATGAGTGCCTTGGAGAATCCAATTGAGAACATCTACGAAGATACCTGAGATCCCACCGATTTAAAGGTCACATCGGAGGGATTCATATTCCTCCGATCATCAGAGAGATCGGTGAGAGATGTCCATCGATGTGTGACACACCATCGGTGGAACTTGAGTTGGCAGACCAAGGGATGGTCGGTGGAAGCTTGTCCACCGATGTATGAGGGACATCGGTGGATGATGACTTGTTGATTGTTGAGAAGGCTATTCTTATTTCCACAATGAGAATATCTTCAAGCTTCGTTTCGGTTGATCTTCGACTTCACCGAACAATTGTTATCTTGTACAAGTCATTTTAAAGAACCATTCTAAAATATTCTAAGTAAGATCTAGGAGAGACATCGGTGAGTCAATTTCAAATGTTTGGTGACCCAATAATCTCCCCCTATTTGAATTTGAGCTCTATACTTAGAATTTTTAAGAGCAACAGAATAAAATTGCATATTGACCCTTTTTACTCTTTTTGGGTTCTTTTCACATAAACTATTCTTTTTGTTCTTTTTGATCTATTTTTCTTTGTATGAGTTTGTACAGTATAAATAATATTTACAAGTATGAAAAATAACTATGTGCAACACATAAATTCAAATAGATGAAAAGTGCTTGTATTTCAAGTAAAATTTCCATACATTCAAAAAAGAAAAGATTACAAGTACTTGAAGAGAAATAAACACTTAGATTATTTCTTTGGTTTATGAAGTCGGCGCTTGATTTCGTCGGTGATGTTCTTGTAGTGTATTTCGGCTTCGGGGATATGTGGCATCAGGTTGGAAATGTCATGGAGAAAGTTGATGTCGGCGAGATGGATCTGAGCAAATCTGAAGAATCGTCGGTGGCCGAGAGCATCATTGAAGAAAAGACCTGGGATCGGTGCGATGCACAAAGTGGTAGAGGGATAAGTGATTGAGGTTGGGATGGACAAGTTGAGATTATCAACATAGGGGTTTTTCCTTTTGAGGCCATTTCTTTGAAAATCGTGTCTTTCACCGATTTGGTTTTGGTCATGGGGAGTCGAACATCTTCTTTCAAGGATTGTAGAGATGCTCGTTCGTCGGTGGAGAGCACGATGTTATGTTTCTTGTTTACCTCTTTCATCTTGTTCATCAAACCATCGATGTACTTGATGAATATATCTTTCTTGGGATTTGCACAGTTCACCAAAAGTCGAGAAATTTCGAACCATTCGGAGAGACCGAATTTCCGAAGATTATAGTCTCTGATGCTTCTTGTGATTCCATCTTCCCTTTCAACAATAAGCCTGACATCGGAGGGTTTTTGTCTTGAGGTGGCAATTTTGATACAGTGATCGGGGACCTGTTGGTTCGATAGTGCATGGTCTTTTTGTACCACCGAATCTCTTCTTCCTTTTGATCTTCTATGGTGCCCAACTCAGATTTTTAAGCAAGAATGGGATCGGTGGTTTTAGCTGTGATTGCTTCTTCTTTTGCTACCTTCAGAGATAAAGCCTGAGAATCATCTAGGGCCTTTTGAGCAAGTCTAGCCTCCTCAATTTCTTAAGGAGATAGACCAAGATCGGTGGAGGCTTCATGAGTAGGAGGTTTGAGTTTCAATGTTTGGGCATCGGCAGGTCTGGCCCCATACTTGGCCAATTATTTCCTTTTCTTTTCCTCCTTGGCCTCTTCCTCTGCAGAAATGATTTTCTTCCCTTTGTCTTTTGGAATAGAGGCCGAAGAAGTTTGCTCCCCCTTAATTATTTCCATCGGTGTAGGTTTTACCACCGATGGGATTTCGGTCGGTGAGGGGGGTTTTATCGGTGTAGGAGCGCTGGTTGGTGTCGGTGAAGCTGTCGGTGCAGGAGTGATGGTAGATGTCGGTACAGCTGCAGTGTCCACCGACGTAGGAATTTTTGTTTTGAAGAAACGGATGGTGGATTTGTTGGTGGGATCTGATGGAGGTCTGTTGCTGCCAAGATGCCTAACACAAGTCCATTTCAGGGACTTTGAGAGGCTTTTCTCCCCCTCAGCAACAGTCGGAGATTCGATACCCAAATGTGTAGCAATGCGATCCACCGAAGCATGGACATTTTGTAGCCGACGCCTGTCAATATTATCAAAAGAAAAATCACCCAAGTCAAAATCCCAATCGAGGTTGTTGTTGAGGGAGTCAACCTTCCGATGTAGATTCTGTAAGGATTCGGTGAGAAAGGAGCGAAGATCATGATGCCTAGTCTCACGAGTGATCAGTCGGCCAAGTTCCGAATCCTTGAGATCGGTAGATGCTTTAATGGTAGCCACCGACATGGCCAAATCATTGTTGGAGGATTTTAGATTTTCTAACTGCTGAGTAGAGGCGATTATATTGTAGGTGAGAGGTTGTAGCAAGTTTTGAAGCATCGTTTTCATAAACAGAGGTTGCCTGGTTTCCAAGACCATGACCCTTTCGTTCATCTGAGCCATCATAGATAGTGTTGCTTGTTTGAAACTTTCAAACTGAGTGCCAACAAATCTACACTGTCGGGCACCCTCTTGAATTTCGGCAATGAGACCACTCGGCAGACGAATAACGGTGGCAGAAGAGGAACCAACCTGAGGAAGTTGGAATCTGGGAGCAGTAGGTGATAATGGTGTATGAGGGAGTGACCGATGTTCAGGTCTAAAGGATGAGGAAGGTTGATCATTTAAAGGATCGGGGTATAACACCCTCGGTGGTGGTGGAGGTGGAGATGGTGGATGAGATGGGGATGAACTATCCGTAGAGGACTCATCGGTAAGGATTGGGGATCGGTGTGGTGAGTTCGTCGGTGAGGGAGAATGTTTGGGTGTTGGTACCTTTGTTGGTGAGGGTGAGTTTCGGGGAGTTGGTTTTTTTGGTGAAACATGAATCGGAGAAGGAGACCTCGGTGATTTGTTTGTCGGGGAGAGAGATGGATCGGTGACCATGAGGTCTTCTGTGGCAACTTGTTGGGGTGAACCAGTAACTTCCAACAAAAAATCGATAAAGGCCCCTGTGTTTTGATTAACTGGAGAACCCGAAGTAGGTTGTGCATCATCGATCACTAGATCGGGTGATAGGCTGTGGAGTGAGAATTCGGTACCTTCGAGGGGAGAGACCCCGAAGTCATCACCACCACCCAAAGAAGTGGGTGATGTGGAAATAATAGGCTGCTCCTGAACTTCAACCGAAGCCTTTTGAGAGGCAACGGAGGAGTCGGTATGGGGTTGTGCAGATTTTCCTGGCTTGGATGGGACAACTTCGGCCACCGATTGTGGAGAATCGGTAGCCTGCCTAAGAGTTGTGGCCGAAGGTGTCCGAGACCTCTTCAGGGGAGATCTCGGTGGGGTTTTGGAGTGCCTCTGCTTCAAAGAAAGGGTTGAGACTTGGGTAGTCTCCGAGGGATCTCTCGGAGACATAGCCTCGGAAGCAGACACGAAGGTGTTGGTGGCCCGAGATTTTTTCTGTTTGGCGCCTACCGACTTCACTCGGGGTCGGGGAAAAGGGGCCACTACCACTGTAGTTTCCACGGGAATTTCCGGATGTCGAAACCCAGGAATTTCCGCATCTCCCCAGTGGAGATCGGGAGAATGAGCAAAAGAGATCATACCTGGTCGGAGAGGCTCATCGGTGGCACGGGGTCCAACATCAAGTGTCTTTTGGCCGACGATCGGGGAGGACCAATCATAAATGAATCGGGTATGTTCGGCCTTCCTATCGGCATCCAAAGCAGCACCGAATTTGTTTTGAACAATCATAGAGATGAATCGGGGGTAAGCAACTTGGCATCTTTTGGGGGGCTTGATGACCTCTACTAGTTCCGTGAAAAAGTATTGAGCGAAGTCTATCTTTCGTTGATAGATGAGAGCATGGGCTAAGGAAGTGATGTAGGAAGCTGATTGGTCATGTCCACTCCTTTTTCTGGACAAACAGTAGATAACATGGGCGAAGAAGAAATTCCAGATACCTCCCATTTTACCTCGTACAAGAGTACCTAGGCCTTTGGAAGATTTGGAAGTCTTGTCGTATGATTGGTGAACATATCCAATAACACTTATTACCTCAGCAAGGGCTGTAGTAAGATGCATGTCTTCATACTCAGTAAAAGCATCCATCTTCAATGCACGACGAACATCATCTACGCCAAACGTGAGATCATGGTCGCCTTCTTCATCAGTTAGAATCGAAGCATGAACTGCTTCGTTGGAAGGATCATAGACAGCCATGCGCCAGAAGTTGCCAATGAGCATTTTGCTCAATTTAGGATTGCAGGTGAATGCATGAAGAAGAGGAGATCGTGTCAAGAACTTGGTGACAGTGGTAAACTTGGGATGAGCAGGATCGGGTTCAAACCTTGCAACGTGATTGCAAGGGTTGAACTTTAGGTCTGTGAAACGTGTAGGAGATTCCTTGACAACCTTTGTATGCTTCGTTGCTTTGGAAGTAGTAGAAGAAGCCATGGATGAGAGAAGTTGCAGGTTTGGTGTTCTTTAGAAGGAAGAAAATTGATAGTGGGTGAGTAAGTTCACGTAAGAGATCTTATGAGGAAGAAGGATCAATATATATAGGGTTAAGAATTTGAAAAATGTGTGAGGCGGGAGTGGTTAGGGTGGAAATCGAAAGGTTGGGAATTAAAGTAATAAATAGGGTTTGAGGGTAATGATGAGAGTTGGTGAAGTTGTGGTCATAAGGAATGGGAAGGGTCAAGTATTTCTGACACATAGGGTTGTAGAGTGATGTAAGCATGGGGCATCGTGTTGGATAAGATTTGCAAAAGGTTTCGGTGGAGAGGCGTACCGATGAGAATCGGTGAACTATGAGATGGATCCACCGAAGATGCTACTTGTCGGTGGGATTTGCTCACCGAATAGAAAGATAAAGGTGTGACCTCGGGGATCTCTTATCGGTGGTTTGGGTTTTGCCAATGGAGGACAATCGGTGGAGTAAATATGCCGATTTGCAGAATTATCGGTGGAGAAAGATTCACCGAAGTTGGTTTATTAGAGACGTCGGTCTAAAGGATTTCACCGATGAGGGTTTCGGTGTGAAGGATTTCACCGATGAGTATTTCGGTGTGAAGAATTTCACAGATGAGGGTTTCGGTGTGAAAGGATTTTTCCGAAACAAAGATGCCACTGATACGATTTCCTTCGGGGAGAAACTACTGATATATACACACATTTTTTTAAGAAATTACATATCAAGATACAACATTCCAAGCTCACTTATCAGAAAGTTGAACCTGGTCTCATCCAAGGGTTTGGTGAACAAGTCTGCAAGCTGAAGATCAGTTGGAATAAAATGCAGTTCAATGTCACCTTTGGAGATGTGATCCCTGATGAAGTGATATCTGATGTCTATGTGCTCGGATCTGGAATGCAGCACAGGATTATTTGCAATAGCTATTGCACTTGAATTGTCACATAGAATTGGGACTTTAGAGTAAACTTGAGCATAGTCCCTGAGTTGATTTTTCATCCACAGGATCTGAGCACAGCAACTGCCAGCAGCAACATATTCAGCTTCAGCAGTTGAAACTGAGTTTTGTTTCTTGCTGGACCAGCTGACTAATTTGCCACTAAGAAGTTGGCAGCTACCTGTGGTACTTTTCCTGTCAATTTTGGAACCTGCAAAGTCTGAATCTGAATACCCAATTAGTTCAAAACCTGAGTCTTTGGGATACCAAAGACCCAGATGCAAGGTACCTTTTAGATACCGAAAAATCCGTTTTACCGCGGCCAAATGAGATTCTTTTGGATTGGCTTGATAACGGGCACAAAGACAGGTAGCAAACATAATATCCGGTATGCTAGCAGTTAAATAAAGAAGAGAACCAATCATCCCTCGATAATTCGTTACATCAACAGATTGACCATCCGGATCAACATGAATTTTCAGAGGTGGTGCCATGGGAGTTTTCATAGGAGAGCTATCTAGGAAATTAAATTTTTTCAGAAGGTCAAGAATATATTTGCTTTGATTTATAAAAATCCCTTCTGAAGTTTGTTTGACCTGAAGGCCCAAAAAGAATGTAAGCTCTCCCATCATACTCATCTCATATTCACTCATCATGAGAGAGGCAAACTCATCACATAGTGATTCATCAGTGGCACCAAAGATGATGTCATCTACATAAATTTGAACAAGAATGAGATTACCTGAGGTCTTCTTGATAAAAAGAGTGTTGTCTATTTTACCTCTAGAGTATCCATTCTTTAGAAGAAAATCAGCAAGTGTGTCATACCAAGCACGTGGAGCTTGCTTGAGACCATAGAGAGCCTTGTCTAATCTGTACACATAGTCTGGATGAGCTGGGTCTTCAAAACCAGGTGGTTATTTCTCATAGACTTCCTCTGCAAGTTCCCTATTGAGGAAGGCACTTTTAACATCCATCTGAAAGACTCTGAAATTTCGGTAGGCAGCATGAGCCAGAAAGATTCTTATGGCTTCAAGTCTTGCACCAGGAGTAAATGTTACATCATACTCAATGCCTTCTTCCTGTCTGTATCCTTGAGCCACCAGTCTGGCCTTGTTTCTGACAACTGTACCTTCTTCATCCATTTTGTTTCTGAAGATCCACTTGGTTCCAATGATTGTCTTCTTTAGAGGTCTGGGAACCAATCTCCAAACTTTGTTTCTTTCAAACTCAGAAAGCTCCTCTTGCATGGCAGTGATCCAACAGGGATCTGCAAGAGCTTCATCAATCTTCTTGGGCTCAATAAGAGAGAGAAAGTTCACATAGAGACAAATATTTCCAACTCCTCTTCGAGTTTGGACTCCAGTCTGTTGATCACCAATGATTTGATCTATGGGGTGATCTTTGGTCCATTTTGTGGCAGGAGGTAAAGGTGGTGGAATATTTTGAGTGGAGGTTGATGGAGGATTTTGATGTATAGGAGTGGGATTAGATATGATGTCGGTGGACGGCTGTATTTCGGTGGTAGGTAGAGGATCGGTGGCAAATGGGTCAATTTCGGTGGGGGTAGGGTCGGTCACTATTGAGGGTGACCCAACTTGGTTATTTGAAGACGAATGGTTCGAAGGAGGGAAAGGAGTGGAAGAAGTATCGGTGGGATTAGCAATGGGAGAATCACCTATGCATGAAGAAATCCACCTATGTAATTCATCATCATCATTTGAGAGAGATGATAATCTTAGGTCATCAAAATTTACATGAAAGACTCATCAATGCATTTTCTCCTGAGATTATACACACGATATGCTTTGGAGGATAGAGAGTATCCAACAAAGATTCCTTCATCAGCTTTGGGATCAAATTTCCCAAGATTGTCACGATCATTCAAGATGAAGCACATACAGCCAAAGACATGAAGAAAACCTATATTTGGTTTTCTACCATGGAAAACTTCATAAGGAGTCTTATCATGTCTCTTGGAGATCACCGACATATTTTGGGTAAAGAAAGCCGTATTAACAGCTTCAGCCCAAAAATAGGTGGGAAGATTTGATTCACTAAGCATTGATCTTGCAGCCTCACATAGAGTTCTGTTTTTCCTTTCCACGACTCCATTTTGCTGTGGAGTCCTGACGGCTGAGAAATTCTGAGAAATTCCTTTCTCATTGAAGAAGTCTTCAAGAGCACTGTTTCTGAATTCAGTGTCATTGTCACTTCTTACCGATCGTACAAGTTGTCCATTTAGAACTTCATTTTTCTTGACAAAGTTGATGATTTCTTCAGTTGCATCACTTTTATACCTGAAAAAAGACACCCAAGTATATTTAGTAAATTCATCAACAATTACAAGAATTTACCTTTTGCCTCCTAGACTGGGAGTGCTGACTGGTCCACATAGATCCATGTGCAGCATTTGGAGAGGAAGAGTGATGGAAGAGCATTGCTTGGTCTTGAAAGAAGTTTTAGTGAGCTTTCCTTTTTCACATGCATCACACAGCTTTTCTTTGACAAAGTTTAGCTTTGGCATCCCAGTCACCAGCTCTTTGTTTGAAATTTTGTGGAGAGTTTTGAAGTTGAGATGAGATAGACGTTTATGCCATAGCCAGTTTCTTTTGGATGTGTCATCTGACACAAAGCATACATTGGATGAATTATTATTTTGTCCCATACCGATGATATAGACATTTTCCATTCTTTTTCCGGAAAGAACCACTTTCATATTTTTGTCAACCACAGTACAGATGCAAATTTCAAAGATAACTTTGTATCCTATATCACACAGTTGGTTGATGCTAAGGAGATTATGCATGAGACCTTCAACAAATGCCACTTTATTGAAGGTGACAGATCCGTTTGTGAGAGTTCCATATCCTTTGGTGTAGCCTCTAGAGTTGTCACCAAAAGTTATAGATGGACCTTTTTCAGACACATAGTTAATGAGAAGAGATTTATTTCCCGTCATGTGGCGTGAGCACCCACTATCCAGATACCATATTTGATGGTTCTCAAAAACCTGCATGCATACACAAATTAGTTCCTAGGTACCCATTTGGTGGTGGGTTCTTTGGGGTTAGAAGAAGTAGAGTCCTTAGGTTTGGTTCTTTCAATTCTTTCCTTGGGACAATCCTTTGCAAGGTGAAAGGTGTCACCACAATTGTAACATTTTCTATAGATGAATGTCTTTTTGGAGTTTTGCACTTTTTCTTTTCCTTTTCCTATGACATTAACTTGAATAGCTTTAGGACCAAAAGAAGAGATGAGGGGAGGAAAGCTTAAAATCCCATTACCAGAAGTTTTGGGACCACGGTTGGTGGGAGGATTTCTTGAAAAACCTTTGAAGTGGTCTTTTCCAAGGTCTGAAGATTTTCTTTTTAAGGAAAGATTAGTTGCATTTTCTCTTTTGAAAAACTTTGATTTTGAAGAATCAGGAGAAGAAACTTCATCAATGACTAAATCTTTTAAAAGATCATGAATGGGTTTAGAAACATCATTGGAGTCTTGTTTCTCAGAGGTTTGGACAGAAGATGAATCTTTAGCTTTTATAAACATTTCGAATTTTAAAGCTTCATTTAAATCATCTGAGTTCAAAGAAATAGAATCACAAGAACTTTATCCTGAGGCATCATCCCACACACTAGAGATAGATTCAAGAGCAAGAGAAGATGTTTCAACTTTGATTTTTCCATATCCTAAACCAAATTTATTATCACCAGCATTTTGGTTTTGAAAGATTTTCTCAAGGTTTTTCGAAGAACTGGTCCATTTTCTAACGGTCTCTTGTTCTCTTTTTAATTTCTTAAAAAGCTTGTTTTTCTCTTTTTAAATAATATGATTTATGGTTTTCAGATCCTCAAGTTCAGCTTTGATTTCCTCAAACTTTTCAAGTTTAGACATGCAAATTTCAAGTTGAGAGGTGAGAGTTTTAACTTGAACAGATTTTCTTTTCTTTCCATCCTTGACAGAATAGAAGTCTTTAGTTAAAGATTCATAAGCATCAATCTTTTCAATATCAGTCATATCATTAAAGGGATGTACCTGAGAGTATGATGTCGAGCACCCAGTTGACACCAGAGCCATTGGAGAGACAGCTTTTTCAGAATCTTCCATGTCATCAGATATGGCCATGAAACACATGTTGGGAGAATCATTGTCAGAAGTTTCTTCTTCATCCCAATCATGAATTTCTGCCATGAGACCTTTTCCTTTTCTGAGGAGACCCTCACTTCTTTCTTTCTCTTTCTTGTACTTTGCCTTGTACTTCTCACCACGTTCCTGATGGTCTTGGGAAGATGATTGAGTATCTTTCTTGGAAAAGGTTGATTTGAAGGAGTTGTTTTTGGGTTTCTCATACTTGGAAGAATATTTGTCAGAGGATGTGGTCCTAGATTTAGCAACACGCTTGCTTCTGTACTCAGAAGCAAAATGTCATTTCTTACCATAGTTAAAACACTCTTCATTGGACTTATCAGAAGAGGGAGTTTTTATGGAAGAAGAAGAGGGTTTTCTGAAATTTCTAGATTTGTTAAAAGGACGAGACTTGTTCTTGAAACCAGCCATCATAGCCATTTCATCAGACAACTGCTCAACCGAGATTTCCTCACCTTCATCATCGGCATTACTTAGATATGCCTCCGTTTGGTGAGTAGAGTTGTTTTGGCTGTCATTGTCAGAGTCAGATGAAGGATAGGTGATTCTAGGAACACTTTGTGTTTTCTTGGAATTTTCACTAACAAGGGCTATAGAAGAGCCCTTTATCTCTTTGATGAAAGATTTCCTTTGTAACTTGGTTTGTTCAAAGTTAAAGAGAGTTCCATACAAGACAGTTAAGGGCATGTACTCAAGGTCCTTGGTAGTCTTGATACAAGTGCATATATTCTCCCAAAATTCAGGAAGACAATCCATGAACTTGCATAAGACTTCCTCATTATCATAGACTCTGCCCAATAACTTCAGATCATTTAGAAGAGAGTTGAAACGATTATAGTAGCTAGGAAGAGATTCACCTTTTTCATAAGCAAAGAGTTCATACTTTCTAAAGAGACCAATCTTTTTGCTTTTCTTCACTTCCTCTGTACCTTCGTACAGAACACACAGTGTGATCCACATCTCTTTAGCAGTTTCAAAGTTAACCAGAGAGTGATAGACCTCATCAGGAAGAGAGAGAGCAATAATTGCCCTAAGCTTAGAATCAAGAGAAACCATGTTTTTCCTCATCAGTATATTTCTTTGGGTTTTTAAGGATATAACGACCAGTAGCTTTGGATTTCTCTTTGTCAGAAGGCTCATCAGAATCATCGGAGTCACTAGATTTCTCCTTATCAATGGTTTCTTTACCTGGCCTCTGCGTTTCATAGCGAGCCCAGACTCTAGGGATAATAGGTCCCTCTTTGAGAATGATTGGATATCTAGTTTTCACTCCTTCCATGAAAAGCATCATACGACTTTTCCAAAAAGAAAAGTTGTTAGGGTTAAACTTAGGAGGTTTGGCTATGGAGCCATTTTCAGAAAAGTTGTTTTGAAAAGAGTTTTCAATTGTTGAAGATGAAGAGGCAGCCATCGCAGATCAAGTTTATGAATTAAACTTTCTGCTCTGATACCACTTGTTAGTCCCAGATGGCTTAACAAGTATTGTAGAAGGGGGGGTTGAATACAATTCTTAAAATTTCACAATTTTAATTCTATTATTGAAAAACTTTCAACAAGAATTACACATAGAATCTAAAGACTGTTGCGGAAAAGAACAGATAAACTATTCTAACAATCTTTCACAAAGTATACTAAACAAAACAACTTAGAACACTTAGAACAAAGCTACAAAGTTCTTGAGCAAAGAGGAGAGTTTTTGCATTGAGAAAATCTTCCAGTTTGCGTCGTTTTCATGGGAGCTTCTACCACCTTTTATAGTGTAATGAGCATTAAATGCTTAGGACACTTGTCATCAGGAGATTGGCTAGAAGGTGTTGTACTCTGAAAAGTTGATGTGTCATTATCACCTTTTTCCTTGGAACCAGGAAGAATACCCACGCTGATTGAGACGTTATCTAAAAGTGGATAAAGCGCCAAAAGGTCACTTTTACCTACCACTAGATTTTTGCCAAAAATAGAAGATCTTCTTGATGTAGTTTCCAATGCACATCCACAGATAGTTTTCCACCGATATGAGTGCCTTGGAGAATCCAATTGAGAACATCTGCGAAGATACCTGAGATCCCACCGATTTAAAGGTCACATCGGTGGGATTCATATTCGTCCGATCATCAGAGAGATCGGTGAGAGATGTCCATCGATGTGTGACACACCATCGGTGGAACTTGAGTTGGCCGACCAAGGGATGGTCGGTGGAAGCTTGTCCACCGATGTATGAGGGACATCGGTGGATGATGACTTGTTGATTGTTGATAAGGCTATTCTTATTTCCACAATGAGAATATCTTCAAGCTTGGTTTCGGTTGATCTTCGACTTCACCGAACAATTGCTATCTTGTACAAGTCATTTTAAAGAACCATTCTAAAATATTCTAAGTAAGATCTAGGAGAGACATCGATGAGTCAATTTCAAATTTTTGGTGACCCAACAGTTAAGAATTATGTTTTATGAAACATTTTCTTGAGGCACATCCATGAGGACATGAATGCTTGAAAAAAAAGGAATACAAAGATCTATTGTGGAAGTGTGCTATAACAACTACTGTTAACCAATTTGAAAGATGTGTGATTGAGTTAAGGGATTTAAACAGGGTTGCATATGATTGGTTGAAAGAAATTCCACCATGGAGTTGGAGAAGATATCACTTTATACGTAAAACGTTGTCATGATTTTTAGTTAACTTTGTGTATTTTTTATTTTTAGTTAACTTTGTTTACTATTACAAGGATACAGACTGTTCAGGTTTAGTTAACTATTAATTATTACATTGTTATGCTATGTTGTTATGTGACATTAATGATGAAATATGGTATGTACAGGGATAGCTCATCGTGATGTGGTATTGAACAACTTGTGTGAGATGTTTAACAAGCAACTTATTGATGGGAGAGAAAAACCAATAATCATAGCCTTGGAGTATATTAGGGAATACTTGATGAAAAGGATTGTAAATGTAAGAAAGATGATTGCATGGTGTGATGGAATCCTTACCCCACAACAACAAAATTGTCGAATAAAGTGAAGACACAAACTTCCCAATAAACAATGCTATGCATTGGGGACATAAGTTCAAGTAAGTGGCCCTTGGATGGACCAATGTGTTGTAGATCCTTCTGAAAAGGTATGCACATGTAGGAAATGGGAGTTAATAGGCATACGTGGTAAGCATGTCGTTACTTGTGTAAGGTACATGCAAGCAAATAGAGGAGATATTGACATACCATGTCCACTATAAAGTGGTAGAGAACATTGGCCTCAATTTGATTGTACTATCACTATCACTGCACCTAAGCATCACAATGCAGTAGGGAGGCTCAAAGAGAAAAGAAGAAAGAGTGCGAAAGGGTTGAGTCAACCAATTTGTCAAGGGATCAAAACTTTTGAGGCGTGGGAAGATAGTTACTTGTAAGAAGTGCTTCAAAATGGCCATCACTCTAGGATCTGCAAAGGCCAAGAAGACAGGACAACATGAAGGTTGTTACTTATGTTGGATAGGTTATGTGTTAAGTGTCTTTTTGTAATATATTTTGGTAATAAACACATTGGTAATCGGCACTTTTGGTAATGTGCTTTAATGTCTTTTGGTAACCAACACTTTTGGTAATGTATATGTTGAATACTCTGGAAATCAAAGGAAGTAAATTTTGGTAATGTATATGTTGTTTAATCTGGAAATCAATGTATGTATGTTTTGGTGACTTAATTTGTTCTTAACTAATTGTTAAAACATTCAATTGGGTTGTTTTTTTGTAAGAAATATCTTAAAAATGACTTGTTTTTTGGCAACATGTTGTTAGATTGTTAGATCATTCCGAAATGAGTAAATAGGTAAGAAATATGTTGGACTATTCCACGATATCAAAGAACACTTAACATACATATTGAGTAAATACTATAAGATCACATTAACTTTTCATTAAACCTAGGAATGACATGCATTGCCCATGGACACATTTCATTGTCAAGCCATCGAACAGAGCCACAGTTGGTAACCTGTAAAATAAGAAAATTTTGGGGATAAAACTAGGGTTTCTTAAACAAATCCACAGTTTGGAACAATTTTTTTCATAGAACATATTTTAGAGAAGTTAGGGTTTTTCTTCGACGTGGGTTGTTGTTAGTCCATAAAGTTCATACAATAGCAGGGAGTTACAATTGCTAATCGTGTCATTAAAAAGTAGCTCTGAGCTTCGAGGTTTGAGAAATTAGAGGGAAATGATGAAGAACACAAGAGAAAGAAAGGATCGTCCGTTTAAAAGGGATGGTCTAAAGTTAAAAGACGGTTTCACCCTCGTGTGCAACTCACTTGAAGACCTTAATGACTTAAAACTAGCGGTTGTTAGAGGCAGGGACCAGATCCAATCGTTTTTTGCATACCACAATGGCTATATTGTAATTTCGAAACAACTAAAAACCACATAAACCAAATTTGTAGTTTTCTCTTATTATTATTTATGATAAATTGTTGGAAAATGATAAACCCATTAAATGTTGTAACAAGTAGGATAATTTCTAACATATTCTCTATAAAGGAGAAAATAAAGATTTGGACAAATTTTTGCTCCAACAGATTTTCTAAAACTTGCTCTAAAATGGACAAACTAGGAGAGAGAGTGAGAAATTCTCCAAATTTGTAGAACCCCAAAAATGGTTATCATGAGGGAAAGTTTTTTTATTATTATATTTCCACCGATAAGAAAACTCTAATGCTAAATGTTTATGAGGGATACTTGGGGTTTTTTTTAAACAACCATAAAATAAAGCCAAATAAAAAAGAACAATCAAGTCATCGAACACCGAACAACAAACAAATACACACCCACCTTCTAAAGCCTTGAAAGGAGGGAGGCAACAAAACCAAACCGAGCCAAAAGAAACCTCACACAAGAGGCAACCAACATAGTAAAAAAGAACGCGAAACAACAAAAAAGAACCAACATAGTAAAAACAACAAAATTTGCAATTGATATCATTACTATTATGAAATCTAACCAACAAAATATAAAATAACTTAATATGATAAGTAAATACAAAATCTAAATGGGGTTTTTTTATTCTTTTCACCTGATGTTACCAAAAAAATTAAAAACAACCAAAGAGATTTAAAGTTATGAACTATAATACCACATATAATGACATTATTAATAGATTGTAATTGCTTTTTATTAATCGAAAGGAGTATATGTTAATTTAAAGTGGTTGCATCTGTATAAACCTTTTTTTTTCTTTCTATTTCAACGAGTCAATTGAGTGGGTTGACCAGTTGCTATGATATTGTTTTTGAATATATTGGGTTTAAAGTAGAAATCTAGAGAGATGAAGGTGCTTAATTGCACAATGTATATAAGATTAGGGTTATAACAAGGGCAAATGTAAATTCCGCCCATAATGCTCAAGGGGTAGATGACAAGCTAACACCCGGTGGGTCCATGCTACATTACACGTGGCTCTTTCTCCTTAACTAACGGATCTTTGTTGGGTGGTCCCTTTCGCTTTCGAATTCGGTTTACACGATTAAAATCTTTTGCTGACGTATTTGTTGCGTCATCATATTTAAATTAAATATATTTAAAAGTATATATGCATTAATAGAATTCTTTTCAAATATTTTAGAGTAAATTACAAATTTAGTCCCTGTGGTTTGCTGAAATTTTGGATTGGGTCTCTCAATTGAAATAATTACAGGGATGGTCATCGTGGTTTGGTTTTTTTTGGATCAGGTCCCTCATATTAACAACCATTTTAAATTCCGTTAACTTAGAAGTATTTTTATGTTTTCACTATATTCTGAAATTTATAATTGTTTCAAGGACCTGTTTTATCAACTTCTAAAACTTAATGATAAATACCAAATTTCGCTTCTTTTAGTGAATCCTTGGGTTGAATTATTGAAGAAAGCATCCGAAAATCGACGAAAATTGGAGGTTCTACATAGGCTCCATCTCTTTTTCTGCAATCTTTTGTTTTTTATAAGGGGTTTGATTATGTTTTGGAATTTATCGTTTTGACAATGGTTTCTAGATATGGTTGAATTTTAGGGTTTTTGATTTAGATTTAGGATTCTTGATGTTGGTATGTTCTTGACGAGTTCTTAACAAAATTGATGTTGTTGATGAATTTCATATTTTTTGTATTCTTGATTTAATTAAGATTTTTTGTTTGAGTTGAATGAAAAAATAGTGATATAAAATCCAGATCTGATTTTAAAAATAATGTTTGTTGTTGATTTATTCTTAAAAAGGAAGTTTGTTTTTTATTTTGTTATTAAAAAAATGAATTTCTGTTGTTGAAATTGTTATTTTGTTCATAAAAATAGGATTGTGTTGATTTTGTTCTTTAATTATTCTTTCTAAGTTTGAATTTTTTGTTTTTGTTTAATTTTAGATATGGTTTATGGATTGGTTTTTGTTCTTCATAACATGGGAAGAGGCTAGAGTGAGAGGAAGTTATTTGAGTTTTAAATATTGGCAAAACAGGTCTTTGAAACAACTAAAAGTATCATAACAAAGGAAAACATGAAAATGCCTATAAGTTAACGGAGATTTCAAACGGCCGTTAACATGAGGGACCTGATCCATAATAAAAATCAAACCATAGTAACCATTTCTGTAGTTATTTCATTTAAGGGACCCAATCCAAAATTTCACCAAACCACATGGACGAAATTTGTAATTTACTCAATATTTTAATTAACCAAAAATAAAAAGTACTGAACTTTTTATGGTTTAATTAAAACTTTTATACATGATGTCACTTGTTGTCAAACTGTTCAGTTTAAAAATTTTCATAAACCAAAATATTGCAATATTTGGTTTATGATTTGAATGGTTAAACCGTCCAAATCAGATCACAAACATCCCTAATTTCGTACATCTTTATACTAATACAATCTAATATAAAATTTGTGGTTAATTTTGGTGGAATTAGTGAGTTATAAATGCTCTTTAAAATTAAAATGTAATGCAATATTTCAAGTTTGGGTTGTCATAATAAATACATTTTTGGGTAAAAACGAGTGGTTGGTGACGAGATGGGAAAAAAAATAGAGAAAATGTCAAAGGCGGCCATAGAAGTTTGAACAGGACTTCAAATAGGCCCGCAATTTAAAATATGTTAGTAAAAGATATAGTTCAGGGACCAAATCAATAATTCACTCTTTTTTTTGGTACAAGTATGTAATGCATTAGGGGTGTTTGCGGCGGCGGATCCAAGATTTTTGCATAGTGGGGTCACTTTTAAGTTAGGTTAAAATGTCCGTAAAGTCGTTCGATGTGTTTTAGCCTAATTCTACGGTTTCAAGCGATTTTTGAAGTTTTTCGGTTGATTTCGAAAGATTTTAAAGTTTTTTTGTCGATTTCGAGGGACTTTTTCGTTTTTTGGTTGATTTCAAAAGATTTTTTTTTTTTGTTTTTTGATTGATTTTGAAGTACTTTCTTTGGTTTTTTAGCTAGTGGGGGGCATGCAAAAAATCACTGGGGGGAAACCATGCTATAACACTAAAAAAATAATTGTTTTTACACTAAAAAAATCATATTTCTTTTATTTTAGTGGGGGATGGGACCCCCCCCCTTTTGCAACTGCATCCGCCAATGGGTGTTCGTGATCTGGTTTGGACGGTTTAATCCTTCAAACCACAAATCAAACCGTAAGCGGCGGTTTATTAAATTTTCAAACCGAACGGTTTGACATCAAATGCCCAGACCGGTTAATCCGGACCGCGGTTTATGCGGTTTAGGCCTTTTATGGGCAATAACGCATAAACTTAAAAGAAACATATATTTGAAATTTAAAGCTTCAGTCCACAAAAAAGTAAACAAAGTCTAAAAAAAATAAACAAATTCCACAAAAATTTTTAAAAAATGGGCCTAACTTTAAGTAAATGATATATATAAAAAATAAAAAAATAAAAAAATATATATATATATAGAGTCCTACTAAATTGTAACCGCTAAATGTGTGTAACCCGTCGATTTCATAGGTTTTTTTGATGAATTTTTTTATAGAATTGTTTATTTTGATGAAATTGTTTCATATCATTCATTTCTTGATGAAATTTGTAGTTTCATAGGTTTTTTTCATTTTTATGAAACTTTTCATATATTTTCGTTTTCACCTATGAAACTACAAATTTCATAAAAAAATTCATCAAGAAATTAATGATATGAACTACTTTCATCAAAATAAACAATTTCATAAAAAAAATTCATCAAAAAAACCTATGAAATCGACGGGTTACACACATTTAGCGGTTACAATTTATTATCTATCTATATATATATATATATATATATATATGTGTGTGTGTGTGTGTGTGTGTGTGTGTGTGTGTATTTGGCAGTCGGTTTGGTCCAAACCGCCCAAAAAAACCTCCAGACCGGACCGCCCGATTTGGCAATTTTCAAATGGACCGCCAAACTGCTCAAACCGTCAAAAACGGCCCGGTTTAACTTGGTTCAACCGATTTGAGTGGTCCAACGGGTTTTTTGAACACCCCTATAATGCATTTTGATTAGAAATGGTTCACTAATTATGCATGTACAAATTACAATGAAACTATGATGTTATTTACTAAATGTTTATCAGATAGCAGTAAGTGTTTATCAGGTTATTTATTTTATCAAATAAATATGAGAAGAGCTGTAAATCATACCCGCTATGAGCGAAGATAAAAATGACAAGTCTTACCCAATAAGTGAGTAAGTGAAAGTGACGACTCTCCAATAAACATTTATCGGGTAAGCACTTACCGAGTATGCATTTGAGTAAATGATCCCTAACTCGTTTATTTTATAAGTAAGTTACATATTTGCTCCTTGTGCTTTAGCGCTTGTTACGATTAAAGTCTAAAGCACATTAATTACTTAACGAACCCTCTATTAAGTTTGAAGAATATATTTCTTAATATCCACGCTTTGAACCTCTACTAACACCAATAGGATGAAATGCTCGAAGGTTTTGGAGATTTCACTTCAAGTAAAGTTGATGATGAAGCACACGAGTTGCGATAATGGCAGAATTCGATATATATACTTATAGGTTACGAACCCATGGAGGTTTAGGGGCCGTTTATAAAACGTTTACTCTGGTAAGTGCATACCAAGTCACATTAGCTTACCGGATGAATATGGCAAGGACCAAGAATCTTACCCGGTAAGAACAGAAGCAAGGATCGAGAGTCGAAAACAAGGACCGAGGGTCTTACCCGGTAAGTGAGTGCAATGACTCTTACCACGGTAAGCGCTTAGCGGCTAAATTGTTGCATACGATGTCATTTTGGTGGACTACAATCTTACCCGGGAAGTAAAAAATAATCTTGAATTTACAGGTAAGTACTTATCCGAGTAAGTGATTAGGTAAACGACCCCTTAGTGTCACTTTCTCAACCATCATTCACGATACATTCATTCATAAATGCAATTGCTCAGTAACCTGAGTCAAAATATCTTCGATTATGCCTTGAATGGACAACAATTAAAAATATAGCCATGTATATTGGTGCAAGTGTGTGAATTTGATTTTAACTTTATATGATTAATCACACTTGTCTAATCTCGATATTCTGATGATTACAAACGTCTGAATTCCATTATGATACGATTAGTTTATGTAACAACCCAATTCTAAACATACAAGCTAGAAGCTACCTCTTTAATTCATAATGCCATAAACGGCTCAACATGGTCACACTGTCAAGATTTACAACACAGGGTTCGCGGAAATAACCCTAAATACAGCTGAGAAATTTAACTAGACATAAAACGGAAGTTCTTCTACTCCTTTTAAACGCAAACGCCGACCCACGTCTTGCCAAACCTCTAAACGTGCTCTCGGCTACTTGCTTACCTGAAAAGGTTTTAGTTTTGAAAATCGAGGGTTAGACCATGAGGTTTAGTGAGTTCCCTCCACACCAAGTCACGCCAAAAATATCACAGTTTATAAAATCAGTTATGAAAGCATTTATACCAATCATAACAAGCACACTAAGATGATATGCACACATTGACACATGCTACTGGCATACGCTATAGTCACACACACCGTGACAGCGCAATAGGGCACACACACCGTGACAGCGCAATAGGGCACACACCGCCCATATATGAAACAAATTCATATATATAATTATTATGTGACACACCCCCATTTCACACCAAAGCCAGAGCACGGTCACACACATATAAGTCACACATATTGTCACACAAATAAATCTTTGCTCTGAAATAAAAGCAGTTGAAAAACACACGGTTAGATAATAATCATGCCACACATCTACTCATTGCATTGAAATACAAGCAGTTGAAAAGCACACGGTTAGTTATTAATCATCAATCACAGTTGTATAAAAAATTTAGGTTTAGAAAGACTCACTTGACGTCCTGCTTAGAAGTTCTTACTCGCGCCGATCATCTCTACACACACCTACAATTAAACCCATCACACATACCGGGTAAGACACATTGGATTTTACTGCCTCAGTCGAAAGTACCCAACACTTAAACACCGGATCTGATAGGTTTAAAGCCCAACTCCGGTTCCCATAAATAAACATATGCCGGAACTCACTTAAATAAATATCTACCGGAGCCCAATTAACTAATAATATCGAAGCCCAACTAACTAATAAACTACCGGACCCAAATTAATTAAGTCATACCGGGGCCCAACGACGTAATACCGGATCCATCAATTACACACCGGGCTTAATACCCAAAAGAATAATTACCGGATTTAATTAAATAGCAAATCACCGGATCCAATAAACAAATTCTAAAATCTCGGTCCAATATTAATTGGAATTCGGTCCATTAAACTATTTCTCATATCTCGGTCCAATATAAATTGGAATTCAGTCCACTAAACTATTTCTCATATCTCGGTCCAATCAATATAAATTGAATTAAGACCCACTAACAATTCCTAATAATTCGGCCCAATTAAAATAATTAAACGCCGACCCACATTTCATTAAAGCCACATACCCAAAATCAAATTATGGTTCCGGCCTAGACACCGGATCACACCCTTAGTTCCATATTAATTTCTTAAGAAAATCTGGATCTCATGCAAAATGATTTTCGGATCCAAGCAACCCAACACTGGAACTCTTACTAAAATGACCAATTCCGGATCCTTCCCCCATAACCCAAGTTCCGGATCTCAAAATGCCCGATACCGGAACTCAACTTTTATTAAAGTACCGGAACCTATAATAATTAATTCCGGATCTGTCGAACCCTGAAACAATTTCGATTTAACGCGACCCCTTTTTCATGTAAATCTTTTCGATGTTAATCACTATCATATGGAAGAGTTTATTTAATTATTAATTTAGCAATTAACCCAATCAATTTCAATCCACACAATAGGAGAACACGCTTAGTCTCCTGTTTCTTCCTTTTTAAGATGATTATCCCAAAATCGGACTTTCTCACCATCGATCTTAAGATTAAAATATAGAGGAGAAAAGATTGGAGATTACCTTACTAGCTGATTCTTCACACGATTGGAGAATTCCCATAATCTTTCCTCTTGATGCAATCGCACCCATTAACACCTCAGCCGCACACACATTCTCCTGAGAGTTTTTTTTTTATAGAATTTCTAGGGTTTTCTCACCCTTTTTATACTTTCCACTAACACACTAAACTTCCTCCTCTTCACACTTTGCACCACAAAACTTTCATCTATTAAGTTTAAAACACGGTTATTACATCATTCTCCCCTCAAAAGAATTCCGTCCCCGGAATTCCATCTTCGAACAGATGAGGAAAAACGGTTCCTCAACTTTCTAACCTTGCGATCTACAATCGCCAACGGTACCATCACTTAACCAAACTTTTCGTCCACACTAGTGACTTCTGATGATACGACCATGCCTTCCTCAGCCAATCACTTCTTAAGATTCGACACTGGAAAAGTCGCATGAACTCCCCGAAGTTCCTCGGGCAACTTCAGCTTATATGCCACCCCCCTTCCATGCTCGGTGATGACGAATGACTCGATATACCCAGTCTTAGTTCCCCTTTCTTTCCCAAACACACGTCTTTCCCACGACTTCTCTTTATTCTTGGAAAATTTACAGGTAATGGCACACGACAAACTCTAAATATTTTATCACTCCCACTAGGCATAACCCTTCAACATTAGGGCGTATACCAACGGATTAACACCCTTACAGTTATCTACAACTCTTATCCCACCGGTATTCTCAATATAGGAAAACGCATCAAGCCAACTGTACCAATATCATCCCCACCTCTAGACTCACGGTTTTAAAACGCGCCCAATTAAGGTTTTCGCACACAATTTCACCTTCTTAAAAGAACGGATTCTACCGAAGTTATCGACACAACAATATGAATCCCTCAATAAAATAACGACGCTCAATTCGTCAACTGATCACAAGGTCAACCTTGAATTTCACCTTAACCCGCAGTTAAGATTCTCTTCAACAGATTACACACAATTCTACCATTACTTTCCCAACACGAGTACGTCTAAAGCAGATAACACTCTCTCACATTAATTAAACTGACCACAATCTATTGATAACAATCAATTCACGCTTATACCACAACATCACTCCCATACTACTACCAAGTCTAATTCAACGGTCCTTCACCTCAAGCACTACGTTCGACTACTTTCTTTCACTTCCTTCTCGCGCTCTAAAACACGCTTCCAAAGGACGACTCACTAGAAGGTGCACACTCTTGACTAATCACACAACTGGCTTTCCTCAACGCTTAAACTAAATCACATACACACCAATCTCTTTTCTCATATTCCCACTAGAAGTTCATACACCCGACGACGACGTTCTGAAAACATTGCTCCTCACTTTCCGCGCCACTTGCCACTCTTTCTACTTCCCGTTTACTCACTTATTCCAACCTACCGTCCCGAGTACCTCAGGCTATAATGGAACATTCCTCATCCAACATTGACCACTCCAAGCACGCAATTTCAACGGTTACTACGCCTAACCAACAATTTCACCACATATCATACGAGAAATTCAACCAAGTCAATCCGAAATAATACCCAATGCTCGAAGCGGCCACACACTTCTCATTTCCCAAACGATATTAACCCCCTCCCCTGCATTTCCTTTACCTACAAGGATTAGCTCAACATTCCCAAAGATTCCGTATCTACTACGAAACATCATAAACTAACCAATCCAACGCACACAGTTTCCTTATTAGCTAGTCACCAACTGTCACCCCATTCTTTTATTCTCGGATAACAATACCGCACGCCACTTGGACATCCATGCCTCTCCACACATACTTTTGCCACATCTGAACAACTTATAAGCAAATCCCGAGCAAAGTTCTCCACTTACGCTCACCCCATATCCACACTAGTCCGACACTTAACCTCACAGCAACTTATTACCACTGCGCCTCGCATGCTTACTGTGTATAAGTTACCACCAACTTATCCACACCACCCCCACACACTAGAGGTTCAATCCTCACAGTTACCACCTGCCCAATAATTTGTAAAATATACAGCTTCACCTCGACCCCACATAGGTTAACCAACATTGGTGTTACCAATACATACTTCTATCATTTCTCGACCACCCTTGTCACTCCTCCACCAACTAAAGAGTAAGAAAGAACCTCTTTATCATCCGATCCTTGAGTTGACACTCTCCAGATCCCAATTCACCGACATCGGGACTCTTAAAAATAAGACTCATTAGGGATTAGGGCTCACCTCCACCCAACTATTCCTTGAAGAACCCTAAAGATTTTACTTCCCACGGACACTCATCCCACACATTCAAACAACACCCTTCTAGGTAGTGTCATCAATCACACAAGAACAATCTTGCGCAACACACTAAACCGTTGCCATCATGACAAGGTTAAGACTTCACACACTATTGTTACTCTCCACACATTAATCACCACACTCCACACACTACTGTTATTCTTCACACTCAATCCACCACACTCCACACACCACCAAAATCGGAACAACGGTAATCAAGCACACCCATGCACCTATAAATTCATAATGACATTGGCCAGATGTGATTTGAATTTACCTTACATGAGAGTCCTCACTACCTTCGTCCTAATTTCTCAGTGATTAAGGTTTTCCCTAAAGGCTTCCTATATCTCAGTTGTGTCTTCCTACTCCACAGTTTAAGTTTAGGCCCATCCGGTCACCTAAATCCCTTAAACTAGGGCTCTAATACCATTTGTAACAACCCAATTCTAAACATACAAGCTAGAATCTACCTCTTTAATTCATAATGCCATAAACGGCTCAACATGGTCACACTGTCAAGATTTACAACACAGGGTTCGCGGAAATAACCCTAAATACAGCTGAGAAATCTAACTAGACATAAAACGGAAGTTCTTCTACTCCTTCTAAACTCAAACTCCGACCCACGTCTTGCCAAACCTCTAAACGTGCTCTCGGCTACTTGCTTACCTGAAAAGGTTTTAGTTTTGAAAATCGAGGGTTAGACCATTAGGTCTAATGAGTTCCCTCCACACCAAGTCACAAAAAAAATATCACAGTTTATAAAATCAGTTATGAAAGCATTTATACCAATCATAACAAGCACACTAAGATGATTTGCACACATTGACACATGCTACTGGCATACGCTATAGTCACACACACCGTGACAGCGCAATAGGGCACACACGCTATAGTCACACACACACACCGTGATAGCGCAATAGGGCACACACCGCCCATATATGAAACAAATTCATATATATATAATTATTATGGGACACGCCCCCATTTCACACCAAAGCCAGAGCACGGTCACACACATATAAGTCACACATATTGTCACACAAATAAATCTTTGCTCTGAAATAAAAGCAGTTGAAAAACGCACGTTAGATAATAACCATGCCACACATTTACTCATTGCATTGAAATAAAAGCAGTTGAAAAGCACACGGTTAGTTATTAATCATCAATCACGGTTGTATAAAAAATTTAGGTTTAGAAAGACTCACCTGACGTCCTGCTTAGAAGTTCATACTCGCGCCGATCATCTCTACACACACCTACAATTAAACCCATCACACATACCGGGTAAGACACACTGGATTTTACTGCCTCAGTCGAAAGTACCCAACACTTAAACACCGGATCTGATAGGTTTAAAGCCCAACTCCGGTTCCCATAAATAAACATATGCCGGAATCCACTTAAATAAATATCTATCGGAGCCCAATTAACTAATAATATCGAAGCCCAACTAACTAATAAACTACCGGACCCAAATTAATTAAGTCATATCGGGGCCCAACGATGTAATACCGGATCCATCAATTAAACACCGGGCTTAATACCCAAAAGAATAATTACCGGATTTAATTAAATAGCAAATCACCGGATCCAATAAACAAATTCTAAAATATCAGTCCAATATTAATTGGAATTCAGTCCACTAAACTATTTCTCATATCTCGGTCCAATATAAATTGGAATTCAGTCCACTAAACTATTTCTCATATCTCGGTCCAATCAATATAAATTGAATTAAGACCCACTAACAATTCCTAATAATTCGGCCCAATTAAAATAATTAAACGCCGACCCACATTTCATTAAAGCCACCGACCCAAAATCAAATTCCGGTTCCGGCCTAGACACCGGATCACACCCTTAGATCCATATTAATTTCTTAAGAAATTCCGGATCTCATGCAAAATGATTTCCGGATCCAAGCAACCCAACACCGGAACTCTTACTAAAATGACCAATTCCGGATCCTTCCCCCATAACCCAAGTTCCGGATCTCAAAATGCCCAATACCGGAACTCAACTTTTATTAAAGTACCGGAACCTATAATAATTAATTCCGGATCTGTCGAACCCTGAAACAATTTCGATTTAACGCGACCCCTTTTTCATGTAAATCTTTTCGACGTTAATCACTAGCATAGGGAAGAGTTTATTTAACGATTAATTTAGCAATTAACCCAATCAATTTCAACCCACACAATAGGAGAACACACACAGTCTCCTATTTCTTCCTTTTTAAGATGATTATCCCAAAATCGGACTTTCTCACCATCGATTATCCCAAAATCGGACTTTCTCACCATCGATCTTAAGATTAAAATATAGAGGAGAAAAGATTGGAGATTACCTTACTAGCTGATTCTTCACACGACTGGAGAATTCCCATCATCTTTCCTCTTGATGCAATCGCACCCATTAACACCTCAGCCGCACACACATTCTCCTGAGAGTTTTCTTTTTTGAATTTCTAGGGTTTTCTCACCCTTTTTATACTTTCCACTAACACACTAAACTTCCTCCTCTTCACACTTTGCACCACAAAACTTTCATTTATTCAGTTTAAAACACGGTTATTACAGTTTACTTGATGCGCATAATGATACATTTCAAGAACCAATTAATATTTCATATGATGTCGTCTAGCACAAATTAAACATTTATTCCTTTAAGAATCGTGTTAATTCAACAAAACAAGATTGGATTGGGATGCATGCCAACTCTATATTCAAAGATCAAATTCGGGCAAGGCTTATCCAACCAATCGGTCATCGGAATTTCAAATTGGATCTCAAGTGGTATTTATTAACTCTCTAATCGAACTCGTTACTTTTCATTTGTATGGAATGCTTCAAGTTGAATGAGTATAGATGTACAACCGAGACTGAGAGTGAGTGTTCTGTGTATGTGTGTGTGTGTGTGTGAGAGAGAGAGAGAGAGTGTGAGAGAGAGAGAGAGAGAGAGATTTGTGGGTGTATGACTTTCGGAATCCAACACAAACCACTTTTCACAATTCACATATACAAGACCCATCCCTCTAGAGATAGAAAATGTCATTAAAAGACGATTCAAAATTTGTCACAATCCTAAGTATCTGATGATTATTATTTCGTGTAATATTTGAAGTTAAATACACAGATATACATGCACACCTTATTTCACATCAAAATATTTTGGATATGTGTTTAAGTCGACAATCCACCTCGCTCTTCAACTATTAACGAGGGGGGCAAGAACCACATGTGGTGGAAAAAGATAAAAGAGATAAAAGCAATCATGTATAGGCACAAATGGTGGTAGTGCATAACTTTACAGAGCGTGAAGGCTATCAAGTCCAATCATACGTGTTGGATGACAAAGAACAGATGATTGGACGTAAATAACTGAGACAAAAAAATCAGTAATCTTATTAAAAATAATGTAAGATAAAAATGTTTATATACTTTGTTGATAGTGTTTTTTTAGAAAATAATATCAACAAAATGACACATATATTAATTATTTAAGGGGGTATTCCTAAAATGACCAGAATACATGAACATAGTGAGAAAATTGCCAAGTTTTTACATATTTTCCAAAATGACGAGCCAAATTACCAATGGAATTTGTTGTCGAAATGACACGTGTCACTCTATTAATAGTTGATGATTTCAAAAAGTCATGAAGAACCTCACAATTTGGCACATATGCTTGGATTTTCAAGTACTTTTGTAAGAAAGTAGATCCCATCTCTGATATTAACAGGAAAATCATCAATAACGAATTTCTTTGATAATTTAGCTCATCATTTTAGCAAATATAATTAAACTTATGTATTTCTTCATTTTCTTTATGTATTATGATATTTTAAAAAATAACCATCAAAATTGATTTTCTTTTGAAATAACATTTTTACCATTTATGGGAAACAAGATAGAGGGGTCCTATCTTCTAGCACTTTGGTGCTCTTTTAATCTTTTCCAACACATAAAATGATGAAGTTGAGGGGCACAAGTGGGGTCTTTGAGATCATGGTGGTGCCTCTAAGGGAGACAAATTGTTTATGCCTCTATTTTGGTTTATTTTTCTAAATGGTAATCTATTTTAAACAATTTCTTTTCTCTCAAAAATGTATTTTAAATATTGATATGTAGAAAAACTATAACTTCACCTATTTTCTTTTTAATATTAGTGATCTTCTAATTAATTAAGCATAAAAGATATAACTTTCAACAATAAAAAGCATAATGGAAGAATAAGAAGAGAAGCTTATAGAAAACGAGAAACACTCTTCAATTCGAATAAGAAAGTCTCATTGAGAAGAATTTAAGAAATCTCTTGGTTTTCATATTTATGTTAATGGGTTGGGGGAGGGGCAACGTCGGGGAACAGTGGCCGAAGAGGGTGAGGCGACAGGACAAGAGAAAGATGATATTGATGAACTAATAACAGTGGATGGTGTGATGATATAACATTCCATTTTTTGCACCTTTATTTTCGTATTGGTAGGAAAGATGCTCGTTTTTTAATTATAATTGCATTTTGTCTACCTTATTTTAGATTAAAAAAAAAACTTGCATCGAAAAATTAAACTAAACTTTGTCTTATTAAAATTGTATAGTTTTTAAAAACTATATCTATCCTTTTCAAGCCCTTATTACTTTTCGGTTCAATGTCGTATTAGTCGTTGTTATACTTTATTCTTCAAACAAAATGTCAATAAAGATATATCTGCTTAGTACGAGTACGAAATATAAAATTACCTGCAATGACTATAATTCTGTTATGATCATGATTTATTATAAGACATAAGAAATATGTACCTTTAAATATTTTTTTCTAAACAAATTAAATCAGAATATTTAAGATATTGACAAAAACACGTATACAAAAGGATTTGATTATTAGGGTAAGTTGATAAGAAAACAACATCACCATCAAAGTTTATTAAAAATTTCGTAACTTATGAAAAGCCATCAATCAACTTTAAATTGGTGTTTATACCAATTCATCAAAAAATAAAACCTAACTAAACTGTATTTAGTGGTCAAAACATAAAAAACTTTAAAAAATTGGGTCAAAGGTTCAAAACTACTTTTGGAAAAAGATCTACATCAAGAACTATCATATCTTAACCCTAATAATTAACAAAATATGACAATTCCGCATCAATTACTGATATAGAGCGCCTAGCAACCCACTTCGAAGAACAAATGAACAAAGCAAGAAGGAACCGAAACAGAGGCTTACGCGACCTGAGTCGTGCCCTGAAGCCGCGCACCAAGTCACGCAACCCTCTGGATGCAAACCGAACAGAAGCCTGCGCGGCTAGCCACGCGGCCTGAAGCCGCGAGCCAAACCGCACGACCCCCTGGTCCTTCAGCTCTCTTTATCGTTTATGATTTGCTATTTTACAATAAGGATTATCTTTAGCTATTATTTAGTTTCCTAGTTGGATTAAAATTATGATTAGTTTCTATAGTTATCTTAATTAGTTTAGTATAAATAGGACTATTAGGTTTCATTGTTTTGAGAGAATCTGAATTATTATTGATCAATAAATCTTTTAGAGTTTTATCTCTAAGTTTAAGAGTTTTCTCTTATTTTCCGGGTTCTACGTTTGTAGACTCTGTTAGACAACCTAGGGGGGGTAAGGTTGTATTTAAAATCTTTTACTTTCAAAAATTCTTTTACAAATAAATACAGTACAGAAACAGTATAAATAAATCAGAGTATACAAATAATAACGAAGAGTGTAAATATAAACAAATACACAGAGATTATATAAATAAATATAAATGCAAAGCAGTTTATATAAACAAATATAATAAAGCACAGCGGAATAAATAAAGAGATAAAGGTAAGAGATACTTGACACGGAGATTTACTGATTTACCACCAACTGTGATAAACCAGCAGCCGAGACACTTCTCGACACGATCCAATAAATGTATTCTTTACGGTAGAACACAAACCAAATACAAAGGAATTTGTAATAGTTTCTCAAGCCTCTGCTATGAGATAAACAGGATCACACACCCGTTATTCAAATACTTACAAGAGGAGTATAACTCACAATGGGTAATCACTCTTGTATATTATCTCACACTTGGATATTTTATAAAAAATGTTTTATAAAATATATATATATAAATGAGAGAGCTGAGAGTTGAGAGTTTGAATGCTGCTTGTTACTGTTGTATTTTGGTCTTTATCACCAGCATCTTCTTTTATACCAAGGAAGCTCCAACGGAAACATGAGGCGCGGTATACCGCCAAATGCACGCGGTATACCGCCGTCAGAAAAAGTAACTGACACACCAACGGCTACATGCAAAGTTGACAGGAATTACGTACCCGCGGTATACCGGCTGGGACTCGCGGTATACCGCCGTCAGGAAAAGTAACTTTCAACCAATCAGAATTGTACACCGAGCCTGCCGCGGTATACCGGCTGAACAGCCGCGGTATACCGGCCGTAGTGTACCCGCGGTATACCGGCTGAACCGCCGTGGTATACCGCCGTCAGAAAAAGGACTTTCCAGGACGCAACCAAATCTGCTGGATCTTCTCAATAAACTTATTTAAATAAATTATTTAAGGTTTTTAGAAATATCCAAGTGGTATATTATTTTAGGGTGTTTATCATTATTAGTTATAAACAATAATGACGACGTAAACACTTCCGTCTTTGAACCCTTCAGATTAAATCTTCGTGTTCTTCAACAACTGCACACTTGGATTAAATTGTTAGATAAACAATAATACGGTGTGTTTGTAATCATCAAAATAAATATATATAAATATATAGAGATGTGGTACACTTGCACCAACAATCTCCCCCTTTTTGATGATGACAAACACAACCGCTAAGCAAGAGCATATGCGGTTTCTCTCCCCCGTTTGTCGAAGCAAAAAGGGTCAAGAAAGACGGTATGCTTCCCCTCGAGAGATGCTCCCCCTCAAAATATGAAGTATTTGAGAGTTAGCATAAACTCATGGGTAAAAGAGCTAAAACGCTCCCCCTCAAATTAATAACGATATCAATTTGATTTTATAAAATTTGAGGGATAAAATAAAATGCAAAAAGCAATAGAGACATAAGATATACAAACCAATACGAAACACTTGCACCAAAACGGATCTTAAGGCTTCAATTTTCGGTTAATTTTATGTGATTTTAAAAAAAAATCACCACGTATTATGACCTCGTCAGGTAACCACGTATTATAACCTCGGCAGGTAACCACGTATTATAACCTCAGCAGGTAACCACGTATTATAACCTCGGCAGGTAACACCTACAAAAGGCAAAGAAAATTTTTCGTGGTACCCTTTTCTTATGGGTCCTTTTAACAGTTAGTATAAAACATAAACTGCAAAAAAATATGTTGTCGACATAAAAAAAACACGACAAACATACAAAGCCATATAAATGGTTTAAAACCACAAACGCATCCCACCGGGATTGTCAACATTAAACATTCCTTTCGGAATCCATTTTCTAACCATTTTAATTTTACGATCGTATTCATCATAGACGTAAAAAGAAGTATGCGGATTAACATTTTTCTTAGGATTCGCAAACTTATTATTATACATAAACGCATGTGATTTTCTCGACATATAATTCACATAATTCATTTTAGGAACATACGGAGGTTTTTGCGTTTTATTTTTAACAACAAATTTAGGTTTTTCAAAAACCTTTTTAATTGGCATACAATCACATTTTTCAATACACGTATTTGAACCAATGCCTTTTCGGCAATTTATACGATTTGATATATTAAGCATTTTAAGCACTTTATCATTGCTACTATTAAAAGCATTTGCTAATAAGTCATTTTTCTCATGCGATTTACATTTAGCATTTAAACATGCAATTTCATTTTCAAGAGACTCGCATTTTGTACATGTAATATCTTCATGTGTCTTTTTATTTAAGCATGCAATTTTATCATTTAAAATAACACAAGATTTACAAATAGCTTTTTCACTTAATTTATTTTCTAATTTAGTGATAACATCTAAATCATGAGCAGATTTTTGTTTACCGTTATCTATTTCCTTTTTATATACAGATACGGTTTCTTTTAAATTAGAAATTTCATCTTTATATTTATTTGCGAGAGCAGCCATATCATGAAATGATTTATATAATTCGTCAAGATTATTTTCATCGTCACTATAATAATTATCACTATAATTATTATCATAATTATTTTTAGAAGAATATGATGAAGATACCTCATTATCATGGTCGGCCATGAAACAAAAATTTTTGGCCTCATTTATGCTTGCGCTCAACGCGCCTCCAACTAAAGCTTTTGGTGTGTTGATTTGTTTTGCTCGTTTTGGACACACACTTGCATAGTGATCCTTATCACCACACACATAGCAAAAGCCTTTCTTTTTATTGGCTTTTTCATCGTCGCTAGATTCGTCATATTTGTCTTCACTTTTATGGACGTTGCGACTTTGGTTTTTACCACCACGACGGTAGTCTCCATTTTCTTGAAACCTATCATTATTAGTAAACTTTTTGTTAGATAAAAGTTTAGAAAGTTTTCTTACCAACTTGACTAAATCGTCAAGATTTTCGGGTTCGTCATCGGATGAGCTAGCTTCTTCCTCCTCTTCCTTTTCCTCTTCTTTTGAGGCAATGGCTTTTAAAGCTATGGATTTCTTTTTGACTTGCTCCCGGACTTGATTTCTTCTTAGTGCAATTTCGTGCACTTTAAGATTGCCGATGAGATCATCGAGCTTCATCGTTGCGAGATCTCGGGAGTCTTCTAAAGATGTAATTTTTGCCATCCACTCCGAAGGAAGTGCTCGTAGGATTTTCCTTACATAGTCTTCGTTAGGATAAGTGCGACCTAGTCCTTTCAAAGTAGTCATAATGAGGTTAAAACGTTTAAACATTGAGTCGATTGACTCATCTTTTGACATTTCGAACAATTCATAATCATGAACAAGAATATTTATTTTAGAGCTTTTAACTTGAGTATTTCCACGATGAGTGTCGCTCAAGCTTTGCCAGATTTGATTAGCAGTTTTATAAGTATATACTCTTTCTATTTCACCGGAAGTTAAAGCAGCATATAATATATTTTTAGCTTCAAAATTTAAACAAAAATGAGATTCTTCAGCGGGAGTCCAATCTTTTAAAGGTTTATCAATAATAAGATCATCTTTTACAATAGTAGGATTAAAATTCCCATTTTCTATAATATCCCAAATCTTTTGATTTTTGCCACGTACGTGACATTCAAATAGCTCGGCCCAAATGCCAAACTTTTCAGTATCTATCAAAGGGGGTTTTGAAAACACAAAATTAGTTTGTTGAGCCATTTAAAAGAATTAAAGAAATAACTTTTAAAAATTTAAACAGATAATTTTTGAAAGCCCTGCTCTGATACCAAATGTTAGACAACCTAGGGGGGGGGTAAGGTTGTATTTAAAATCTTTTACTTTCAAAAATTCTTTTACAAATAAATACAGTACAGAAACAGTATAAATAAATCAGAGTATACAAATAATAACGAAGAGTGTAAATATAAACAAATACACAGAGATTATATAAATAAATATAAATGCAAAGCAGTTTATATAAACAAATATAATAAAGCACAGCGGAATAAATAAAGAGATAAAGGTAAGAGATACTTGACACGGAGATTTACTGATTTACCACCAACTGTGATAAACCAGCAGCCGAGACACTTCTCGACACGATCCAATAAATGTATTCTTTACGGTAGAACACAAACCAAATACAAAGGAATTTGTAATAGTTTCTCAAGCCTCTGCTATGAGATAAACAGGATCACACACCCGTTATTCAAATACTTACAAGAGGAGTATAACTCACAATGGGTAATCACTCTTGTATATTATCTCACACTTGGATATTTTATAAAAAATGTTTTATAAAATATATATATATAAATGAGAGAGCTGAGAGTTGAGAGTTTGAATGCTGCTTGTTACTGTTGTATTTTGGTCTTTATCACCAGCATCTTCTTTTATACCAAGGAAGCTCCAACGGAAACATGAGGCGCGGTATACCGCCAAATGCACGCGGTATACCGCCGTCAGAAAAAGTAACTGACACACCAACGGCTACATGCAAAGTTGACAGGAATTACGTACCCGCGGTATACCGGCTGGGACTCGCGGTATACCGCCGTCAGGAAAAGTAACTTTCAACCAATCAGAATTGTACACCGAGCCTGCCGCGGTATACCGGCTGAACAGCCGCGGTATACCGGCCGTAGTGTACCCGCGGTATACCGGCTGAACCGCCGTGGTATACCGCCGTCAGAAAAAGGACTTTCCAGGACGCAACCAAATCTGCTGGATCTTCTCAATAAACTTATTTAAATAAATTATTTAAGGTTTTTAGAAATATCCAAGTGGTATATTATTTTAGGGTGTTTATCATTATTAGTTATAAACAATAATGACGACGTAAACACTTCCGTCTTTGAACCCTTCAGATTAAATCTTCGTGTTCTTCAACAACTGCACACTTGGATTAAATTGTTAGATAAACAATAATACGGTGTGTTTGTAATCATCAAAATAAATATATATAAATATATAGAGATGTGGTACACTTGCACCAACAGACTCATTCATCTTTTGGATTTGACGCTTGTCGATCCGTTCCACGCAATTTCTACTGCGTCAGTTGGTATCAGAGCACAGACTTACCTGTCTCTTCACCTTCAAGATGGCAGAACAACCACCGCCACCACCACCCCTTACCCGAGCAGATCTTGATGGGGTCACAGCGGCTTTCACCGCAGCCCTCAACACGCTGACAACCACGTTCGCTAATCAGATCAACGCAACAACACTGATCGACGGAGAGGAGACGGGTATGAAGGTCGTCATCGACCCCAACATGGTGGCCGACGCCACACGATCACCAGTTCAAGTCCGACTCCGAACCCGACGAAGATGTTGAACCACCCCGAAAAGACCCCGATTACCGAATGAAGGATGACATTCCCTACTTCTATGGGAGCATGGGTGTAGAAGAGTTTCTAGACTGGCAAATCGAGGTCGACCGATTTTTCGGCATTATGGAAATCCCGGAGCACAAGCAAGTCAAGATGATTTCTTTTCGCCTAAAAAGCACTGCCGCCGTATGGTGGGACAAGCTCATAGCCCAACGACAAAGGCAACGAAAAGGCCCAGTACGTTCGTGGAGAAGAGCGAAGCAGTTAATGACCGAGCGATTCCTACCGGAAGATTATGAGCAGATCATCTACAAGATGTATTTGGATTGTTCGCAAGGATCGAGAACCGTGACCGAGTACACCACAGAGTTCATCCGCCTCTCAGAGCGAAACGAAATTGGCGAAACGGAGGGACAAAGGGTTGCCCGGTACATCAACGGGCTCAAAGGATCGATACAAGACAAGATCGGACTCCAAACTGTGTGGACTGTAACAGAAGCATCGAGCTTGGCCATGAAAGTAGAGCTAATGGAGAGACCACCTCGCGCTTCATCTTCTTCCCAAAACAAGGTCGAGACTGAGGGAGTGACGAACAACACAGGTAAAGTTTCTTCCTTAAATGCAGGAAACAATGGCAGTCAAGATCATCATCCGCTGCCAAGAAACGTGGGTAACCCCAATGAGAAAACACCTCCACAGAAATCAGCCAACCCGTATGCAAGGCCAACGGGACTCAAGTGCTATCGTTGTGGGCATCCGGGCCATAGGTCCAATGAATGCACCACTCGAAGAACTGTTGGATTAGTGGAAGGAGGAGAATACGAAGAGAATGATGATTACGAAGGAGCCGAATTCGCTGAAGAAGATCTCTCAGAAAAGATTAACATTGTACTCCAGCGGGTCTTGCTATCATCAAAAGAGGGCGGACAACGCCATAATCTTTTCAGATCCCACTGTTCTGTCGACAACAAGGTATGTGATTTAATTGTGGATAATGGGAGTTGTGAGAACTTGGTGTCACAAAAATTGGTGGAGCACTTGAAGCTACCGACACAACCTCTTGACACGCCTTATTCTCTTGGTTGGGTAAAAAAAGGCCCACAAGTCCAAGTAACACGAACTTACAAGGTGCTTATCTCCATTGGAAAGCACTACAAGGAAGATGTAAGTTGCGACGTGCTTGATATGAATACTTGTCACATCCTACTTGGCCGACCGTGGCAATATGACAACGATGTCATGTATAAAGGAAGAGATAATGTGATGTTATTTCGCTGGGGTGAGCATAAGATCGCCATGACGCCTGTTCCGCACCCTTCAAGAGACGTGAAGAAGGAAAAAGAGAACTTCTTGGTCGTTGCCATGAACAGTCCTCTAGATCAAACGGTCAAACCAGGTTCAACAAGCACAAGAGAAGTTATCACTTGCAACAAACCGACGCCTTCCAAGAATGGGCCATCCCAGGTTACGTGTGAACACCGAAAGAATACAAACACGGTTCAAACTTTTAAAGAGAACTCGGGGTCGAGTTCTTCATAGGTGGAGGAGACTGATATAGAGCGCCTAGCAACCCACTTCGAAGAACAAATGAACAAAGCAAGAAGGAACAGAAACAGAGGCTTACGCGACCTGAGTCGCAACCTGAAGCCGCGCACCAAGTCGCGCAACCCTCCGGATGCAAACCGAACAGAAGCCTGCGCGGCTAGCCACGCGGCCTGAAGCTGCGAGCCAAACCGCGCGGCCCCCTGGTCCTTCAGCTCTCTTTATCGTTTATGATTTGTTATTTTACAATAAGGATTATCTTTAGCTATTATTTAGTTTCCTAGTTGGATTAAGATTATGATTAGTTTCTATAGTTATCTTAATTAGTTTAGTATAAATAGGACTATTAGGTTTCATTGTTTTGAGAGAATCTGAATTATTATTGATCAATAAATCTTTTAGAGTTTTATCTCTAAGTTTAAGAGTTTTCTCTTATTTTCCGGGTTCTACGTTTGTAGACTCATTCATCTTTTGGATTTGACGCTTGTCGATCCGTTCCATGCAATTCCTACTGCGTCAATTACTAATAAAAAACTCTAACTCTAACAATTAGAAAATTAACATTTAAGTATCAACTGATAAACCCTAACCATGGATCCGTTTTCGTTACAAACCAAATAGATTATGGCATTGTTTGGCAAAAAAAAAGCTAGCTTATAAGCTAGCTTATTTTTGGGGTACATGTTTGGATGACCATAAGCTAGCTTTTTGAAAAGCTACTTGGAGTAGCTTATGAGTAGCTTTTTGTAAATGTTCCAATTATGCCCTCATTAATATTAATTATTATTTATTAACTATTTTTTTAATATGTCTTTTTTGGTCATTTAAATGCTTATAAGCTACTTTTTGCCAAACGTGACTTTTTCATCAGCTAGCTTATCAGTCACCAGCTAGCTTATCAGCTATCAGCTAGCTTATAAGTCATAAGCTAGCTTATCAGCTAGTTTGCCAAACATAGCCTATACAAACTTTGCAAACCCATCTCCACCAATCATGTAATTTCTTTTTTTCTTTTTATTTTTTTTTATATCCATAAGGGTATTTTAGGGCTTTTAGCATATTTTTAAATTTTATTTTTTTTAAATATATTATTTTACTCTTTGTAACAGTTAGATGAAAAAGTAAATTCATCGGAGATTGGTCTCCGGCGACTGGAAATCATGAAGACCGAAATCATGAAGACAGAATCATCTATTCATCTGAAAATCATGAATCCAGAAAAAAGCATGAAACCAAAAAAATCATGAACCAAAAAAAATCAAGAACTAGATAGATTCATGAAGCTAGATTATAAATTCATGAATCCAAAAAATCATGAACCAATAAATCTAGACCCGTCGTCTTCTTCAAGGCCACCTTTACAAAATTGAAATTACTGTTCATCACTGGTGGCCATCCAACCACTTGTTCCCTGCGATATTCATATTCATATGCATAAATCAGCCGATTTATTCACTCGCGATTTTAGTTTCAATAACAATACGTCGATTTCTACAAACTTAATCGAAGAGATTGAAACTTACTTTTCCGGTGGAGGTTTGGTGGCATCAGAGCATTCTGGATCTGATTAATCACCATCGGAATCTTCATCGCCGCTTAATTTTAGCGCAAACGTATCTGAGAATCGTCGTTTTGTTCCCAATTTTCTGCCTCGTGATTCGCCTGGTAAACCTAAGGTAAGTTCTGCTTCGTTGAGATTCAGGCCGTAATCGGCGGCGGTGGTTAACTCTGACGTGATTTTGGACGTCTCCGACGACATTTTTCATGGGGGAAGGGGAGGAATGAAGATGGCGGCTTGGTGAGGGAGAATGAAAGAAAGGTAACCCTAAAACTCATCAAGAACCGTAGGAGATAGAGAGGGAGGGTTGATTTTCTTATACCCAAAATACCCTCAAGTGTCTCTCAATTATTTAAAATAAAATTAAAATATTCACTTAATTACAATTATGCCATCACTTTTAACCTTAAGATCAAATGTGTTAATGGTTTAGATTTGGTTTGCAGAGTTTGTACAATCCATTTTGTTTGTAAATGATATTGGGGCCCCTTATTTTGTAAACCATCTTAATTTGCAAACCGTGTAAACCGTCGATTTCATTGGTTAAAAGAATGAAATTGTTTGATGAAATTGTTTCATATCATTCATTTTCTTGATGAAATTGTTTCATATATTTGTGGTTATTTTATATAGTTTCATGTATTTTTTTCATTCTTATAAAACTGTTTCATATATTTTCGTTTTTACATAAAATACACAAATATATGAAACAATTTATCAAGAAACGAATAATATGAAACAATTTCATCAAAACAAACAATTTCATCAAAATAAACAATTTCATGAAACAATTTCATGAAACAATTTCATTGATTTAATCAATGAAGTCGACGGTTTACACAGTTTGCAAGATTAAGATGGTTTACAAAAGAATATACTTATATATATATATATATAGTTATAAAATTTAAAATTATTAATACAAAAACCACATTTTTTTTGAGTTATAGCGTAGGTCCACCAATGCTTACATGGTTACAATTGTTGCCTCTAAACCATTGGACCAAGATTTGATGAAAACGACCCCGATTGCATAATTGATGGTCTCCTCTTTCAAACATTTAATTAACACAATTACAATAATCCAATTGCATTAGAATGTATATGAACTTGAATTGAGTTGGGCCCATTTTACAACCATCAACTTAAACGGGCTTCAATTTCCTATAAAATTCCTAATAAGAATTATAAATGATTTTAGATCTTTCTCCCAATACCAATATGGGTTTTTATTTTATTAAAATAAAAGAAAAGAAAAATTCATAAACCAAAAACAAAGTTAAATAACAAGAGAATAAGTTAATACTTGTATAATCATGTTGTTGGGTTAAGGGTTGCAAGTAGAGGTGGCCAAAAAACGGGTTCTGGCCGGGTCGGGTCGGGTTGGGGGACAACCCGGTTCCACACAGTAACAGCGAGAACCGGGTCAGCCCAGAACCGGGTCGGGTCGGGTCGGGTTTAAACCGAGATCCCCTGACCCGTTTAAGCGTAAGTGAACCCGGTTTTAAGAAAACCGGGTCGGGTCGGGCCGATAACCGTTTTATGATCGGGTTCGCGATTTTTATGTTTTTTAACTACTTTCTTTGTATAATAATTAATTACTAAACTTTAACAAAAAAAAATTGGATTGGAATCATTGGATAAGTAAAATACACTTTAAAAATACGTTTTATTTATAATATATATCACTAAAATACACTTTTACGTTTTATAATTTATATATAAAGTTACAAGTTACAATACATAAATTATAAACATTCGAAGGTCCCGCTCCCGAACTTCCACCCCCATCACCCGGATAGTAATTGAATGGATTATAGTTGAATGGATTGTATGGAGCGTAGTATGGATTCTGATCTGTATTGTAGACTTCAAGAGTATTGTACTGCATCAGTCGTGTAATAGCCGTTTGATCGTCAAGGGGGTCGATGTCTACTTCTTCGTCCTCTACGACACTACTAACTTCAGAAGTATCGGATACGGACGGCGTACTTAGTAGTTCATCCGTCTCGTTTTCGAATAAGTTTTCTTCCACGCCTTCTAGATCATCCTCCAGGTTCGTTCGATTTTGAATGCGGTCTTCTCCATCCAAGTAATCCTTCAGACATACGCAACACTCCACCGATTTTGGGGTTAATTTTGTCCGACGCTCCGATATGATCCTGCCACTAAGAGAAAAGGCCGACTCCGAAGGATGCCGTTATAAAATTGGGAAACTTGGATTGTTAGTATATCAAGTGAAATAGTGGCCATCATTGGGAAACTTGATTGTTTACTTTTCCACCATTCTAATAAATCTAGGGATTCAACATCTACGACGTTTGTGAAGGATGCCGTTATAAAATTAGTACGTATGTATTGATTGAATTCACCCAAATTATCCCCATCATATCTAGCCTTTTTAGAAGATTCCATGACAACCGATTGCATTAAAGTTTGCATTAAGTCTTCTCGGTTTCGGCCACGACTGCTACTAGAACCCGGTGAAAACATTTGAGGTGTAGGGGTTTGTTGGCTTCCTCCCCCATAATTAACTCTATAAATCTCATATAATTGATGAAAATCAGTATTAAATTGTTGTGTGCGTTTCCTTGAAAAGCTAGAATTTGTAAGAGAATCCAAACCAAACGATACACATATTGCGTGTATTAAAACTTCGACACCCGTAACATTTAAAAACGGGTTTAATGCCGCGGCACAAAGAAAAGTGAAGGGAATCTTTTTAAAATATTTTACCAATTTTTCTTTCATTGGTTTCACGACGTCGTGAAAGTGCAAATCCTGTTCGTATTGAGCAATTTTACTTGCCAAAATATAAAGTTGATTTAAAAGTAAAGGGCTCGTTGGATAATAAACACCGGATAACAAAGTTGTTGCAGTTTTGAAATCGCCCAAAATATCGTGAAAGCCATGAATCCTTGTCCAATCATCCTGAGTTATCGTGTTATCCGGGTAATAAATGTTATAAAATGCTTGAATATATTGTTGTTGTCTTAATAAATTATCCATCATTTTCCAAGTCGAATTCCATCGAACCGGCATATCGTGCGCCGGTCCCAAAGCTTTAAAACCGACTTGTTTGCAATAATCTTTATATAAGTTTTGCGTTTTTTTATTTCTTGTGAAAATTCGACGTAACATAAGCCTAAACTTAATGAGCTTAGTTAAAGGCTCATTAAGTTTACTTAAGCCGTCTTGAACGACTAAGTTTATTATGTGTGCGCAACAACGTGTATGAAATAATTTTCCCTCTAAAATAGGGGATAAAGCCAAACGTAATCGGTCTACGCATGTCGTATTATTACTAGCATTATCAAACGAAATACTAATAACTTTATTTTTTAAATTATAATATTGAAGACATCTCATAATTATAGAAAACTGACGCTCACCCGAATGTGGCGAACCAAAGAGCTCAAACGTGATTACACGTTTGCATAATTGCCACGATGCCGGCACAATCCAATGTGCCGTTATGCATATATAAGAATCTGGCAATCCGAAAGGTGCGCTCCATACATCACAAGTTAAAGAAACTTTGTTGGGTAAGTTTAAAAACATTTCTCGCATATTTTTTTGAACCTTATTCCAATATTTTAAAGCATCACGCTTAAGAGTTTGACGACTTACCGGAGTGTAGCGTGGTTGGAACCCATTTTTGATCATGTTTGTCATGTGAGGATTGTCGAAATGTCCGAACGGCAACGCCATTTGAATGGCACATTTCATTTGCATTTCTCGGGCGAGATCATTATCATACGACCATACTTGACCGGAATTGTCAAGTATGGGTTGAGTTGGATCGTCACCCGATTTCAACCTCTTGCATCTATCCTCGAAGTGGCGCTTTAACGTGCTATTTGATTCGGGTTTTAGGAAATCTCCACACCGTTTGCATTGAGCTTTTTTTGTACCGTCGGGAAATTTGACCAAGTTGAAATTCTCCCAAGCCGCTGCTTTCGTGAATGATCGGCAACAACGACGTAATTTTGTTCGGCCATTTTTTTGATACTAGAGAGTAGAGACTAGAGAGTATAGACTAGAGACTAGAGAATTGTATGCGTTTTTTGCGAGAAACGAATATAAGAGCCGAGAAATGAGAATTGTATGCGTTTTTTTGCGTTTTGTAAGCAATGTAAGGTGGTGATGACCTCCATAACACCCCTAGTATTTATATGGGGTTTGGAGGGTGTTTTTTGATGAAAAAACGGTCACAAGGGATATAAAACGGCTATAAAACGGCTAGCCAACGGATCTATTTTTTTGAAAAAAATCGGGTCGGGCCGGGCCGGGTCGGGCCGAGGAAATCTATATATAGCCGAACCGGTCCCGGCTCTCGGGCTCAAAACCGGTTCTTGACCGGGCCGGGTCAGAACCGGTTCTTGGCCGGTTTCGGGTCGGGTCGGGTCGGGTCAGTTTGGCCATCTCTAGTTGCAAGATTAAGGAACTCCTAGTTAGGCTAGCAAATATGTTAAACTATGGTCAAGGTTCTAAATGGCGTGAGGCGTGGCGTGGCGGCGAGGCCAAGCCTCAAGCCTTAGGAGCCACGACGTGCCATGGCGTTTATCAAGGCGTGACTTATGGCGGCAAATCTTTATATCGTATATACTATTATATATAAAAACATATGTTTTGTACTATTAATCGATGAGTCAATGACAATAATCACGTTAAATTAGGTTATATTTAAAAAACTAGCAAATAAGACATTAAAAACGTAAAGAAAAATCGAATATTGAGTTATAAAAGATCGCACATTAGGCCATGGCGTGCCACATGCATAACGTGGCGTGAGACACAAGCCTTAAGCCACGGCGCGCCATGGCGGCTGTCATGACGAGCCTTTTAGAACAATGACTATGGTGTATGTTGTTTTCTTATTTTGACTGTGTTCTTTTATATTTTATTACGTTTGTATGTCGTTATTGACTTCTAGCTCAATTTTGGTGTTGTCTTGTTTCATGTCTTTTTTGAAACTTCCTTTTGCTTTTCCACAACTTCTTTGGAGAAACTTTCTTAAAAGTTGAGGGTATTCACGAAAATAATCATTCTACTCTTTTTTAGTGTAGATGTAAGGTTTTTTTACATGTTACCTCAGACCCTCGCTTTCAAGTGAGATATATTGAGTCCATTTTGTTTAGTTACCCAAAATGGTGAAAAATATAATTTTACCCATATATTTGTGCAAAAAGTTAATTGCCAAAAACCCTAATCTGTCCTAGACGGGACCTATCTCTAATGACACCAATGTGATGGGGCATTTTTTGGTCTACTTGGTGGTTGAGGCATTTGGATAAAGTCACCTCATCCATTTGCCAACTGAGTTACACATGAGAGACAATTTTACCTATATATTATTGTTATGCGTGTACACATTGCTTTTATGAGAAGTTGGATGATAACCATACGATTGTGACTATCTTCGACCAATTATGCTCGATAAAAGATCTTATATTAAAATTTTACAAGTCGGGGAATAATCCAAGAATCAAATTTATATATTGTTAAGAACTTATGAATGTTTTATTTGATTTTTATGTTGAATTATTTATTATTCCTACACATTCTCTAGTCTCTACATTATATGGCTTTGACTATTTATGATAAATCAACTTACCTCGCCATTAACTCCATATTTATTGTTGCCATATTCTTCACCTCACTTTGGCCTTAATTATTTATGATAAATTCCATTCCTATTCCTTTGCCTTGAATAGAGTTGTTCATTGGATCGGGACCAGAAAACTTAATATAACATAACTGGAAATCAAAAAGATCTGAATCGGTTTGCTTTTGGTTTATCAAAACATGTTCGATCTCTAACTAAATTGTGAACAAGACATAAATTGGCTACTTTTTATTTCAAATTTTGAACTTAAAGACAACATATTGTCTAAATTTAAAATAAAAATAAAAATAAAAATTCACTTTGGTTTTTGTTGTTTGAGCAAATTGTATGTCAGTATCATGTTAACGATTGGAAAGAATAAAGATATAGCTCTAAATATCGTTAAGATGACGGTTGTAGTCTTGCAGACAGTTAAACATTTTTCGAAAGGAGTCACAATTGTTCATACTAGTCGCCCTATTTTACAAGAAAATGCTTAAATAATTGTTAAAAAAAAACCACACATGGTATCAAGTTCTCTTTGGGAAATTAAAAGTCTATCGTTGTTATCATTGTTCATCATGCATCAAGAGCTATACAATACTTTTGATGACGTATATTGGCTCATAATCATTAATTTGTTTCACCGTAGGTACAAAAGATTCAGTAGGAAAATTCTATTGTCGTCTTCATTTATAAACCAGACAATGAAATGATGATGATGATGATGATGATGATGATGTCTTGTTTGTTCATATCGCCGTACGTCCAAAAAATATATAATAATTATACAAGAAAGAATACCGCTTTTAAATTGTTTTAAGAAAAAATTCTCTCTTGTTAATAATTGTACAAAATGCATCTAAAGTTGTATTGTACTATGAATTACAATCATGAAAATGGTCTTGTAATGGTTCATGTCTACTCATGGAGAGAAGATGCTTGAAAGGTTGTACATATATAATTCACAATTTCTTCAGTTATCATGACTTATATTTCATGAATGCATGCAAATGATCAATTTGAAGATTTTAAGAAATACCATCATTATTTTGGATATGAACAACATTTGAATGTTAGAAACAAAGATGGTCATTGATCATCAAATCTTGAGCAGGGATGTGCAAAACCCGAATAGATCGAAATCCAAAGCCGAACTTGAACTAAAATAATGTGTTTTTGCAAAATCAGAATACCTCAAAATCTGAAATCTGAAACCCGATTTTTGGGGGATATTTGGGTTCGGGTTGGATTTGATCTTTGGTCACCCGACCCGTCCAAAAACCCAAAATAATATATTATATTCATATATTTATTTCTTTAATTATCTTTTGAAAATCGTAAATTTTAGTCCGTCGAAATGTTTTCTAATTTTTAAAATTACTATCGATTGAATTCAGAAAATCGATTGGATTTATATATATTTTTGCATTATAATAACACTCGGTCCCGACCAACATCAACCCGAAACCCAATCAACCCGAACCTAAAGCAATCCGAAATTCAAAACCTAAACTTTGGGTCTTGATTTTCACATCTGCAATTCAATCGGGTTTTTTGTTTTCCCACCTGATCATGCCCGACCCACCCGATGCACACTCCTAACCTCGAGAATATACAATTTTTAATGTATAATTTAAAAATGACAATGTCTTTAAATTAATAGGAATTCTAGTAGAAAAGGCTTTGACTTTCTTGGAAGCGTTATCAATGTATTTTATAAGAGTATTAGTTTTCATATTTTCAATTTTGTATTTTGATTAAATGTTATATTCTTTTTATTCTAAAATAAATGTTTTTTTTGAGAAGGGTATCTCAGACCACATTGGGCCCTGACTAATCCCTAGGCAAATCGGGCCTTTGGCCCAGCTGCTAAAACATGCAGCCCTGAGATTATCCTCAGTGGCCACAAGTGCTGCGTGTGGGGCTCGAACCCGGGCAAGCGCTATGAACTCCCCAGACCTTACCACAACGCCACAACCCTTGTGGTTTAAAATAAATGTTTGAAATGAAAGAATGCAATTTTAATAATATATAATTATTATATTTTTTAATTTACTAAAGTATAACTTTATCCCTAATAATAGAAAGAAAATTTTCACTATCTCATAACTAAAGGGCTGTATGGTTCTCAAGATTCGAAAAAAAGAAGAAGATAAAACTGAAATGACAAATTCCTTGATGATGTTTGATTCGTGATTTGAAATTTTGAATTGATTGGATTCCGTTGAATTCTAGAGTTGAGGGATTTAATCATCCTTAACATAAGTGAAAGATTTGAATTATATTTTATGGAAAATGATATAATTTTTTTTAAAAGACAAAATTAACTTTTGTATCCAATTTAACCACCACCACCCCCACCGCACGACAACATCTCTGCCTCAGCCGTCGTCGTCGCCACCACCATCGTCCAACCGCCTCCCCACCCAATTCGTCACCGCCACCACCACTACTGTCATCGTCACAATCACCCCCCAACCCCCAACCTCGACACCACCACGCCACTATTACCATCGTTTATAGCCCTCCCACAAATGGTCAAATTTCATTTCATTTTTTTCAAAGTCAAATTTTTTTGATAGATTCCAATAACACCAAAATCTAAAACTTCTTGTGAGGATAAATTGGAAGTATTACACTTATTTTGAGATAAATAAAATACTAAATTTTCAAGATTTAGTCTTCATTGTTTAGATAAGTTAAGAAAACATTAACAACAAGGCCCGTCTAGCTCAGTTGGTAGAGCGCAAGGCTCTTAACCTTGTGGTCGTGGGTTCGAGCCCCACGGTGGGCGTCATTTTTTTAATATATTTTCCACTTAAAATATATATTTAACTATTCTGTGAATATTTTAAAATGTTAAATGATTTTTATTACTTTATTATTAAATTATATTTTTCCATTACCAGTCTATCAAAATTTAAAGTTTGATTTACAACAAATTTTCTAAAAATAAATCGTGTCAGATAAATGATTGTATGATGCAGTAGCATGTAAAAAATAAGAATGATAATAAAAATTACTTTTTGGTTTTATATAATATAATGGACTCATCATCCAAAACCATTAATTTTCATTCCTGGCTAAATTAGAGGGAGTGAAAATTTTATTCCCGTTCAGTCATTTTTTCCTATGCGTCCATTCATTTCTCGAATGAAAATATTTTTATTTTTATGTTGGACGTCACATATTTATATTAAAAATATTTTATAAAACATTTTTTATTAATTATATTGGTTTAACCAAACATCATCAATGGAATGCTCATTCTTATTCGCATTCTCCGGCATTCTCATTTTCATTTTCATTTTCATTTTCATTTTCATTTTCATTCTTTGAAACTTACCAAAACTATATTAATAAAATATTGTTTCATTCTCTTACCCATTTATTTCAATGCGTGAAAACATTAAAATATTATTTCTTTTTCTTTTTTTCTCTAATTTTAGCATACAAGAACTTTCTCTAAATTTGGAGATTTGTATCATCTATCTCCTCTTTTCTCTATTTTAGCATACAAGATAGAATAGCTGTTGGAGCAAAAACTTGTTAAAATCTCTCTTTTTTCTATTTTAGCATAGTTGTTGGAGATGCACTTATAATATAGTAAAAATATATACACATCCATCTCCAACGAGGCTGCTTCGAGTGCCTCGCTAAAAGGATAGGCGGTAAGAGTCTGGTATGGTCAATGTGGTTATCAGGGCCGTTCCTGATATTTTGGAGGCCCGGTGCTAAAAAGCTAATGCACTCTTAATTTTTTTCACATTATTTATTAAATTTTTTACTTTATCTTATTATAAATCGATCGATAACTTATTTTTGAATTTAACCAAAAAGTCCATCTTTTTTTCTCTTTTGAATTAAATTTTAACTTTTAATGTTATTATGTTAGCGTAGATTCAAAATTAATAATTGATTTTTTAACTTTTAATTAATGTTAGTGTTTTAACTTCGTAGTTCCTCCAAAAAGGTGTCTACGTGGAGGTAGGAGATATGGATAACAATCATATTTCTATAGAATTGATCTACCATTATCGGTAATTATAAAACCCATATGAACAAGAACGTATCGTCATTAAAACTCAATATATTAAATACGAAAAGTGTGCCAAAAAACATACGAGAAAATCAACAAATACTAAAAAAATATAAATTATGTTAAATATTGAAAGAAAAGTATAAAATATAACGTTAAAAAACTAAACAACTAAAGTTATTCAGGGCATCTTTATCAACCACTGGTTATCATCACCAAAACAGGCGATGTGCTTAACAACGTGGGCTGCCCAAATGGAGAGCGTAGGTCGGGTAGACTATCGGAGAGGTAGCGAAATCTGATTATTCGAGGCTGCAGAGGAGCACGGGCTGTTTGGATTCAGACACGATCTGCTGAATCTGTTGTGGACATCGGCGGTTATGGCTTAATCTGCATGATTAAGCCACAACTATTTGGGGTTTGCGGCTGAAAGGATAAACTGCTGTCTGACAGTTCGGTCCATCCAGATGTTTTAGTCACGGCTAGTCGGGATCTGTGGTTGATCGGTTAAGCTGCTACCTGACAGCTTCAGTCAATTCAAATGCAGGGGCTGTATGGTGGTTGTTTGGTTGGTGTTTGATCGTGACAGCCGTTGGTTTCTCTCTCTATTTGTCTCCCTGAAACCGATATGTCTCTCGTATCTCAGACTTTCATATTTATTCAGACGTATAACTTAACCAATTTAGGGCTTAATGGGATAAAAAGTAAACAGCGTAGGGTTTTTATATTGAAAATTGAAACTATAAATCTTTAGACCCCAAATATGTTGGGTCTTTTCAAAATTTGACGAAACAAATAAGTCTAAGTACTTAATCGTCTAAAACAAGTATTTGAAATGAAACATTTCGTACTATACATTTAAAATGAGAATAATAAACAAGATTGTTTGTCGACATGAAATTTGTGAGGATGATAGGCCCGTTAGAGCATAATAACAAAATTTCGACATTGATTTCGGTTTCTTTCTTTTAGATTTTTTATTTGGGGCCCATCGATTGTTGGAGTTTGATTTCAAAATAATTTGAACTTTGACTTGTAAAAAAGAAGATGATGATGCATATGGTTTCAAGGTGTAAAAGACCATGATGAATGTTTACAACCCTACCCTTTGATATGATCATGAGTTGTGCATATAACTCTTTTAGTGGAGGACATTAATGTCATTAAGTTCAAGGACTAAAATGGTATTAAAATAAATGCTTCTACCTAAATAAGCAAACTCGCTACTCTTTTCACCTATCTCCGTAAATCTTTTAGACTATTATCGTTGTTGGGCCTAGTTTTTGTCGACAATTATGTTATTGTTGTTCTACAACACAACACAGTTGCTTCTAGGATGGCATACTTGCACAAACAAACGAGGGTTCAATTTAATAGGCGTTGTGTGGGAGTTACAATTGATTGGAGGATTGGCCTCCTATGGGAACCGAGCTCTTAAGTCAGCCACCTACCGTGTAACAACCCATAAATTTAATAAAATATAAGATTTAACATTTCAATCAAAAACGGTCCCAAAGTCTACAATACATCTAAATTACTCTAAACTCGCAGCGGAAACTACCTTCACAACTGAGATACTACAAGAAGCTCGGCGGTACTCTACAAGTCTTCTCTATCTCTCGCCCCTTTGCCACGACCCAACCTTCCAATATCATCAGATGAAACTCCATACACGGTTAATACCTGAAAATGGTTTTTATTTTTGAAAAGCGAGGGTTAGACCATAAGGTCTAGTGAATTCCCTCCTAAAAGCGTGACCACAAAACATTTTTAGAAACACTTTTCCTTGCAAACAGTACTTAACAAGTTTGAGCTCAAACAAGGGTATACACAGTGGTACGGACCAATAACACCTTACAAAGCCAGGCACGGCAACTCATCACCTTACAAAGCCAGGGACGGCAACTCATCACCTTACAAAGCCAGGGACGGCAACTCATCACCTTACAAAGCCAGGGACGGCAACTCGGGGGTCCTCCACTGTGTAACCCGACTCTATCACAAGCATAAACACTTAGAACATGCTTTAAACTTACTCGAGGAATATCCTCCTTCCACATTACAAACTAACACTTTTCATGCATAAGAAAACATAAGATTCATGATAAACAAGTAACTCATTTTCAGACATATCAATTCTTCGCATTTCATTTTAAAAGATAGAAATAATGCATAAGGGAACTCACCTGATGCTCGGCTAAACGACTCACTACTTGGAGCTCACTTAAACACCAAACGATCACCTGAATTGGGGTTAACAAATGAGGTATTAGACTCCCCAATTATGCTCTAAAACATTCCCCATAATGTCCTAAGACAATCCCCTAAACCAAGCCTCGAACCCAAGCTCAAACGACCAACGAAGCAAAAACGGAAAACAAAGAAACAGAGCCTGGCGCCGATGGTGGCGCCGATCCATCGGCGCCGAGATCGGCGCGGATCTCTGGTTTGTTTTCCCTGCACGAATTTTCTTCCAAAAGCCAAGGGTTTCTCATCTCTAAATTCCCCCAACTCAGTTCTAATTCTCCCAAATCGACATCATGGATATAAACAACATTAAGAACCAATTACCAACAATTAAAATAATATCTAATCCATTAAATCCATCTAATGATTCACCACTTTTATCCTCAAAAACTCAAAACTCCATTAAAGCCCAAAACCTTGCTAGAATCAACTTCCACCATTGAATTGGTGAAGGATTCTCAAAGAAGGTAACAAAATCCATAATCTAACTCTAGAATACTCCATTAATACTTCTAACTAAACATCACCACAAAGAGAAAGAAAGTGTAGAAGGAGAAATTATACCTTGAAGATGCTACCATCAATCCTTGAAGCCTTCCTTCTTCCACACCCCCACATTAGGGTTTTGGCTCTCAAACTCTCTTCTCCCCTTTTCTTCTATCGATCCACAGAACCAAACACAAAAGAAATGAAGAACTTAGGGTTTCCTCTTATTTAACTCTCTCATTTCACCCTTGAGCACTAAAGTTTCAATCTTCTCACTTTGGCCACCAACTTTCAATGCCAACTAGAAAATCGGGTTATTACAACACTCCCCCCTTAAAGAATTCCGTCCCCGGAATTCCTCATTGGAAAAGATGCGGGTGCCTTGCCCACATCAAAACTGACACTTCTCCAGAGTACAACCACATTCTGACTCAGTCAACCACCTCACTAAATTCGAAACCCGGAACCATGGGTGCATTCCCTTCAGTTCTTACGGTACCCTAACTCGTAGGCTACCGCTCCTACCCGATCGGCCTTGACAACATAAGATTAACTAAGACTTATCATGCATCTATACTTCTTTTAAGGAGGGACTCGGTTAAATCCTCCGCCACAACACGAGATTCATCTATCGGAGACAAACACACCTTAGACAGCTTGACACAAGACCAAACCTGTACGTCCCGACGACTCACTACCCAAAATTCCTTCATTGCAATACAAGCAATTCTAGATTACTTCTCCCAACGAAACAATCGTCAATGCAGAGTGATATTTCCCTTTCTTGGGCCACCTCGACCACAGTCCGTCGACTACAACACCACTCCCGACTTATACGTAACTAGGAGTAGGAACCTCCATACTCCCTCCTTGATGCGATCACTTATCCGAATTCCACTTATCCTGCAAGCACATCGATTTCTCACTACTTGCCACAAGCGTTCAGACACAAAATATAACTTCGATTACCCTCACTCAACCAAGAGGAGTAACCATGGTCACACCATACTATTCTCACTAGATTAATCACTGCACGACCAATTCGTTTAAATATTTCTCACAGAGTCACTAACTCAACTCATACACAATTTCCTTCATCAATACTCTTCCCAAAGGTTCGCACACTTATGAAAGACAATCTACACAACGCTGCACCTTTTGGCATTGCTGTCAAGTTTATTACTTCCAAATTTACTCACTTAATCCGACATACTAACTTCACCTCCCCACGTTGGCGTGGAGCACAACCCACCAATCATTACTTGCCCCTCTCTCTAATGATTCACCACTTTTATCCTCAAAAACTCAAAACTCCATTAAAGCCCAAAACCTTGCTAGAATCAACTTCCACCATTGAATTGGTGAAGGATTCTCAAAGAAGGTAACAAAATCCATAATCTAACTCTAGAATACTCCATTAATACTTCTAACTAAACATCACCACAAAGAGAAAGAAAGTGTAGAAGGAGAAATTATACCTTGAAGATGCTACCATCAATCCTTGAAGCCTTCCTTCTTCCACACCCCCACATTAGGGTTTTGGCTCTCAAACTCTCTTCTCCCCTTTTCTTCTATCGATCCACAGAACCAAACACAAAAGAAATGAAGAACTTAGGGTTTCCTCTTATTTAACTCTCTCATTTCACCCTTGAGCACTAAAGTTTCAATCTTCTCACTTTGGCCACCAACTTTCAATGCCAACTAGAAAATCGGGTTATTACATACCGGACCGGTATGTAGCTGATTTGCCTCTCACATGATACTCTTGGAATGGGACGACGTTGGTGTGCTCAAGAGTGAGTTGTTGGTTATAAACCATTTTTTTGGCACAAACTACGTCATTATCAATGGAAACTTTTAAGCCCTCACCATGCGTTAACAAATCATGACTAACCATTGTCTAAAAACAATCACACTTTCACCCGTGCTACAATTGAAAAACTCTTTTTGCTAGGAAAATTGACCCAAATGGTCATTCTTCTGCTCTCCTAGTTATTTTTCTCTCAATTTTACTAAAATGTCATTTAAATCCGCAAATTGTGTAGGGATGAATAAGAGAAAAAAAAGTTTCCAAACATGCTCTGCAAGTGCAGGGCAGATCTATAAAAAAAAGTTAAACATGTCCGCAAGTGGCGAACCAATTCTTGTTGGATGTGGAAAGAATTACAGATATGGTCCCGGTCATTGGGGACCATGTTCAGTTTTTTTTTTAAGTTTTTCACCTCATTCTCAATTTTGCAGAGTTGCCACTTACAACGTGAGATTTTGGTAAAATAAGGTAAAGAAAGGCTAGAAAACCAATTGTTAACAAAACCTAGACCGGCAAAAAAGAAATCTCTTTGACGTGTGATTGAACGGAAGAAAACGACAACTTTAAGAAGTTGGAGTGCGATTGGAGATGCTCTTAAAGCCCGAAGGACGAGTTTTATAATTTAGTGTTTCAATGGCTGCAAGTTGTGGTGATCATATCATATGGCAAGAGTTAATTGAATTTTTCATTTTTGTATATCATGAAACGATTTCTTATAAGGTTTACAGGATATCAAAAATCTTTAATTGTTATAATAAATTGTGTTATATAATTTTAAATTATAGGATTAAATAAATATACATTATATTACGATAAATTTATCGAATCTTTAAAGAACTCTTAACAGATTTTTTTAAGACAGTTTTAAAATAAAATGAATTGTAAATATTTTTATATGAATTTATTTAAAAAATGATCCATAAAACATGCTCTTATAAAAAGATGTATTTATGGTTGTATATGACATTTCTTAAAAATATCATATAGAAAAACTAATATGATATTCTATTATAAAAATGTCTAAAAATACCATTTAAAATCCCAAAAAATATCATATAAACTTATTGCAACACATTAGACACTCAATTATTCGATTTTATAAGTTTAGATCCTAGAAAACAATCTATTAAAATATTTAGATATTTGTAACGTCGTATAAACTTAAATTTGCTACCGTATGTATTATTCAAATTGAAAACTTTAAAAATATGTTTAGGTAATAAAAGCAGAGGCCCGCCATCTGCTAGCATTGCGGTTTGGAATCGACTCTTTATCAATAGCCCAATCCAACTTTTTATATCTAAATCCCTTGTTTTTTATATTATATGACTTAAGGTTGATCGATAAAAGATTTGTTATAACAAGAATATGAAATCACAACAAATTAATAAAAACAACCGTTTACCGGTCTACGTCCTACTCTTCCACGCAAACAACTTAATTTTATATATATTCAACATAATTTTACTGCACTCTCCTTGATTAATAGATTTTCTCTTTTTCATAATAGAAAACTGACAACTTTTACTATGATTTATGTTGAATTTGAGGTTATTAGGGTCAGTCTACTACTTTAAACATGAGGCGTAACAAATGATATCAAATCAACCCCTGTACAATCGACAAGGTAGACCAAACCTTATCGAGATGGTGAATCCCTAAATGAAGTGATTGTAACATCTTAGACGAATCTCACATCACTGATAACAAAGTTGATGTTCGGTAGGCCTCATGGATACGTTAGAATATTAAGTGAGCAAGTTTGTGACAACACGTCTCATATTGATGAAAACTGAAATTTATAATCTCCTTATAAACTGTAAGGTATGTACTACTGATAACTTCCACCATAATGTTAAATTACCTATACTATGGACCCAGTTGAGTCCAACTGTTTTTGGATGAATCTGGGCCCTATAAACTCATTCCAACTTTCAATCTGGACCACTCAAATTCATTCAGCCATCCATTCAGCACACTCTTAATCGTCCCTGTAATCCTCCATATCCAACTACGCTGACTTCTTCAACGTCCATTCGCACCCACGTCTCCTTCTCCACGGTCATCTCTCTGCAAAACCCGTCTCCTCTCCTCCACGATCTCACAAACCAGAAACCCGTCTCTTCTCCTCCACGCTATAAATGATTAGAAGGGAGAACTCTCTACAAATCTATTTTCAAAATTGGGGATGAAATCGACGATTCATCCATTAACCACTGAGAAAACCTTCTTCTCCCAATTCGCACACGCCGATTGTTGATGCCCAGACATCAATTTTGGGTTTTCAAGATTTCTGTTTGGTAAATTTCTTGCTAGATTATGGGATAAATCGATTTGGGGATAGGTTTTAGATTTAAGTCATAAGTTCTGTCAGTTTCTGTTCTATGATTAACATTTGTCGTGTTTTTCTCTGTTCTCTCTTGATGTTTGCTTTAAAAGTTGTTATTCACGTTGGGAATTGAAAATTACTCAATTTAGTTTCTGGGTTTTGAAAATTACTCAATTTGGGAATTGGCTTTCAGACTCATTTTCCTGTTTCTGATGAATGTTATTCACGTTTTTGTGCTTTTCTTTTCATATTTACCTTAATTCGTCTAATTCTATGTGGGTTTTGAAGATGAATCGATTTGGGAATTAGGTTTCAGATGTGGGTTTTGAAGATGAATCGATTTGGGAATTATGTGGTTACCGGGTTTTCATGTCTCCTTTTGTAGCAAATTTATTGCAATAACAACTTCTCTTCATATTGCAGTTATATGACCTTCCTGTATTTTCTAAATTGGTAACTACAGGTACAGATTACTGTTGTATCTCCAATTAAGCACGCTTTTAACAAGTATACTAATCCCTGCATTCTGGAATGCTTAATTTGCAAAATTTCATTAAGTTACTTTAATTGGTTTCTGTCGTGTTATTGGTCTGTTAGCAGCAAAGAAGTCCACCTGTTGTTTGCTGTTGTTGCTGTCTTACAGTTCCAATATTTCTGTCTTTTGGCCAATTCTGCAATTTACCTATTTTCAGTATGGTATTCTTGTGGAATAGGTTGTTTATGCTCATTTCTCAGCTTTGGTTTGCATTGGGCCAGTGGCCAAAAAATGTTACTACTGGTTTCTCAATTGGTTTCCAAGCCTGTCTTTTTTGGTCCCAATTCAACATTGGTGATCATCAATGGTGCCTCAGATCAGTGATGGATTTTGTTTTTGCTTTGGTGGATTTCAAGGATCTAATTTTCGGACTAGCTCAGATTGGTGTTAGATGGATGTGCTTTTGATTGGTGTTAGTTGTATGTGTTCTGCAAAGGCCCATGGCTACTACATTTATGGTTCAAGTTTTGTTTGGTTGTAGGAGGGTAGACTGATTTTTTACTCACCATTGCCAGGTCAGATCTTTGTTCGATTCCCAATTCAGACTTGTGTCTAGGTTTATATGTTTCTTGATAATCATTGGATTTGGCAGCTAAAACGTTGGTTTTCTAATATTGGTGATAATGATCGAGAAAGATTGGATTTTGGCTTACTGTGCTGAGCAAACTTGGAATTTTAGTGATCATAGAAAAATTTGGATCGAAAGGAATGGCAGATATGATCTATTTGGATAAAAGGATTTGATTTCAATTTATTTTTCTTTGTGTTCTTATTTAGATTTAATCAAAGCAGTTACTTCAATTTTAATTCATCTTATTTGTTTTTGTTTTCTTTATTATGTTTCTTCATCCGGTAACTCAGATTTAACTTATTTTTTTGCAGTGTTCTATGCCACCTGTTTTTCTCTTATTTATGGAATTATCATTTTCGGAGGTCTCCTTGCACCTACTGTAAGTTCTTTTGCATTTGTAATACAAAAATACAACACATTTACTTATCTATAATGATTGGGTTATTTATAAACTATTAATCTTGACCGGTTCCTGTGATAAAAAAATGAATGGTAGTTTTTCCTCTTCCATTCTTCTCTTTGCTATCTTTTAGCAACAATAATCTATTTTAGGCTGCTAATATTTTAGTTTGTTGTTTTATGTGTTGCTTAAACTTGACACTGAGTGGCACTATACTTGCACATGATTTGATCGAAATAGCTATTGCTTTGGTTGATTCGATATTTGTAAGTTGATGCGGAACAATAACCTATACTATGGACCCAGATGAGTCCAACTGTTTTTGGATGAATCTGGGCCGTATAAACTCATTCCAACTTTCAATCTGGACCACTCAAATTCATTCATCCATTCAGCACACTCTTAATCGTCCCTGTAATCCTCCATCTCTAACTACGCTGACTTCTTCAACGTCCATTCGCACCCACGTCTCCTTCTCCACGGTCATCTCTCTGCAAAACCCGTCTCCTCTCCTCCACGATCTCACAAACCAGAAACCCGTCTCTTCTCCTCCACGCTATAAATGATTAGAAGGGAGAACTCTCTACAAATCTATTTTCAAAATTGGGGATGAAATCGACGATTTAATAGAGTATGGGGCATAATCACAAGTGATTGGCACCTAAGCAGATCTCTCTTTAAGTTCTCTAATTGCATCCATGTATATTATATATTTTTATCACTTCAATTTGTTGAGCTTCTTTTTGTATTTTAGGATAATCCCACACAAGACCAAGCGTGGGGCTGCTGCACTCGTAAGGTTGAAGGTTTATGAGGGGGCTGTTTATGGATACTTCGTCCCTTGCTTTCTTGTGATGTAAGCCTGTAACCATTTGCAATAAGACCAAATAGTAGAGAGAGAGAGAGAGAGAGAGAGAGAGAGATGAAGGATCGTATGAGGCAAGTCTGTCAATTGATTCAGGAAATTGATATAGGAAGACATGTTAGCTGCCTTCGAAAAACATCCATCAAAGGAACCAGGAAAAGCTTAGTTTTTTTCCTTATGAAATTAAATTGGTGCTTGAGGAATTTATGTAGGGAAAAACTTCACCGGATACAATTCTAACCACATGTGAAAATGTTAACTAATTGATACTGTGGTTCTTTATATTTGAGATTCGAGTCTTGAAATGATGAACATAGTAGATGTACAATATAAGGATATCTATTACCTTAATTTTCAAGATCAGTTTATTACTAATAACTTCTGTAGTATCAAAAGCTCATTAGTCATTTCTTTTATCTAGGATATTTTATGATTATTGTGATCCATTGTGATGAATTTCAAGATTGAAATGGGATTTAACTTTTATGCTTAACTGATGAAGGAGAGTTTAATCATACTGTGTTCGTACTCAAGGAGGGTTTAATCGTGTTCGGGTGCAGCGCATGCTTCTGGAACAGCAGGATGAATGGCTGTTTGGTTCAGCAGCAGGTGTTGTAATGGTTCATCAGCAGGTGCTGATTGGATCCAGCTACATCGCACAGAGCTGTAATGAATCAGCAGCAGGGCGGAACAGCAGCGAAACAGCAGCAGCTTAACCCATTAAGCTGCTGTCTGAAGGTTTAGCTTCAATCCTGTGAGCAGTCGAGTGTATTCGGGCTGATCGGAGTAGGTTTACTTCTGGAAAACCGATCCTGTTTTGGCCTTAGTTCACATCGGGTGGTTCTATTTGTTTTCGGTCGCTCTTGGTTACTGTTTGTTTGGTCTGTGTGTCGGTGCTGTTTAGTTTCAGCCTTTGGGCCTGTTTGTATGTTGGGTGAACTTTGATGTATTAGTTGGCTGTTGGTATTAATGCATTGCTTTTCAAAAAAAGTTAAATTATAAACCATTTTGATCGAGTTAAAAATGTAAATGAGAACAACAATTTTCAACAAACTACAGGGACGAAAAAAGTAGTTTACTCCTAAAAGAAACTTTACAGGTTTGGGTTCTTATGGTTTGGAGGGAATCTGAAAGTGTGATAATTGATTTGGCTTTTATGGTTTAATAGGGGATTATATTTATTATATATACCTTATAATATCCGATTAAAAATAATAATAGTTCTAATTTGTAGTTGACGTTAGATAAGTTAATTAAAATCAAATGGAAATATGTAATTTTATTTTATTATATAATTTACGAAAGTTCAAAACCCAATAATATGTTTTTTAAACTAAATTCATTTTTATTGAGTTTTCAATTTAAGAGAAGAATAATTTTATATACATTATAATGCATGTTATTATAGTATGCTTTAGTTAGTGGCATGGAGAATGGTTTGAATGTATGAGTTCTTTCTCTATATCTCTCGCTCATTACTAGGAAGGGGTTAAGAATCTTAAGATGACAACTCAGATAATCTAGAATGTCTTTTGGAGAAGCGCCCGAGATTAACACAAGACTGCCAATCAAAAAACTAAATCTAAATTAAAGTCATGTTGTATATCCGACCACCGAACGGGTATAGCACTAGTTATTATGAAGACTATTGGACAAGTATATTGGTTTTAGCTTATGGTGTTATAAATATTTGTTTTTCCATGGTTATATTTGCAATTTAATTTGGTGTTTCCTTAGCGAATTTATAAATATAGTATCTGGGGTTTGACACCTCTTGGTCTTGGATATCGACAATATATCAAGAATGACCTAAAAACGCCTCTTTTCGTATCTTTCACTTTATAATAAAAAGAGTAAATTACGTTTTTAGTCCCTATGGTTTGTTGAAAATTTCTACTTTCGTTCTTATAGTTTAGAAATTGCGATTTTCATCCTTATAGTTTATAATTCATCGCCTTTTTATTTCTTATGATTTAAACTTCATTGCTATTTTAATCCCTATGGTTTACAATTCATTTCTATTTTAGTCCTTCATACTTAAAAGTAGTGTTTTGGACTCAAGGACGAAAATAGAAATGAACTACGAAAAATAGGGACGAAAACTGAATTTCTAAACTACAAGGACGAAATCTGCAATTTTTAGCAAACCATAGGGACTAAAAACGTAATTTACTCTAATAAAAACCCTTGACAACAAACCCTATGTTGTATTTAAAGCATACCACGTGTGGAAAAGTGAGTTTCAAAATCTAAAGCCAAGAATATAAGTACACTATCAACATCATATGTCACGTTAAATCGTATACTTTTCAATTTAGACTATTTGATATAGTAGTAAAGTTTTACATTATCCCAATTCCTTAAACGGTAATTAATTAAAATACCCATTTTGCCGACCCCTCTCACGAAAATACCCATTTTTTCCCCACTTTCACGAAAATACCCATTTTCTTGGTGAAATGGTTCGTGATCACGAACTCATGCATAATGGTTAAGGTTTGTTCCGTGAACTAAAGTCATGGTCCGTGAAATGGTTTGAAATACCTTGTGGATATTGGTCCGTGAAATGGTTTGAAATACCTTAAGGAATATGCTCCAATATGGTCCGTGAAATGGTTTGAAATACCTTAAGGAATATGCTCCAATATGGTCCGTGAAATGGTTTGAAATTGGTCCGTGAAATGAACAAACCTTAATGACTTGACCATTATGCATGAGTTCGTGATCACGAACCATTTCACGAAGAAAATGGGTATTTTCGTGAAAGTGGGGAGAAAATTGGTATTTTCATGAGAGGGGGTCAGCAAAATGGGTATTTTAATTAATTACTCTTCCTTAAATTATATACACTTTCTGTTAAAAAAAATTATCAGATAAATGTCAAAGAAAATAATGTTCGATCGATTTAGTGTCGGTTATAATTTTTAACCTTATGTTGTTATAATTTTACTATATTGTGTGAGTTATCAAACACTTGTGTACGTGCACAAATATTTTGAAACTGAAACCAATCTTAACCGACTAATTCATAAATCCTTTTATTTAGAAAAAAAAACAGATAAGGATGTGTTTGTTTTGCGGGAATGGATTGGAATGAAATGAATTTAATGTAAGGATTTGGATTTTGAGAGATTTGGATTTAAGGGGATTTGGAATCCTTATATATATTTGGTTTGTAGGATTTGAAATGAATTTGAATTTCATTCCTTTATAAATTTTGTTTGGTTTTTAGGATTTGAAATAAGAATAAAATATATATTTTTTAATTATTTGTTTATTTTATAAAAAAATTTGTTTTGCTACAATTTAATATAATTTTTTTTGTGTACAAATAAAGAGAGCAATGCATGTGTGGTGATATACAACACAAACAAATATATAATAAAGAGTAAATTACACTTTTGGTCCATGTGGTTGCCACCAGGGGTGCTCAAATTTTCGATCAACCCGGCCAACCCAACCTAATCCGAGGCAAAAAAACTCAAACCGAGCGAACCGGATGTATAATCGATACTATTTTTCACCAACCCGCATATATTGGGTTGATAACGGTTTAGCCCCAAATCAAACCGACCCAACCCGCCAACCCGTGAAAAACATTTAAATCTATTTTGAATTCTTGTTACCATCATTTTGTTACTGTCAAATAAATCTTGTTACTATTGAAAACTTATAAATAGACAATTGTTAGCCACTTGTTACTTTAGTAAGCTTGTTATTGATTCTTGATGTCGCATTTATAAACATAATATTTATAAGAAATATTTTATTAGACGATTTAGAAATCGGTTGGACATTTAAATATTTAGAAACATATAGTAATTTGTTTAGACACGATAACTTAGTAAAATGGTGAAATGATCGATAAAAGTTTTAACCCGACCAACCCAACCCAACCCGAATGGTTTGGGTTGGGTTGGGTTGCACTTTTGATTGGGTTGGGTTGGGTTGAGATTTTTCAAACCGCAATTATTGGGTTGGGTTGTCAAAGTGCCTTCAACCCGGCCAACCCAACCCATGAGCACCCCTAGTTGCCACTCACTATTAATTATGGTCCTTATTTTAAACTAATTACAGATTTGGTCATTGTGGTTGCCACTTTATTTCACTTTTGGTCCTTCAGACTACTTCTCTTAAATAGGTCCGTTAGCCCAGGGACATTTTGGTCTTTTAATTTATTATTTAATTTTTAATTAAATACATATATTATTAATATATTATATTAAATAGAGTAAATTACACTGGTGGTCCCTGTGGTATGCCTAAATTTTGGATATGGTCCTTAAAGTAAGCTATCTACGATGGTGGTCCCTAACTTTTTAATTAACTTTTACTCATGGTCCTTCGATAGTTAATGGTGTTAACATCATCCAACCACTTGTTTAAATCAAATGGCAAATCAGTCATTTAACTAAAAAAATATTTAACCTAATTTAAAGAAAAAATAAAACCAATTAAATGACTAATTTAACCTTTATCTTGATTTCTTTTTTCACTGCCATTGCCACCGCCTCCTCTCCTTCTTCCTTAATTGAACTTTAATATCCACCAAAACTTTAATATCCACCAAATACTTAATAACAATAGAATTCTCAATCTACATCGAACTAATCATCTCCCTTTGCCCTTTCAATTCAATTTCATATTTCTTCCACAACGAATTCACCCATTTCCCCATGGATCCCAACGGCAACGCCGCCGCCGACGCCACCACCACCGACGGGGCAGCCACAGCGGCAACCACCACCGAACAAATCAAAACAGTACTAAAAGTAATCACGAATATCACGTTCGTTAATTTCCTTCATGACTTTGCAGATCTCAATTTCTTACCTACTCTACCTTTTTGTTTCTGCAATTTCTTCAACATTGACAACTGTTGTTTGTAAACAGATTGAAAATTCTCAAAAAATTCTTCAGAAATTGGAGATTTTAATGCTTCGAATCGTTTCAATTGCTCAATCGTTTTCAAATAATCGTTATCTCCATCGAATTGATTAATCGCAATTTGAAGAAACAAGGAGCTAAATCGAGTGTTTTTTAAACAATTCTCAAGCGAGATCGAAGAAATCTTCAACTAACGAAAACAAATCACCGTCTTTCCAAATATCCTTTTTGCATTGAGTATCAAAACTCGAATACCCCTACCCATTTTTACAGCAATCAAGATTCAAGAAACTCAGAGTTCCAGAGATATATTCTGCCAAAACAAAAGGAAAAGAAACCTTACTAACAGAGGTAGCTTTTCAAAAGTTGTTTATAGCTTTTCAAAATGTTGGCATCTAAGGACCATCTGACCATGTTTTAAACGAGTTATATATTTCCTCAGTTTCTCTCTAAGATTATTAATCACCGACGGTTTGGAATTTTTCCAGCGGTGGCAACAACTTCAACGATGGCAGTGGGTATGGGCTAGGAATTGAATTTGATGAGGGAGTTGGTAGGTTGAAACAAGTTCAACATCATCTTCGAATGCTAACATTTTGGTTTTCTGCAGATGGATCCATCGGAGACATTAGTCATTTGAGGAGGCAGATGAAGGTTAAATTAGACATTTAATTGGTTTTATTTTTTCTTTAAATTAGGTTAAATATTTTGTTAGTTAAATGACTGATTTGCCCCTTGATTTAAACAAGTGGTTGGATGATGTTAACACCATTAACTATCGAATGACCATGAGTAAAAGTTAATTAAAAAGTTAGGGACTACCACCGTAAATAGCTTACTTTAGGGACGAAATCCAAAATTTAGGTAAACCACAGGGACCACGGGTGTAATTTACTCTATTAAATATCTAGTATTATTATATCGTATTTAATATATACACACAGTACAAACCAGTCACCATGAGAAAGCTTTTACTCCCTCACCTCCCTCTCCATTTTCTTCTTCATCGGAGAACCCAGATGAAACCCACACCCTTCCTTTTCTTCTTTTGTACATATAAACCTACTTATCTCTTTTCTTCTTCATCGACGAACACAAATGAACTCATTCCTTTCTCTCCCTACTTCTCTCCTCACCGTCGAGCAGATGACTCGTTCCTTTCCTGAGAAATCGAAAGCGGTAGAGTTCTTTCAGGTGGTGTTGGATAATCAACACAGTCATCTATTTTCAAAGACTTGGAAAGATTTTCAAGTGATTTGAGTTTCGATTTGGGTGGAGTTCTTTCTGGAGCTAAGAAACATTTTCAAGGAATTGGGAAGAATCCATTTTCTTGATCTTGAGGTGGAGTTATTCATCAAGGAATCAAATCCCCACCTTTTTTGCATTCTCACAATCCCAATGCTAATGCTAATGCTAATGCTAATGCTAATGCTAATGCCAATGCTAATGCCAATGCTAATGCCAATGCTAATGCCAATGCTAATGCCAATGCTAATGCCAATGCTAATGCCAATGCTAATGCCAATGCTAATGCCAATGCTAATGCCAATGCTAATGCCAATGCTAATGCCAATGCTAATGCCAATGCTAATGCCAATGCTAATGCCAATGCCAATGCTAATGCTAATGCTGTTGGATTCTTCAAAACCCCATCTTTATTCAAGATTCATAACCCCTCCTCCTCTTTCTTCAATAACTCCACACCACTCGTTCAAATATTTCACAAACACTCTGTTTCAGCAGCAACAACTGTTCAAGAAGCCATTGATGAACAAACTCCCGTACCAAATCTATATTTGGTTTGTTTTTTTGAATGAATTTGGTTCAAGTGGTTTGGGTTTAGATTTCGTTTGATTTCTTGGCTTCGTTGATTTAAGTTATGATATATGGGTTTAATTTAGTTTTTGATTTTAGGGTTTCATTTTGGATTGATTTATGGTTCTTATTTTGGATCTCGGTTTGTTTGTTGATTTTGATTTTAGGGTTTCATTTTGGATTGATTTATGGTTTTGATTTGCTTAATGATTATGTTCAGATTCGCCCTCATTGGTTGTATTCATGATCTTTGGAGTTTCTAGTTTGTAAGGAATTCTGCTTTTTTATTTGTTTGGCTGGAGGGAATGATTCGCCGGAGAAGATGCCTGGAGGGGGAGGACCCGGGACCGTTCATCTTCGCTTAAGATATCCATCTTTGTCGAGAAGAGATGAACGTGGTGGTCAATCCATATATATATATATATATATGTATGTATGAAATGATAATAATTCTAATTTTTATTAAAAAATAAAGAAATGAAAAGAAAAAACAAAATACCCTTGTATTAAACGGCTATCTTAACGGAAGTTAGTTAGATGAATCAAAAGAGAAATAGAAAAGTAACCACATTGACCAAACATGAAACAAAGTGACAACCACAGTGACCAAATTTGTAATTAGTTTAAAATAGGGATCAAAGTTGATAATGAATGCCAACCATAGGGACCAAAAGTGTAATTTACTCTATAATAAATTAATAATGTTAATGAAAATGATTAAAAAAAAGAGTTGACAAGGGAGGGTGGGAGTTGAAGCTTCATAAGGTCAAGAGTTTCGCTGGGATTTATGAAATCCACAAGGATTTGGATTTGAAATCCTAACCTTATGCATTGGAATTCCAAATCTAACAGGTATGGGATTTTAAAAAAGTTAAAGGATTTCAAATTCGGTCAATACAATCCGTTCCTATAAATCAAACATGGGATTGGAATGAATTTGAAATCCAAATCCCCCCAAATCCAATCCATTCCCGCAAACCAGACGCACCCTAAGCGTATTTTGAACTCTCTTTCTGAATTACAAAAGAATAAAACCTTATTTCTAAAACAAAATTAGAATCCCCATTCTTTAAACTAATGTGTGGCCCGCGCGTTGCACGGTAACGAAAGACATTTTAAAGAAATATTTGTCCAAGCTAAGTTAAAACGTAATTCTTTGGTTAATAGTTAATTATATCCAAATTAAAATGAAGAATGTATTTTCGTAAGTGTTACATTTTCTTATATTGATAATTGTTTCTTGTTATGAAGAGTTTACGATGTATCAGTTACAATTTTATTGTTATGTCTGTTGAAATTCAAAAGACATGTCATACAACCATATCACTATTGTTGCTACAAAGGTTCAACTAAAATTAGTCAACCTTATGAGATGCAACAATTTGACGTACTCTCATTTTGTCAATATAAGATCAGACGTTTCATTAAAAAAAACCATCTTCTCACCAATATGGAATTACTAAACTCACCAAATTTCATATTTATGTAAAGCATTCCTTCATCGTTTTTATAGTCATATAAAAATCTTTAATCTAGCATTTTCTCATCAAAGTGGAATGACTAAAACAACATCATAATGCAACTCAAATACCCTTGGTTCTTTCTTCGTACATATAACGAAAGAAAGAAAGATAAGGATGTAAGTATTTTTTTGGGTTTATATATAAAGATTTATGTAATGTTTTATAAAACATCTCTAATGAGGTTTGGTTAAAAGATTTTTCTATGAATAAAACATTATAATCATCAAAATCATCCCTCATCCTTTCTTATAGCTATCTTTATTTTTAAATCTAACTTTTCTTAATTAATGTGGGATAACTAAAGTAATACCACTTTGCAATATTTAAAAATATTCAATTCTCCCAATGCCACCTCAAGTACCCTTAGTTGTTACTTTTATATGTATAAAGATAAAATTGAGAGATTTTGATATAATGAATTGTTATATCATGTAGATTAAATAATATAACAATGAATTATTCATGAAAATATTCTGTACTTTTATACTTGTTCATTCTTATATCCACCTCCTTTTGATGATTTATTTTTTCAAATTATTTTAAATACTGATATTTATTTATTTATTGGCAAAAAAATAGTTATACAAATAATATGATCGTTTGTTACAAAGTATGACCTCCTTCGTTCATATGCACACTTTCTTCTTTCAATCATCATCTTCTCACCAATGTGAGATACACATACATAAACAAATTTCAAGATTTAAGGAATTCTTAAAATGACCTTCTCATTTCATATACATATTGTAACACCCTCAAATCTGGGAAGAGCAATTAAATAAAATTTTCGATGAAATAACCACTTAAGGAATAAAATTCCTTCTACTAACCATTCATGGAATAACCTCAAGATAAAATGTAACGACTCTCAAAATTAACAACTCAAAATCATACTATGTGACCACGTACAGTCGGGTGTTACTTAACACAATTACAATTGCTAATCCCAAATATGATTGCGGAAGACTTCACTAAACGAACCACTTATCGTGCATCCCACTAGCACTCATCACTTCACAGTGTAGCTAAAGCTATTCCCAACCGGAACCTGTTGCACATGCCGACAAATAAAAAGGGTTAGGCTAACGCCTAGTGAGTTCAAGAGTTTTATCATGACCATATAATTCATAAAACGAGAGAGATGCAATTTAAGTCATGAGTTCAAAATGAATTTACTTCAGATGCAAATCACCCATTTTCCAACTCACACAAATCCCGTGCTTAAAGCTCTAATATAAAACGATTCTCAAAACGAACTCACTCCAAAACCCACTTGAAAAGTGAAACAGTATTTGATTTCTAAAATAATTGAAATCATGAAATAATCGCTATTATTCAAAATATTCCAAACACGGATGAGATATAGCCCACAACTTACATACCATGGAAAATAATCCATATAAATATAACACGTCACCGAAAACATGGATAGAAACAAATACCCAAAGCAACACCTTTCGGTGACGGGGGAGACCCGTTTACATCGCACATGACGGGACACAAAAGTGGGTCACATAACCATGTAATAAAACAAACACATGGATTACTCTCGTAAACTGAGCTCAATCACTCCAGATCTATTGCCCGCAAGACTTAGAAGCCCCCAATTTCAACCACTTCAGGTCTATACATTGGGTCACTCCAAATCCACAAAACAAGCACATTTGGGATTACACCTTACTGCCCATGGGACACTGCCCGACCATATAGGTCCACACACCTTACTTACCATGGAACCCGATGCCTATCTCGTGCCAAGCACATCTGGAATTACACCTTACTGCCCATGGGATGACGTCCGACCATATAGGCCCACGCCTTACTTACCATGGAACCCGATGCCTATTCCGTGCTACAAAAGAGAAACTAGCGTCTCTACAATGAACGTAAAACTCAAGTGCCTATGGATCCATAGCTAATAAGGTCTAAAACATTACACGACCCAAATGAATAAACAAGTGCATTCAAAACATGCAATTCCCCAATAACGTAAATCATGATCAAAACTCGACTTTGAGCTATCAAAACTGGACAATTGTTCTCAAGACTTAACAAAATCCAATACCGAGCCATAAGCTCAACTGACTCAAAAAATAATTCATGAAAAGTCATAAAATGAGATTAAACGTAGCAACACACACTTTTGCCAATAAATATTTCAAATCCATGAAAACCTAAAACAAGACGTTGGGTTAGGACATCCCTCTTTTCCAAGGAACTCACACCGTTACATTTCAAAGTCGTCTCATAACGTACTATATGCATATTTCCAAGATATACGCAAAAATGCATTTTCATAACAAATAGACTTCATTTATAAAATAAATCATCAACACATTTTCATTTATGATTTATCTACCAAATTTTCCCAAAAATTCCAAATGTAGATGTTTTACAATATTTACAACAATAAATACTTCAATAGGTTAAAACCCACCAAATAATTCAACCATTGATAATTTTCATGTAAAACACATAAGTACTTGGAAAAATAACATTGTTGGCATGTACAAAGTTATCACAAAGCAACTTGAACTCACCTTGCTAGATTTAGGCTAAATCTAGATTTTCCCCAAACGTAAGCTCCTTTGAAGTAGCTTGAATCTTCAAGCCAAATCTTCCAAAAACCTTACCCCAACTTGAATCCATTCACAAAACATCTCTAAGGTTACCAAAACAAAGGTTTGGGAAGTGAAGATGAACTCACAAATGGGTATTTAAAGAAAACCCAAGTTAGCTCAACAATGGTGTAAAAGTGGTGAGGAAGATGAAGATCTTGAAGTTTATAAACCCTTGAAGCTTATCTCATTAAATCCTACCTTTGTGTTCTTGAAGAAGATGGAGATGGGATGGGAGAAATGGAGGATTTAGGGTTTTGGGGGGAGAAAATCGGTATTAGAGGGAGAGAGAGGCTGATGAAATGAAGTGAGGAAAGAGAGAGGGAGAGAAAGAGAGAGAGAGAAGAGGTCTCTTAAAGCAACAAATACCCCATCAGACATATCGCGGACGTCCGGCTAGCCACTATGCGGACGTCCGGACTTGATCCCATCCGACCCAACAATTGTCTGTTGCTTCCGCGGACTTCCGCGCATCGCGGACGTCCGGCCTTGCGCCCATGCGGACGCCCGCCGCATTAAAATTCAGATTTCTAATTTTCGGGGTGTTACAATCCTCCCAACCTTAGAATGATTTTGTCCTCGAAATCTAGATCCTTTACGACCAAAAGCTAACCAATTCAACATCGACCATGTTCCAATAGCTTCCAACTGAAAACCAAATTCCCCCCACACAGACACAACCTCAAGCAACCCTTACCAACAATGCCCTCTCAGGTACATTATACTCATGTCCGGGTGAACTCTCCATCTACTGGAGTAACTCCCAACCAAACGACTTCGGTGGTCTCCCAACCTTAGGTGTTCCATACTTCCCCAACGACAGGTTCGAACTCTCAATCATTCCACATCCATATGTTCTTAAATTTTCTCCCCAACCAACCCAAAGTTTAATCACTACCGAAATCAACCAAAACCTCTGAATCCCAAATATTCCCGCTACTGAACTAGCATTTACTCCTAACAGATTCCATTAACTCCAACACCGACGGTCATCACTGACCCTTCAATTACACAACTCCAAAGATACGTCCAATTATCATTCATCCAACAGACAGATTCTCTTACCACACAAGGAAGGTTATCTCACTAAATCCACTTATCACAATTGAACATCTTAAGATTACTACAACCATTACCATTATTTCTTTAAAATCGGACTACAATCCTCCGAATACACTAACGTTGCTTGGCCTCAAGCCCAAAAGTTGACACATAGTTATACCACCAAGCTTTGAACCACAACAGAACTCAACACACGAGTTTCATTCGTCGAGCATTCTTACAAAACCAAGATTATCAATATGGTGTCTACAGGGTCTCACACGTCCTTTATGCGAAAACTGACCAAAACCCAAAACATAATTGCCAACAAGACGGTTATCGCTAACATTACGAGGGATTATCACGAATCTAACCTTCCAGTTACAAGATATGTCGACTCTACAAACAGCAATACTTGGCCTACGATGCCAACACGCATTAAGATACCCAACCTTCCACTAAAGAAGTTCTACACACACTTACTTTTAACCGGAGTTACTTAACCTTTCCAAGGTCTTAATGAGTTCAAGGTTTTCAAGTGAATTTTTTAACAAATATGCCAATCAAAACTTTTATAGGAATTTTCAATACAAAGGTTTTCGTATCGAATTAACCGTACGCATAAAAACCTACTACTATCTACTCAGTAGTTGCGCAAAAGTGGACATACTCGTCCCATATATGAAAGTCATCTTGAAAACCATTTCACCACAATTCAAGTTATTAACAAAGCGTAAAAGCATGCTCAACAATTTTATGAAATGAACCGCTACGGTCCTAGCACGGATTTATTTATGTCATGCACGTAAGGTAATTCCCACTTTAACTAATGTGCAACAAACGTTTGTACGTACTTCAAAAGGAGTTTAAGAGACATCCGACTCCCAAAAATTCTTTCTTTTAACCATATAATGACATTGGATAAAATTTACCAACAAAGTTCGCACGCGTCGGTTTATTTCACAAAACGGTGAAACGATCCATAAATACGCTTTTGGTTAAAACATAAAATGATTTGTGTCAGTTCCAAGTTTAAAGACAAAAATCAGTATGTTTACACCATTCAAAGGTGTCGACTAAAATATCGTGAAGAAATCTCAAATTAGAATATGCATGCAAACTTGTAACACTTTCCTAGTGGTTTTCCGGAAATAAAATTGCATGCAATGGGTGGTCCATACTAAATTTTCGAAGTAGGAAATTTCATTAAATCAAGTTTCAAAACTTTCTCGTTTAGTCATATAATGACATAGGAGTAAAACCTCTTTGACAAGACTCACACACATTAATGTGCTTTCCCAAAACTCAGGAGAACATAAGTGCTTGTGATTGGTTGACACCAAAAGGGTTTAAATCGACTTCAAATTTCGAATCACGCCAACAATGCGCATTAATGCTCAAAACATAAGTAATTTCACGCACTCGAGGTTAAGACAATTAATTTTCCAAAATCCTCATCACGGTGTATTTACACCAAAAGTTTTACACTCGTAAGATAAAACGTTAAAATGTCGATGCTCAAAATTTACTCATTAAAATACTCAAAACACAACTTCTCCAAAACCAAAAGGTTTACAATTTCCCAAAATGTTCGTCAAGCCAAAATTAACCAAAGTTCAACGACTCACATATTCATGTTTTCAAAATGTTCCGTATCGTAAACCATGCATGATCCCCACAACACTAAAACATACTTTGACTAAATGACCTCCATTTATGTAACAAGTTACTAAAACACTTTCATTCATGATTCATTTAACAACGCTTTCGAGGGTTAGTGACTACCAAGTTGTGCATACCCCTAGACCAATATAATGCATTTGCGTGAAATGATAATAAAATAATCATTTAATCAAAAGCGTACAAAGCAAATCGTTAAGAAATACAATCAGTATGTTCTTTCGTGCATTACTCACGCCACGTATAAATCAATCCGTATATTGAATAAATTGCAACAAAATGTGCTAACACAAATCTTTGAAAGAGAATTACGCGACACCAAAGTTCCAAAAACATCCCGTTTGGTCGCCTTACGGCATAATGACACTTCTCAACAAACCCGAATGAGACGAAATGCCCAATACAATTCAAAATCGACACACATAATATTAAAGTATGTACATTACTATGTGACCACGTACAGTTGGGTGTTACTTAACACAATTACAATTGCTAATCCCAAATATGATTGCTGAAGACTTCACTAAACGAACCACTTCTCGTGCACCCCACTAGCCCACTAGCCCCCAATTTCAACCACTCCAGGTCTATACATTGGATCACTCTGAAACCACAAAACAAGCACATTTAGGATTACACCTTACTGCCCATGGGACGCTGCCCGACCATATAGGTTCACGCCTTACTTACCGTGGAATCCGATGCCTATCCCGTGCCAAGCACATCTGGAATTACACCTTATTGCCCATGGGACGACGCCCGACCATATAGGCCCACGCCTTACTTACCATGGAACCCGATGCCTATTCCGTGCTACAAAAGAGAAACTAGCGTCTCTACAATGAACGTAAAACTCAAGTGCCTATGGATCCATAGCTAATAAGGTCTAAAACATTACACGACCCCAAATGAATAAACAGGTGCATTCAAAACATGCAATTCCCCAATAACGTAAATCATGATCAAAACTCGACTTTGAGCTATCAAAACTGGACAATTGTCCTCAAGACTTAACAAAATCCAATACCGAGCCATAAGCTCAACTGACTCAAAAGATAATTCAAAAAAAGTCATAAAATGAGATTAAACGTAGCAACACACACTTTTGCCAATAAATATTTCAAATCCGTGAAAACCTAAAACAAGACGTTGGGTTAGGACATCCCTCTTTTCCAAGGAACTCACACCGTTACATTTCAAAGTCGTCTCATAACGTACTATATGCATATTTCCAAGATATACGCAAAAATGCATTTTCATAACAAATAGACTTCATTTATAAAATAAATTGTCAACACATTTTCATTTATGATTTATCTACCAAATTTTCCCAAGAATTCCAAATGTAGATGTTTTACAATATTTACAACAATAAATACTTCAAAAGGTTAAAACCCACCAAATAATTCAACCATTGATAATTTTCATGTAAAACACATAAGTACTTGGAAAAATAACAATTTTGGCATGTACAAAGTTTTCACAAAGCAACTTGAACTCACCTTGCTAGATTTAGGCTAAATCTAGATTTTCCCCAAACGTAAGCTCCTTTGAAGAAACTTGAATCTTCAAGCCAAATCTTCTAAAAACCTTACCCCAACTTGAATCCATTCACAAAACATCTCTGAGGTTACCAAAACAAAGGTTTGGGAAGTGAAGATGAACTCACAAATGGGTATTTAAAGAAAACCCAAGTTAGCTCAACAATGGTGGAAAAGTGGTGAGGAAGATGAAGATCTTGAAGTTTATAAACCCTTGAAGCTTATCTCATTAAACCCTACCTTTGTGTTCTTGAAGAAAATGGAGATGGGATGGGAGAAATGGAGGATTTAGGGTTTTGGGGGAGAAAATCGGTTTTAGAGGGAGAGGGAGGCTGATGAAATGAAGTGAGGAAAGAGAGAGAGAGAGAGAGAGAGAGAGAAGAGGTCTCTTAAAGCAACAAATACCCCATCAGACATATCGCGGGCGTCCGGCTAGCCACTATGCGGACGTCCGGACTTGATCTCATACGAGCCCAATAATTGTATGTTGCTTCCGCGGACGACCCGCGGACTTCCGCGCATCGCCGACGTCCGACCTTGCGCCTATGCGGCCGCCCGCCGCAATAAAATTCAGATTTCTAATTTTCGGGGTGTTACACATATTTCCTTCTTTCTTCTCACCAACGTGCGATAAACAAACTTAACCACATTTTCAGATTTAAGAAAAAAACTCAAATCTCATCATGACATGCTATAAAAAATTACTTCTTTTAATATACACATTTTCTTCTTTCAATATTCTTTCTCTCATCAATGTGGGATACAAAAAATTCAATCACAATTCAAGAATTAAAAATTCTTAATTTTTAGGATTCTACTACAGTTATAGGGTTTTCTTTTTAGATGTATATAAATATATATATTAAACTTTTAGTTGGCCAAAATAAGCCAACATATTGTTTTGGAAGGTCGGCCAAAAAAGGCCAACAACATTGATTTAGAGGATTAACCAAAATGATCCAACCTCATGAGTTACCACAAACGCATCTCAACCTCCATTTATATATCCACAATTCTTTTTCAACCTTTTGTCTCCCTATCAATGTGGGATACCTTAAAAACAACCACAATTCAAGAAATGAGGAATTCTCAATTCTTGGGATGTCACCTCATCTTTTGTGGATTTTACTTTTAAATATATATAGATATAGATATACATATACATACATTTTTAAAAATATAAAACATCTACTAATATCACCTCCTCAAATATTATATAAACAAAAATAGATCTAGTTACCAAATAGGCATCATTCTCAAACTTTTATTGGCAAAAGGAAAGCGTTAATTCGTTTAAACCAATAATATGGCCGTTTGTTACAAAGTATGATCTCCTTTCAAATGCACACGTTCGTCTTTCAATCTTCTTTCTCTCATCAATGTGAGATAAAAAATTCAACCACAATTCAAGAATGAAAAATTCTCAATTCTTAGAATGTCACCTCATCTTTTTGTGGATTTTCCTTTTAGATATATATAGATTTAAACTTTTAGGTTGGCCAAAATGAGCCAACATATTATTTGGAGAGTTGGCTAAAAACGCCAAAAACATTGGTTTAGAGGATCAATTAAAATGAGCCAACCCCATGAGTTACCACAAAGACATCTCAACCTCCATTTATATATTCACAATTCATTGCCAATCTTTTGTCTCTCTATCAATGTGGGATACCTTATAAGCAACCACAATTCAAGGAAATCTCAATTCTTAGGATGTCACCTAATATTTTGTGGATTTTCCTTTTATATATATATATATAGAGAGAGAGAGAGAGATTAAAACTTTTAGGTTGACCAAAATGAGTCAACATATTGTTTGGAGGGTCGGCCAAAAAAGGCCAACAATATTGGTTTAGAGGATCGGCCAGAATGAGTCAACCCCATGAATTACCACAAACACATCTCAACCTGCATTTATATATCCATAATTCATTGCCAATCTTTTGTCTCTCTATCAATGTGGGATACCTTAGAAGCAACCACGATTCAAGAAATGAGGAATTCTCAATTCTTAAGATGCCACCTCAATCTTTTGTGGAATTTTTTTTAGATATATATAGATATAGATTTAAACTTTTAGGTTGGCCAAAAATAGCCAACATATTGTTTGGAGGGTCGGCCAAAAAAGGCCAGCAACATTGGTTTAGAGGATCAGCCAAGTTAAGCCAACCTCATGAGTTACCACAAACACATCTCAACCTCCACCTATATATCCACAGTTTATTGCCAATTTTTTGTATCTCTATCAATGTGGGATACCTTAGAAGCAACCACAATTCAAGAAATGAGGAATTCTCAATTCTTAGGATGTCACCTCATCTTTTGTGGATTTTTCTTTCAGATATATATATATATATATATATATATATATATATATATATATAGGGTCAGGTTCAGAGGAAAATCTTAAAAAAAACAGAAAACTAAGGAACACTTTGGTAGTCCTCCATCTGGACCGTATGCACAAGTGCATACAAGTAATTTGTAACATGCACACGTGCATATATGCACAAATGCATGATGCACTTGTCCATAAAACCAGAAAAAACTTAACTTACTTGTATGCACAAATGCATATTATGTATATGAAGGGTTATAAGGGTGTTCTTCAGTTTTTCATTTTTTTGAGGTTTTCCTCTGAACCTCCCTATATATATATATATATATATATATATCCACAATTTATTGTCAACCTTTTGTCTCTCTATCAATGTGGGATACCTTAGAAGCAACCCCATTTCAATAAAATTAGGAATTCTAAATTCTTAGGATGCCACCCAATCTTTTGTGGATTTTCCTATTATATATATATATATATATATATATAGAGAGAGAGAGAGAGAGATTTAAACTATTAGGTTGGCCAAAATAAGCCAACATATTATTTAGAGGGTCGGCTAAAGACGCCAGAAACGCCCAAAACATTGTTTAAAGGATCAGCTAAAATAATCCAACCCCATGAGTTACCACAAAGACATCTCAACCTCCATTTATATATCCACAATTCATTGCCAATCTTTTGTCTCTCTATCAATGTGGGATACCTTAGAAGAAACAACATTTCAAGAAATGAGGAATTCTCAATTCTTAGGATGCCACCCAATCTTTTGTGGATTTTCCGTTTAGATAATGAAGCATTCTAATCCTACATTGTGTCACATCATTCTATGTGGTAATTGCTTTTATATATATATATATATATAAATGATATAGATAGATATAGATTTAAACTTTTTAGGTTGGCCAAAATGAGCCAACGTATTGTTTGGAGGGTCGGCCAAAAAAGGCCAATAACATTGGTTTAGAGGATCAACCAAGATGAGCCAACCCCATGAGTTACCACAAAGACATCTCAACCTCCATCGATATATCCACAATTTATTGTCATTCTTTTGTATCTCTATCAATGTGGGATACCTTAGAAGCAACATCAATTTAAGAAATGAGGAAATCTCAATTCTTATGATGCCACCCAATATTTTGTGGATTTTCCTTTTATATATATATATGTGTGTATATATATATATAGGCTGGGTATCAAATACAAACTAGTTAGTTTGTACAAACTCGTACAAACCATACCTAGCTTCATGATTTTGTAAATTTGGCTTCATGAATATATATATATATATATATATATATATATATATATATATTGCCTTCATGAATATATAATTTGGCTTCATGAATATATCATTTGGAAAACTGAAGAACACCCTAGGGGGCCTTGTAACATCCCAATATCAATAACATGCCATAACATTGAAATAGCATTTGGATTACATAAATAAACCTGTCTTTACATCATAGTTAAAACGTACTTAACAAAATCTCCTGACATTAACATAAATCATAAACAGCGGAAGTCTTTCTAAGCCACAGCCGAGCACTAACTAAAATATACTGATCCAAAACTGGGAGCCTCACGAGCTCCAACCCTCCATGTTGTCTCTAAGCTCTACTTAGAAGAACTTGCTACACGCTTACCTGAAAATGGTTTAGTTTTGAAAGCGAGGGTTAGACCAAAAGGTCTAGTGAATTCCCTCCGAAAATAACATGTAAAAACATTTGGAAATCATTTATCAATAAACTGTAAATGTCATCAACCATGGTACTGCACTGTGTAGCGGGTCACAATAATCATAACACGATCAGGGCCCCAGCAGACTCCCTTCTCGCCATCTTGGAATCCCCACAGACTCCCCTCTAACGGACAGGAAGGAAACGGATTCCAACCTGCCGGTCTATAAAAACATAACCAAGGGTCCGAAGACCCCGAGAACCTCTCTTTGACCCCACAGTGCAGACCGACTCCACATAGTGTACACTGTACACATACGTTCATGCAAACATGTAAAATATGTTGTTCATGAATCATGCCTTTCACCTCGTCATGCTAAACATCTCTTTCATTTAAAATAAGTATATTCAGGAAAGATCATGAAAATCAGTTCATAACTTTTCATGCTTGGTAAACCATAATCAGTCAAAGAAAGACATTTAACACTTTGCATCGTAAAATGGGTTTAGGGAACTCACCTGAGAGCAATTTCCTTTCAAACCTTGAGTCTCGTTCCGTCCGTACACCTAATTAATAATTAACCGATTAATTAGACTTAAATCGATTTCTGGTCTTAAGTTTTCCCTTTAATCCGATCTTAAACAATTAGGACCCTTAACTACGAAACTTGGGTCTAATACTAAACTAAGCCCACAAGATTCTAGCCCAAACGAGACTTAGGAAATCTCTTGGGCCCTTTCAAACCTTCAGCCCACGAACTATGGCCATGGACTCCCGGTGCGGGACTCTACTCCCGATGCGGGACTCAACTCCCGGTACTCCGGTGCGGGACTCTAACTCCCGGTGCGGACTCAACTCCCGGTACTCCGGTGCGGGACTCTAACTCCCGGTACGGACTCTACTCCCGGTACTTTACGAACCGAAGACAAACTCCCAACATTTCTATAATCGATGCGTTCCTCATCAAACCAGATTATGAGATTAGTGATCATACCATTCGTATCCCAAAACTGTTACATTCACTCCTTAACAATTAAAATCCTTAATCTAACACATCACTTTGATTTACAGTCCAACTACTAGATTAAACCCCTTCAGGGTGTTCTTAAACTCATACAACTACAGAACCATGGAATACAAGAATTGAATCTAACTTATCTATAAATCTGAGTGCGCAAGATAACAACAATAGATGAATTTCTTACCAGCTTAGGAGTCCTTTGCAGAAATTAACACTGAAATTCCGTCCTTGTCGTTCTCTTCTTCTTCTCAGCCGCCAACATAAATGAGGTGAATGATCAGTCTTTTTTTCCAACCCTAGGGAATTGGTCCCTTTTATAGTCCCTTAAATTGCAAATAAGTCCTTTATTTAAAACATCCATTTCTCACATATTGGCCACTGAACTTATCATTTTACTAGAAACTAGGGTTGTTACAGGCCTTCATCTGGACGATATGCATTTGTGCATACAGGTAAATTAAGTTGACTTTTTGGTTTATGCACAAGTGCATTATGCATTTGTGCAGGTTATAAATTACCTGTATGCACAAGTGCATACCGTCTAGATGAAAGGTTCCAAGGGTGTTCTTCAGTTTTTCATTTTTTAGGGTTTTATCTTGAACCCGACCCTATATATATATATATATATATATATATATATATTTAAACTTTTAGGTTGGCCAAAATGAGCCAACATATTGTTTGGAGGGTCGGCCAAAAAAGGCCAACAACATTGGTTTAGAGGATTGGCCAAAATGAGCCTACCCCATGAGTTACCACAAACACATCTCAACCTCCATCTATATATCCACAGTTCATTGCCAATCTTTTGTATCTCTATCAATGTGGGATACCTTAAAAGCAACCACAATTCAAGAAATGAGGAATTCTCAATTCTTAGGATGTCACCTCATCTATTGTGAATTATATATATATATATATATATATATATATATATATATATATATATATATATATATATATATATATATATATATATATATATATATATATATATATCCACAATTCATTGTCAATCTTTTGTCTCTCTGTCAATGTAGGATACCTTAGAAGCAACCACATTTCAAGAAATAAGGAATTCTAAATTCTTAGGATGCCACCCAATCTTTTGTAGATTTTCCTATTATATATATATACATATATATATAAAAATATATAGATGTAGATTTAAACTTTTAGGTAGACCAAAATGAGCCAACATATTATTTGGAGGGTCGGCTAAAGACGCCAGAAACGCCAAAAACATTGTTTAGAGGATCAACTAAAATGAGCCAACCCCATGAGTTACCACAAAGACATCTCAACCTCCATTTATATATCCACATTTTATTGCCAATCTTTTGTCTCTCTATCAATGTGGGATACCTTAGAAGCAACCACATTTCAAGAAATGAGGAATTCTCAATTCTTAGGATGCCACCCAATCTTTTGTGGATTTTCCGTTTAGATAATGAAGCATTCTAATCCTACATTGTGCCACATCATTCTATGTGGTAATTGATTTTATATATATAAATGATATAGATAGATATAGATTTAAACTTTTTAGGTTGGCCAAAATGAGCTAACATATTATTTGGAGGGTCGGCCAGAAAAGGCCAATAACATTTGGTTTAGAGGATCAGCCAAAATGAGCCAACCCCATGAGTTGCCACAAAGACATCTCAACCTCCATTTATATATCCACAATTTATTGTCATTCTTTTATATCTCTATCAATGTGGGATACCTTATTAGAAGCAACCACAAATCAAGAAATGAGGAAATTTAATTTTTAGGATGCCACCCAATATTTTGTGGATTTTCCTTTATATATATATATATATATAGATAGATAGATAGATCGATAGATATAGAGCACGGTTATTTTGCAACCCAGTAAAAGGTTACAACCCGTGCAACCTTCATCTAAACCGTCCATTGCATTTGGATTTTCATTGATTCTCTAAATGAATTTACCTGATTTCGTCGAATTTCGTCGAATTTCTGCAAAATATGTCGATGCACATAACGGTTCATGCGATGTATGGATGAAGGTGATACTTTCATGAATAAGTATGCATTTCATGACATTTAATAAAATACTATGCATTGCATGTAAGATTATTGCATGAAACCAGTAATCATTGATGCAATTCAGTTATCAATCAAGTGTCTACATGATGAATGAGGCTAAATGAATGGTTTGGATGAGGGTTGCACGGGTTGTAACCTTTTAATGGGTTGCAAAATAAATCACCCCGATATATATATATATATATATATATATATATATATATATATATATAGATATAGATTTAAACTTTTAGGTTGGCTAAAATGAGCCAACATATTGTTTGGAGGGTCGGCCAAAAAAAAGGCCAACAACATTGGTTTAGAGGATCAACCAAAATGAGTCAATCCCATGAGTTACCACAAACACATCTCAACCTCCATTTATATATCCACATTTCATTGTCAATCTTTTGTCTCTCTATCAATGTGGGATACCTTAGAAGCAACCACAATTCAAGAAAACCACAAGGGTTGTGGCGTACTGGTTAAGGCCTTGGGGATGTGGTGGAATATCCTATCTGCCTAGGGTTCGAATCCAGGCGTACGCAACTTGTGGCCACTGAGGTTTAATCAGGGTTGATGTCTTACAGTCATAATTTGCCAAGGGATTAGTCTAGGACACCCTACCCCAAAAAAACCACAATTCAAGAAATGAGGAATTCTCAATTCTTAGGATGCCACATCATCTTTTATGGTTTTCTCTTTTAATATATATGTTGTAACAACCCAAATTCTAGTAGGTTTTAGAGTTTGGTGGCCAAAGTGAAATAAATGAAAGTTAAGTTGAGGGACCATTTCTGTATTTTGTTGAAGGTATTTATATGCACAAACATTTAGGGCAGCCCCCATTTGCAAATCAGTATTTTTGGTCTTGTGTGTGTGGTGACGTGAAGCAAGGAAAGAAGGAAGAAGAAGAAGAAGGAGGCATTAGAGAGGAGAAATCAATCAGGTAATCCTTCTTAAGTTCGTATTCTGTGTAATTTAGCATTCCCTTCTTCTTTAGCTTGGATTCTATGATTGAAACCAGTGATTTCTTAAGCTTTCCCCATTTTCCCTAAAAAGTGGGTTTTATGGGTTTTGGTCTTAATGAAACGATTTTAGAGGTTATAAATGGATTAAGTGAGTGTTTGGGGTTAGTGAATGAACCCTTGAGGTTATCTAATCAAACTAATGACAAAAATCGGGTTAAAATCAGTTTTAGAATTATTAAACTCGAACAGCCGTGTTTTTCGGACACCAGCCTTCGATGGTGTCCGGGTAGGTTGCAGGTGTTCGGGTAAGGGCCCCGTGAGGGTGTCCGGGTATTTCTTAGTATCCGGGTAGCTGAAGTTTCCGGATAAGTTTAGTGTCCGGGTAGTCTTGCCCGGATAAGTCCAGCGTCCGAATTGTCGTGTGTCCGGACAATGTTGCGTCCGGAAAAGGTGATTGTCCGGAACAGGTGATTGTCCGGAAAAGGGGTTGTGTCCGGAAAAGGTGTTGTGTCCGGAAAGGGCTATCCGGACAGTAGGTCTGAACTATTTATCTGATGTGGATCTATTGCCTTAGGTGTTCGGTTGGGTTAGCTTGGCAGTATTTAAGAGGTGCGATGTACGTCAATCAAGGTGAGTTCCCTAAACCTCTTTTACGACGCAAATATTAAATGATTCTTTTACTGATTATGGTTTTAACAAGCATGAAATATTTATGAAATGATATGCATGGAAGGAAAAGGAATGTTTGATATGTTGAAATGATGCGCATGATTTATAAAGAGTCAAATGCTTTTATGAAACGTATGTGCATGCTATGTGATGTCGGTCTGTACTGTGGGATCAATGAGCCTCGGGATCTGATGATCCCTTGGATATGTTTGACGAGACGGTAGGTTGGAATTCGTTTCCTCCTAGGCGGGTATCGGGGAGTCTGCTTGGGCCCCGATCGCGAATGGTTAAGGGATCCATTACACAGTGCAGTACCATATGTGATGATTTATGATGCATTTTAACGAAAGGATTTCATATTGTTTATACATGTTCTTTTACGGAGGGAATTCACTAGACCTTTTGGTCCAACCCTCGCTTTCAAAACTAAACCATTTTCAGGTAAGCATGTTAAGGGTTCTTCCAGTAAGAACTAGGAGGCGATAAGAAGTACTTGAAGCTTAGAGTAACTTCAAGTTTTGGCTATGATGACTATAGAATAGCTCTCGGTTGTGGATTTAGAGACTTCCGCTGTCAATTTTGTTTAGTATGAATTATTGATGATGTAAAGACAAGGTTTATGTAATTCGAATGCTTATTTGTGGTTGTTTGCCTGCTATGAAATCTGGGACGTTACAAATGGTATCAGAGCCTTAGTTTAAGGGATTTAGGTGACCATTCGGGCCTAAACTTAAACTGTAAGATGAGGAACACAGCCGAGACATAAGATTGCCTCTAGGAACGATCACTATAAATGCGCTTAGGAATAAGGTGCCAATGACAAATGTGTAAGGCAAGTTTGGGATTACACATGGCCAGTGTAATTACGAACTTACAGGTACATGTGCGTGCTTACAATACCTTACTTATAGCAAATTTGTTGTGTCACGTCTAGCAAGGATTAACTATCGGTTTCTTTCAGTTTAGCGCTATGGCTGGGAGAACGTTGAGGAATAGGTCAGCAAGATCCCGGAGGGATAGACCGAGCTCCATTGCTTGGGGAAGTGTCGTGTAAGAGTCATTATGATGTGATGTATGTAGACATCGTAGAGAAGAAACGTTGTGAAGAATGTTATGAGTCGTCTAGAGGTAGCTCTTCGTGGATTCGGAGAGGATGAATGTTTGAGTTTGAGTAAGACTCCAGTTTCGGGAGAGTCCTAGTTATGGAAATTATGGGATAGATCAGTTGGGATGGTAAGATAGAACAGTGTCAAAACCTTGAAAGTATCAATGGAGCCCTGACTTTTAGCCGAGCTTTTCATTGGCAGAATAAATGGAATAAGATACTTATAATAAATTGAAAGCATGTAGAAGTAGAAAGTGAGATAGTCGATCAAAGCGAAAATAGTGTGAAATGGTTGAGTAAGTGAGATGTGGAATGCATGTACATCAAGTTAGTGTTTGATCGAGGGGGCGACCCTTGGTCGTAAGTGGAGTATCAAGGATAAGCTGTGTGAGTAAGCGGTTGACCTTGTTGAGTGAGTAGCCTTCTATTGCAAATAGAGTCTCATGCATAGCGTTCTTTTATGTGACATGAAATTTTCACGATTTAAAAATAAAAACATAACTGTCAACTTTGAACAAAATGAGTCAGCTTGTACGAGTACACGTTTAAAGAAAAAAAAACGATTTCAGTTACGTCGCACATTGAAATTTTGGGCTTAACGATTTGCAAAGTATTCCACACTTTTAATGATAAGTTAAATTGTTACAAAAATGGTCAAGAAAATGGTTAACTGCAATTCACTTATACCAAAATGCTTATTGACCTTTTGATATCATACAATTGAGTATGAGAACCGACTGGTTTACTTTGTGTCGGTAATTCTTTCAGAATGGTCTCATACGAAAAGATTTTCATGCAATATATTACTATCATAATAACATTGTTCGGATTGAGCGAGATTGAGGTTCACGGGAAGATGCATGCCAACGATTCTCAAATCGTTGTGCAGGGTTTTGAAGTTATAAGAGTGATGGGGTCACGGGTAACCGAGTGTTTCTAAATGTTGTTTATTTAAAATGATAAAATGTGTAAAAGGATTTATTTACTGTATTGTCATGCATGAAGGCTATGAACCCACTAGGTCGTAGAGTATTACGTCTTAAGCTAAGGAAGAACTCTGAGAGCGGAGAGGCGTTGGTCAAGTCAGGGGAGAACGTATGTAGTTTTGGTATATGTGTTTAAGAGGAGAGTTGGACCTTGGAAGAGTCGGGAATGGATTTAGTGCCAGGTGTATGAGGGTCTGTACCTTTGCTCGATGACTGAGAACACAGTTGCCGAGGGGCGATGGTGCCCGGAGGAAGGACTAGGAGTCATCAAGGTATTGGTTTTTAGCAACTCTTTATGAGTAGTGCTGTGAGGCAGGAATGAAAGGTCCACGATGTGGGTCATGAGATTCGAAGGGAGCTTGTATTATTGATGTTACATGAGTAAGTTTCGAAATGGGGGGCGACGGATTATAAAGTTAACTATGATGTGTAGGGAGGAATAGGTCCCGTAAGGAACTCATGTTAAAGGATAGGTTAAGGAAGTAGTTAAGAGTTGTCTTTTGTTGTTGAAGTCGGCAACGGTGTATGTTGGCCGAGGCCGAAGACTCGAACCAGATGAGTGTAAGTTGATAGAATATCTTGTAGAGGTGTTAAATTAGTAAGAGACTGTTGTTGTTGAATAGGCGTTCTATTTACGAGGCGAGGAGGGTCCGTAGAAGGACAAGGTGTGTAAAACAAGCGAAGTGAGTGTAGACTATACCTGTAAGAAAATGTGCCGTGTCTAAGAAAGGACTCGGGTCATAAAAGAGCTAGTTAGGATGTTCGTGTTTGAGCTAAGTGTGAACTCGTGAGTCATAGTTCAACAAGTTGGGAGAGAACTAAGTAGCGAGACAGACTCGATTGTAGTATATGGGAGAATATGAAGGAAAGTGTGAATTGTGTACGAATGACCATGAGAGACTTGGTCGGTAGTGTGATAATAGGAGTGGTGAATGTACGAAGGAATAGTAGCGTCAATTGCCAAGATATCTGTGTCAGCCGGTGATGTAGTAAGGCGATGTTAGAAAGATGAAGGATTAGAAGGAAGTCCTTTTGGGATTTCGGATAGAGTGTACATTTTGCAATCCCAGTTGTTGAAGTACGTGGGTTGTAAGTAGGTGTGTATTTTGACTGTTATCGGAATGGAATGTCGGGGTAGAATTGGGTGATTGCCCATCTGTGAGACCAAGCTTTGTGGTTACGTATGTTGTTAAGTATATTCTTGAAGGCAGAAGTAAGTTTAAAGAAGATGATGAATAGATTAGTCAAGCTGTAGTATAGTAGAGGAGACATCGTTAAAGAATGAAAATTGTTCCTTATGCGTGAGGGAATGATCCTAGAAGAAAATAGTTGGAAATTTTGGTTATGTTTAAGGAATGACGTGATGATGATTGTGGGTCGGAATAGTAGTATGATCGTTAATTGATTTGAAATGTCATGATAGAGGTATAAGCCTTTGGTTGGTTGATTTAAATTTTATAGATTTGTTAAGTAATGACGTTCTTTTGTTATTACAGGATGTGTTACAATTTTTGGGGAAGTGTTATTGAGACTAACTCACTGATTGTTAAAGAATTATTTAAGGTAAATCTAAGTAAGAAAGCCGGGATGACGGTATATATATATCTGTCTGATTTTATGATCGTAGTGGTTAGTCGAAAGAATTGTGGAACCCGAGCTTCAGGGTGTTCTTGAATTAATAGATCCGTTTGTAATAGGGAATCCAAGGGGGTGGATTATTAGAGTGAATAGGGGACGTTACTAAGGAACACTTTGGGGTCATTGGAAGTTAAAGAGGATGAGGGTTGTGTTAGTCAGAATGTGGTGGGATTGATGTGAAATCCTTAAAGAATGTGAATTGTTGCTTATGTGTGAGAGAAATGTCTGAGAAGGTAAAAGTTGGAGATTAAAGAATGTGTAGTGACGTCGAACAGTGGTCTTGTTTCAAGACGGCTTGGTTGAATGCCTTAAGATAAGATCTTGGTGCAACTATTTGGTTATGTAAGTAATGAGAAAGCGATAGCAACATGTGGAAAGGTCGGGAGAGAGGGGCAAGTAATATGTGGTGAGCAGTGCTCCACGCTAACGTGGGGAAGGTGTAGATAGTATGTCGGAACAAGTGAGTAAATTGGAAGTAGTACACCTGACAGTATTGTGTAGATTGTCTTTGATAGTGTGCGAACCGTTGGAAAGAATATTGAGGAAGGAAATTGTGTAAGTTTTTGTGCAGGGGAGAAGTGGATGAGACAACTAAATGAGTTAAGTTAGTGACCTTGTGAGAAATGTGTAAACGATTTGGTCGTATAGTGTTTAAGCTAGTGAGAATAGCATGGTGTGACCATGGTTATTCCTCCCAGTTGGGTGAGGGTAACCGGAGTTATGTTTTATGACCGAACGAACGTGGTAATCAGCGAGGATTTGATGTGTTTCAGGATAAGTTTAATTCTAGTACGTGAACACTTCAACGTTAGGTTTGAAGGTTCCTACCCTGGGTTACGTACAAGGATGGAGTGATGAAGTGGTGAGGATGTAAGAAATGGTTGACGAGCTGTGGTCGTGGTGGTCCGAGAAAGGGAAATGTTATCCGCATAGTCGATTGTTGATTAGGAGAAGTAATCTAGGATTGCTTGTATTTCGATGAAGGAACTCTGGGTTGTGAGTTGTCGGGACGTTCAGGTTTGGATTTGTGTCAAGCGGTCAAGTGTGTGTCCGTCTCTTAGTAAATGAATCTCGTGTTGTGGTAGAGGATTTAGCCAAGTTCCTCCTTAAAGGAAGTGTTGATGCATGAGAAGCCTTAGTAAATCTTCTGTAGTCAAGATCGACCGAGTAGGAACAGTAGCCTACAAGTTGGAGTACCGTAAGAACTGAAGGAAATGCACCCAAGGTTCCATGTTTCGAGTCTGATGAGATGGTTGACTGAGTCAGATATAGCTTTGCTTTGGGAAGTGTCGGTTTTTGATGTGGGCAAGATACCCGCATCTTTTCCAATGAGAAATTCCGGGGACGGAATTCTTTTAAGGGGGGAGTGTTGTAACAACCCAAATTCTAGTAGGTTTTAGAGTTTGGTGGCCAAAGTGAAATAAATGAAAGTTAAGTTGAGGGACCATTTCTGTATTTTGTTGAAGGTATTTATATGCACAAACTTTTAGGGCAGCCCCCATTTGCAAATCAGTATTTTTGGTCTTGTGTGTGTGGTGACGTGAAGCAAGGAAAGAAGGAAGAAGAAGAAGAAGGAGGCATTAGAGAGGAGAAATCAATCAGGTAATCCTTCTTAAGTTCGTATTCTGTGTAATTTAGCATTCCCTTCTTCTTTAGCTTGGATTCTATGATTGAAACCAGTGATTTCTTAAGCTTTCCCCATTTTCCCTAAAAAGTGGGTTTTATGGGTTTTGGTCTTAATGAAACGATTTTAGAGGTTATAAATGGATTAAGTGAGTGTTTGGGGTTAGTGAATGAACCCTTGAGGTTATCTAATCAAACTAATGACAAAAATAGGGTTAGAAATCAGTTTTAGAATTATTAAACTCGAACAGCCGTGTTTTCCGGACACCAGCCTTCGATGGTGTCCGGGTAGGTTGCAGGTGTCCGGGTAAGGGCCCCGTGAGGGTGTCCAGGTATTTCTTAGTATCCGGGTAGCTGAAGTTTCCGGATAAGTTTAGTGTCCGGGTAGTCTTGTCCGGATAAGTCCAGCGTCTGGATTGTCGTGTGTCCGGACAATGCTGCGTCCGGAAAAGGTGATTGTCCGGAACAGGTGATTGTCCGGAAAAGGGTTGTGTCCGGAAAAGGTGTTGTGTCCGGAAAGGGCTATCCGGACAGTAGGTCTGAACTATTTATCTGATGTGGATCTATTGCCTTAGGTGTTCGGTTGGGTTAGCTTGGCAGTATTTAAGAGGTGCGGTGTACGTCAATCAAGGTGAGTTCCCTAAACCTCTTTTACGACGCAAATGTTAAATGATTCTTTTACTGATTATGGTTTTAATAAGCATGAAATATTTATGAAATGATATGCATGGAAGGAAAAGGAATGTTTGATATGTTGAAATGATGCACATGATTTATAAAGAGTCAAATGCTTTTATGAAACGTATGTGCATGCTATGTGATGTCGGTCTGTACTGTGGTATCAATGAGCCTCGGGATCTGATGATCCCTTGGATATGTTTGACGAGACGGTAGGTTGGAATTCGTTTCCTCCTAGGCGGGTATCGGGGAGTCTGCTTGGGCCCCGATACGAGAGGGCGAAAGGGGAGTCTGCTTGGGCCCCGATCGCGAATGGTTAAGGGATCCATTACACAGTGCAGTACCATATGTGATGATTTATGATGCATTTTAACGAAAGGATTTCATATTGTTTATACATGTTCTTTTACGGAGGGAATTCACTAGACCTTTTGGTCCAACCCTCGCTTTCAAAACTAAACCATTTTCAGGTAAGCATGTTAAGGGTTCTTCCAGTAAGAACTAGGAGGCGATAAGAAGTACTTGAAGCTTAGAGTAACTTGAAGTTTTGGCTATGATGACTATAGAATAGCTCTCGGATGTGGATTTAGAGACTTCCGCTGTCAATTTTGTTTAGTATGAATTATTGATGATGTAAAGACAAGGTTTATGTAATTCGAATGCTTATTTGTGGTTGTTTGCCTGCTATGAAATCTAGGACGTTACATATATTGATACATTGATATATTGATTTTGAATTCAAGAAATTGTATAAAAAACCAACATTATGTTTTCGGGAAATTAATTAAAATACCCTAAGTTTGACCATCACTTACCAAAATGCCACAAATCTCTCCCATCTTACAAAAATGCCCCAAAAATCCGCGATGGAGCCCGCGATCGCGGGCCCCAGGCCACGTGTCACCAAACTTTGCCCACTTTGCCCGCGTTGGTCCCTCAAGAATGCCCGCGGTCCAGATTTCCCCCCTCAAGAATGCCCGTGTTGGCAGTTTTGGTCCATGCCCGCGTTTGACTTCCTTTGACCCCCGCGATCGCGAGCTGACGTGGCACGAACTTTGGCCAAAAGTGCCCCGCGGAGCCCCTTAACTTTGGCCGCGGTGCACATTTGGCCCCTGCCCGCGATCGCAACCCGCGATGGACCAAATTTTACAGTTTTGGTCCCTGGAAATTTACACTTTTGGTCCCTGTACTTAGACGAATCTTGCATGCTTTTACTGTTTTTTTCCACAATTATTGTACTTTGAAGACCGATTTGTGGTTGAAATTCATTTGCATGTTTGAGATTTCATCCATAAATATCAGTAATATGCAATTCACAATTCACACTTGTTTATTGCTTTCTTTCTTGATTTCTCTCTTGCTTTCTTTCTTTGAATTTCTTTCTCTCTTGATTTCTCTTCTCTCATTTCATCCACAAATGGCATCGTCATCAAACCCTAAGTCTACTCCTGAAAAAATGCCACCTCAAATCGAGGTTGCCATATCAAAAAAGGAAAAGGAGATAGATGAACTAACAAAAGAGTGGAAAAAAATTATGGACAGGAAGGCAGTCCATTTGAGAAAGATCGAAGAGGAAGACAGGGAGATCAAAAGGATGAAAGGGGATATAAAAGCTCGGGAGGCTCGTGTTCGTCGAGAACAAGAAGCAATTATTCAAGCGAAGGTAAACGAGAAGCAAGCTTGGATTGATGAAACTAAATCAATTTTTAAGTAGGTGGTGGTTGTTTTAGTTGTTTTGTATTTTTTTTTGTTTTGTATTTTTTTTACTGTGTTGTTGTTTGTATTTTTTTACTGTGTTGTTGTTTTGTATTTTTTTGTTGTTGTTAATTTCTCTGAAAAGTAGTTTTTAAGCCGCTGAACCACGGTTAGGTTGGATACATCATGCAAGGTCAAGTCAGAGGTTACCTCATTCGGATAAACAAACATGGGGTTTTGTTTGTTAATGATGCTAGATTTTGGTAGCCGTACTCTATCCACGTGGGCCTACTCCTCTTGTAGAATATATGACAACCCTCAACTCATTTGCTAAAGTGTGTCCGGGTTGTGGTACACAATGACCATACGTGGTTGCAAAAGCAGAAGCCGTTGAAGAAGGGTCAGAAAGATTGAAGATGAAGAGCGTGTTGGATGGATTACAAACTAGCTGTGTTATCAATGTTCATTTAAAAGCATATGTATGTGTGTATATATAATATGAATATATATATATATCATTTACAAACTAGCTGTGTTATCAATGTTCATTTAGAAGCATATGTATGTGTGTGTATATATAATATGAATATATATATCATTTACAAACTAGCTGTGTTATCAATGTTCATTTAAAAGCATATGTATGTGTGTATATATAATATGAATATATATCATTTACAAACTAGCTGTGTTATCAATGTTCATTTAGAAGCATATGTATGTGTGTATATATATAATATGAATATATATATATATATATATACTAGGTGAGTACCCGCACAATGCGGCGGGATGCAATATTCAAATAAATGTAAGCAAAAAATAAAAATTATAAACATGTGTTTATAAAAGTAAAACATTCATAACAATTTTCATCGAGGTTGTTGCTGGAAGTCTTAAAGTCTTAAAGACTTAAAGCATATAGACGTTTAGTCTATATGCTTTATAAAGGTAGTAACTGAATTTTGGGTTGAATCATCATACGGTTTGGGTTTGGTTTATAACTGAAGTCTTTTATGTCTAAATTTTTGTTTAAACAAAATAGAAATTACAATCATGCTTTAATCATATACAATCATCACTCAAAACTTCTCGATAAACCACATTTGATGTGTAAACTCCCTTCGGTTTGAACTTTTTGGTAGGCTTCACTAATATCTTTGTAGTGCCACGTGATATACCTCTGGATAATGCCACATAAAGTTGCCCGTGTGAGAATACCCGTTCTGGTAGATAAACACCTACCACCAGAATTGTTTGTCCTTGAGCTTTATTAATTGTCATTGCAAAACAAAGTCGAATTGGAAATTGCTTTCTCTTCAATTTAAATGGGAAAATGTCATCTTCGGACGGACATAGAGGAATTCTTGGTAAAAATACCCTCTTACCAGTATGTTGACCAACAACTATTTTGCATCAATGACGTTCGGTTGAAAGCCTCTGCATATCAACCTTGTGCCGTTACATAATCCATTCGAAGGGTCGATATTCCGCAACAGTATTATTGGGCATCCAATTTTAAGTCGGAGGTAATGAGGGGGCAAACCGCTAACAGTCAGTGAGTTTAAGAATTCCACTGGATATAAGTTATTCTTATCGTCTTCTGCTTCGTCAAAACTATAGTAAACTTTTTCTCTCCGCAAAATCTTTCGATCAACTGATCATTAATCTCGTCGACATGCTCATTTTTAGTTGTTAGTATCGCCCTTGAAATGATATAATCTGAAGCAGTCCCGTTGGTTTGCAGAGAAGGAAATATTGCATCGATCAAAGCATCCTTCGATTCATCTTGTTTGGTGTAAGGAATGGCCATGTCATCAGGTATGCGAATAAAGTTTCCGTCCACTGTTTCTTCTTCTCCATCACCGACTCGTAACAGAAAATCTGAAAACCATCGATCAGTAAGTGCTCTCATATTGATCGTTAACCGCAACTTTTTAATCGAAGACCAAATAGGTGACATCCGTAGGCTAGAGTCTACAATCTGTGCTCGGGTACCTTTTCTCGTTACTGGCAACACCTGTCTAAAATCACCACCCATAATCATTATCTTTCCACCAAATGGGAGTCGCACCCCAGTGATGTCTTGCATTGTTCTATCGAGTGCCTCCACTGCTTGCCTCTTTGCCATTGATGCTTCATCCCAGATGATTATTTTTGCATCTCGGAGTAGTTGAGCAGTTCCACTTTGTTTTTTTATATTGCACACCGAATTATTACTAAGACTGAGAGGAATCTTGAACCGAGAGTGAGCCGTTCTCCCCCCTGGCATGTTATTAGCGGCGGCACCCGATGAAGCGGTCACAAGTGCAATATGTCCACGGGAACGAACATTAGCGAGCAAAGCTTTGTACATAAATGTTTTTCTGGTTCCACCTGGACCATCTACAAAAAACACACCCGGACGATCATTATCTACATGACTCATGATCTCATCAAATGCATGTTTCTGGTCGGGATTTAGAGAGTCTCGGGCACGCAAATCTTCGTCTTCCACGATTATGGAGTACTCCTCTTGTACCTCACGAAATGCCCGTGATTCTAAATTGGTGGCTGCATTTATGTTTGGAAGAACGAAATCATCGAGGTTCTTACCCATAGATTGTAAAAAGACCGAGATATCTGTAAGAACCATATTTCGGACTATCTCAGCATTTTCGTAGTGTCGTCTGCAATCCTCAGAGAATGAATCATAATGTTCATCCCATAACTTGCGAACATCTCCCGGCTCACAATAAATCAAGATCGTTGCGAATAGTCGTCTAAGAGCATTGGGAAACTGAAATAAGGAGGCCTCAGCAAGACAATGCGATAAATTACCGTCGGTCTCTATCAAACCTCTCTCAAGAGCTGCTTTTCGAAATGTCGGGTGCAATACGCCATTAACCGTGAAAAGATCTTCAAAGCATGTAGGTCCACTAATATGCGAGAGAAGTAGGCGTAGATAATACCGTTCTCCTTCAGCAGGGTTAGCATGAACCAGTCGTCCTCTCATTGGTTTTCGGCTCCGAGTATTCCATTTACGTGTTTTGTCATTCCATGTGTAATGTCTCGGAAAATCTTTGTACAAATATTGTCTCGCACTCATATCTGTTTTATTCCTCTCAAAAAATGCGGTCAACATTGATCTCTTATCCTTTTCTCTGTCAACAATATCTGTCATAATATCATTCTCTGTGAACCTAACAAACTGCTTATTCGGAAGATGGACCTGCAAAGCCATCACACAAGGGTGGATTTTAGATAGAGGAAAGCTAAAAATCCGCCAAATCGCCTCAGGTGGAGAAACATATCGTGCATCTTGAAATCTTTTTATCTCGTTAATAACAACCTCTTCTCTATCAGGATCGACATGAATAACCTGTTTGTCATGACCTTTGTAAACATACTTGAAAATATATTTCACAGATATTATACTTGAGCAAACCTCAACATTGATGTGACAGTTGAACATCATTAGCAACTTTGGGTTATATGGGACCACCCATCTATTATCTAGGATACCGCCTCGGACGACCGCCTGTATTCCGTTGTTTCTCCTCCTATACATCGGATATGAGTTATCTGCTTGCGTTGTCTTGTCGTTGAATTGTTGAGGATATCTAAAACGACATTTTCTTGGCTCACCTTGCATACAAGGGCTGCATGGTTTTAAATGACCGCAAGGACCATGCATCATGTGCATTATCACCAATTGATGCATTTCAGGATACTTTGTTGGGTCCGGGATTTCGGCACACACGACCTTGTCGTAATGGTCTGGGTTTGTAATCTTGTGTTGCGGCTTCATTATCATGAGGAAATGTGCATGTGGTAATCCATGTTTTTGAAACTCGATGACATAAACATATGCCTCAACCTCGCCGAGGATGTGCTTCTTGAAGAGTTGATTTTTGAGATCCTCCAATTGGCACGAAAAACTCTTGCAACAAGGTCCGGCCTATCTTGTTCCCTCTGACCGTCCGATAACTCTTGACGGATTTCAGGCCATCCTGGATTACACGTCATGGTAAGGAATATATCAGATTTCCCGTCATCTTGAACTAAAGTCATGGCATCCATAAATCGTCTCCGCATATCACGTGGGCCTCCGATAAAACTTGCAGGAATCAAAACCCGTTGTCCAACTCTACTTGGTTGACCCTCACCAGCATTGACGCAATCCACAACACCTTGGTATAAATCTGATCTTATCTTCGACTGGTTTTTTTCAATAAAAGACAAACGTGCAGTCTCTATCTTGATGTACATGTCTACCACAAACTGTTGAAACAATCTTCCCCCCAATAGAATCACGTTCTTAGTCGGCCGAATTTGGAACTTGTAACAATAATAATCTTGCATCATTACTGTTTTCCGACCCCCTCCTGAGCTAACGTCTGCGTAGTATTGATTTTGAATAGTATAAATTAATAAATGAGTGGATAAGGTAAGAAATATATGTGATAATGTTCGTACCTTCAAGATCTTCGTCCAAGTTTCCGTCCTCATTAACAATTTCATTGATGCATACTCCATGTCTGGGTATCCTAGGATGCCATCCAGACTCTCCGTTGGGGAAAAACAAAGGATATGATAAGGGATCATAACAACTATAGTGATGTTCAATTCTTTTACTATAGTCGGACCTCCCATACACAACAATACTTCTCCTATATGCAGTGATGTTGTCATTGCCTTCAACCCAAATACCAGCAACCTGTACAATGGTAGAATTTTCTTTAGTACCATGCATATGATGCATTTTATTTTAAATAAGATAAAATAAATACTTGTATTTCAACCTCAGATGTGGTCGGTCGGTTGTACACCCTCTGGTCAAGTTCCACGGAAGCATTCAACGTGACTCTATAATTGTCGAGTGGTCCTAGCTCCGCAAGGCTTCGAAACGTTCTCACGTATGGATTTATAGAAAGCACACGAGTCAAAATTTCAGTAACGTTTCTATCAAGATTTGGCCATTGTAGTCTATGCGAAAACTCAGATTCGGCATCATAAAAGTAAAGTTGTAAGTACCTAGGTTGTCCATCCCTAGGAACTAATTGATCAATTCTATGATATTTTGCTCCTTGAGCACGAAACGTATGTACTCCAGATGACATATTGTTCACATTATTATCCTAAGTTACTCCCATTGACGCGAAGGAAAAGTTTGTGTTATATGCACGAATATTGTGCATAAACACTTTGCCTAACTCTGACTCCTTTGTAAATAGATTGCATAGTTCTCCAGGAATGGGTGAGTATGCCAACTTTGTCTTCCCAATCATGCAACAAAAGGAAGGGAACTCAAATTCGAACAGTTTCGCTCCACAATGTTCACATGCATTTTGTTCCTTCAAGACACGATGTTGTGTAGGGACACCATCATAAACAAAACTGTATGGATCCTCGTGCTGGGTCTCAACGTTTCTATTATTTTCCCTCATTCGTTGACGATAGTTCCGATTAATAATTTGTCTCCTTTGAGCAATAGTTAGTGCACTGACAGGGGTTGTTTCACTAATAACGCTTGTTCCTTGTGTATTAACAACGTTTCTGTTATTTTCTTTGCCTCGTTGATAATAGTTTCGATTAACAATCTTTCTTCTTTGAGCAAGAGTTAACTCACTGACAGGGGTTGTTTCACTGGTATTCCCTTGCGTCGTCTCCAATGGAAAGATATTTGTCATGTGTTGACCACTTCCTTCGCCAAGCGCTATGTAAGACATTTGAATATGAAAATTAAGATTATTATAAATAAATGGTAAGATCGAGATAAAAAAGAAATACTAACTTGGAGATTCTTGATTCACGACTTCGTCAAAAAGAGGTAGCAGTATTCCACGTTTATTTTCCTTGCGTCGTTGATAATTGTTTCGATTAATAATTTGTCTCCTTTGCGCAAAAGTTAACGCACCGTCAGAGGTTGCTTCATTGATATTCTCTTGCATTGTCTCCATTGAAGGGATATTTATCATGTTTGTCATACATTGACCACTTCCTTCGCCAAGCCCTATTTTTCTCCTTTTATGTTTTTCTTTTTGGGAGACATCAACATTTGTAGTTTCTTTATCGACAATCCTCATTGCATACCTTAAAACATTCACAAACATTTACTGAATGGACACATACATGTTCAAAACATTTACTGAATGGTCACATGCATGTTCAATACGATTAGAAAACATTCATTCACAAAACATTCACTGAATCGACACATACATGTTCATAACATTTAGAAAACATTCATTCACAAAACATTTACTGAATGGTCACATGCATGTTCAAAACGATTAGAAAACATTCACTAAATTGTCACATACATGTTCAAAATAACGATAGAAGCAATAAAAAATACCACAAAAGTTAACAAATACATGTTCCAAAAATCTTCACACCAATCACAAAAAACACAATAATAATCAACTTGACTGATCACATATTCTCAATTAAGAATAATTCTTAAGTTGTATGCTTCCGGCATTTCTGGGCCAAAGACAATCTGGGTTAAATCCGTAGAATTCAAAACGTTCACTGAAAAAAATTAGAAAAATACCCTTTTAGTAAAATTATAATTTTAAATTGAAATAAAAATAAAAACAAAAAAGTAAAATTAATAAATATTATACTTGGATATCGATGGATAAGCTTAACCCGAGATGCATAAATTATTGAATTATTTTGTATGACCTGAGCTATCATCCCAATACGTGTTTCTCTTGTATCATACAACCTCAACTATATTTCATGCCCCCTATTAGAAATAGCAAAGTTAGTAATAACACAATTTGGCCAATTTGTTAATTTGGTAATTGATTAAATTTTAATACAACTTCAAACTTACGTTTCGTTTTGTAAAACTAAATCACACGAACCCAATCGGAATACACCATAATCTCTCTCATAGGTAACTCGTCTTCCACTTATGATTCTTCCAACTACATCTAAGATATATAAATTTAAACTTGAATATCAATTTGACATGGTAAAATATATAAATATATTTAAATTTAACTAAAAAAAATAATTTACCAATTAGCATCTTTCTTGTCGTCCTATCTTCAACAAGTGTTCTTATCGAAGGCACCGATGGATAAAACACAAATCCTCTTTGAACATCCCCCGGCAATGGGGTAAACCTTGTGTTTCTACCGATCAAAATTTCATACTCGGGACGAAGAAAAAACTATATTTTTCATACCTCGGATAGTCATAATTGGTTCCCTGAATTTGGAAATGCTCCAAAAGGAAAACACCTCCCACCAAGTTTCTTTGTCTATAGACATCCATCAAACTACGTGGAACAATTGCAGCCATTTTGTCCCTCTAACATATATAAATATACAACATGTAGCTATAAATATTAGTATCTTTAAAAAATATATTTTTCAACAAAACTGAAATATGATCAATTTCACTTACATTTTGGTCAAGTAAGATGATATATAGTTTTTCTTGATTTTCATCTTCATAAACAAATTCAACTCGGACACATGAAAAGTTCCACCAAACATGAGGACATTGTAGTGCTGGAAAATGTTCAGCATACCACCCTAAATCCATTTCTACAAATTGAATAAAATTATGAAAATCACAAAAAATCACATAATAAAACTGTTTTATTTCTATTGTCATTTAATAAAAGAATCACTATATAATTACCAATTAATCCATCCATTATCAATCGAATAAAAACAAACGAAGCACAAGATGAAAAATGCAACATGGCACTCAAAAATTCATATGTAAAACTACAAATAAAACACTTTATTCTAAAATAACAAGCAGTTTTCAGGCATAACAACAAAAATGAATTGATTTTGATCATTTGAGTAAAACACAATACTACATCTTATGCTCGACACGCTTTTAGTTTAATTCCATCGTTACAACAAACTTAATTGGTATTTCTATTTTTATTTTATAAAATTTTAAAATTTAGAATTTTGATATTTATTGTCCTATTTTTTCTAAGATTCCAACTTTGTTTGTGCATCTTATTTCATTTATGTACTGGTATAAGATTTCAACAATAATTTTGATCTCTAAAGAGCTATTATTTCTAATCTAATACTATTATTTTGAACAGACCCACTGCATCATCGACCATTCCACCCATCGTGAAGAAACCCTAAATATATTTATTGATAGTATTAAAGATTTCTATGTTCTTTATATTTTATTGTATATTGAGTAAATTACATTTTTAGTCCTTGTGGTTTGTTGAAATTGTGATTTTTTATCCTTATGGTTTATAATTAATCACCTTTTTCATCCTTATGATTTAAATTGTATTGCTATTTTCATCTCTATGCTTTAAAACTCATTTCTAATTTAGTTCTTCATACTTAAAAGTAGTGTTTTGACCTCAAAGACGAAAATAGAAATGAATTACAAACTATAAGGACAAAAATAAAAATTTCAAAACCATAAGAATGAATCCGTAATTTTTAGCAAACCACAAGGACAAAAAATGTGATCTACTCTTTTATATTTTAATATACCTCTTTAGGACAAAAAAAACTCTAACACTCATTTATAATCTGATACTATTATTTCACTCAAAAAAAATCTGATACTATTCCACCCATCGTGGAAACCCTAAATCCCTAATCGACCCGCATCATCTACCATTCCACCCATCATCTACCATTCCACCCATCGTGGAAACCCTAAATCCCTAATCGACCACCGCAGTCCGCCACAACTCTCCACTCCTCGCCGGCCACCAACGCTCACCGCTCACCGCTCACGTCGACCACCACGGAAGCACAGATCACGGCGAGTCGTCGACCACCACAGCAGCACCACCGCTCACCAATGGTTGTTCTCGATGAAGGAGGTACGGGATCGGCGGCGAACGGTGGTGATGCGGCGATGGCGATGGGGAAGGGGGAGGAGGAGATGGGGAGGATCTAGAGCAGTCTAAAATTAGGGCTGGATTGAACTCTGCTATTGTTAGGGAGAAACGTAATCGTAAACCAGATGATCATCCCCTCATACCCTTTTTGGCCTGCTGGATTGTAGGCATTCAACAGATCGAGAAGTTGCTATCATGATTCTCATGGCTTACCTTTCATACATGTTAGATGAAGTAAGTTTTTCTCCTATGTTTAATTAACTTGCAAGCTATATTGTTTTTCTCTCTAAATTATAGGTAAGAAGCTCTGTATTTTTAATAACCCTCAACCTGTGTCACAGTTATTCTATTTGAGCGGCATTCTAAAAGTGTTCTTCTGTAGAATCGCGATGTCCCATTACACCTGGCATAATGTCACAGAGAAATCAAGAGTCACTACCAAGTATGTCTAATCCCCTGATGCTATATCTCTCTTTCAAGACCAAGAACTTGATAAGCTCATCTGTATCTACTCCCTCGTGTTTTCAGGCATGCCTTTGCAACATTATCATTTATTTCGTAGTTGTTTATCTTTCTTTATGTCGGTATGGATGCTTTGGATATTGAAAAGTGGAGCTTTGTATAAGACAGGTATTGTTTAGATAACAAAAGACAGTTTTCATCTACATATTATGAGTTTTCTTAACTGCCATCATCACTGTTCTTTTGGTCTCTCAGCCCTGGAAAATCAATTGGAGTGAGCTCAATCTTATTGGGATTGGTTTTGGTTGGAAGAGGATGCTTCGTATTCCCCTTATCTTTTTTATCCAACTTGACAAAGAAGAACGCAAACGAGAAAATCACTTTTAGACAGCAAGTATGATCTTGCTACACTTATTCCTTATTTTTCCAATTTAAACGAGAAAATCACTTTTACCACGTATTCTCACATAAATAAATCCACACTTTCTTACTGTAACTTTTTTATTTAAGGTTTTGATTTGGTGGGCTGGTCTTATGAGAGGTGCTGTTTCCATGGCTCTTGCGTATAACCAGGTCAGTGATTTGATGTTGTCTATTATGAAGCCATATATTATTGCATCTAAACAAGTTGAACTTTATCATGATGTGGTTTCATACTTGCTAACAAAGTTATTTGGTTCATGGTAAAGTTCACAAGGTTAGGTCACACACAACTGCGTGGGAACGCGATCATGATAACAAGTACCATCACCGTTGTCCTTTTCAGTACAGTGGTAAGTATTCTTAAGTTTCGACCGACTATCAAATCATTTGGTTTTCTTCTACTCTTAGATCGTGCATGTTGGTGTAGCCGAGGGGAAAAATGTACTTGCTTGAATTTTGTTTCACCATAGGATCAATGGCCTTCTATGATTTGATTTTTGTTCCTAACATTCCTGCTTACTTTAATGGTACTTTTAAAAATAAATGTTAGAGCATCTCCAATGGAGTGACTTATAAGACCATCCCCAACAGATTCTCAAAAATGGAAATTTTGGTTGGTGGAATGGTGGGTGTATATTGTTGCTTAAACGCAATACATATTTTATAAGTTAGACAAACCTCGGTAAATCTTGACCATTGCGAATTGAATTACAACAACGACAAGACCCTCGTCTTTATGAATTGAAACATATTTATTGAGTTGCTCAGCAAAATCATCCCACAATGTGACATGCAGTTTAAGCCCTCGAAAAAAAGTTTAACAAAGGAATAATGTTAGAAGTGTCAATATTAACGTTAGTCAATTAAAATAAAAATACCGACTCCAAGTCCTTTATCTCAATTTGCATTCGTCTCTTCGTTTTTCCTTTGCCATCTCGAAAGTTCATCATTGTCTCACATGCTACAACCTCACCAATGACATCTATATAATGATTAAAAAAATTAGTATAAAGAATGATGGCATAAATAACATATATTAAAAAATTTAGTAAATTTAAAATAATTAATTAACTAACCAACTGTTGTATCTTCTGGAATCATCTTTGATATCACGCTTTGATATTGGACAAATGAAAAACCAAATAGGGAACCATTAAAATCCGAGCATCTAGACACCGAAGTTTTGTAATACAAACTTAACTTGTTTGTATTATCTATTAACTTGTATTTTGAGGCATGTCGAGCAATTGTAGGATTTTTTATGAATATGGCAGCCCCTTCTTGAAGCAAATCTTTAAACTTTGGCACCCATTTTTGTAGAACATTAGCATGGATTTTAGTGCCCTGAAAAAATGGATATAGAAAAATCAGAATTGTTGAAAAATAAGAAGCTATGATGAATACAAAGTAAAAAATTCAAACACAAGTAATTTTTTACCTCTTCATCCATTAATATCATCTCAATGGAATAAATTTGTTCAGGATTCTTGAACAGCGGTTGATTCCACAAACGGATGATTCTAACCTTGACAGTAAAATCATCTTCTTGTATATCAAGGTGGTTAATAAGAGTAATATTATTCCCATCCATTATTCTGTAATACATTAAAAAAACAGTTTGAAGAACAAGTTACTTAAAAATCAAACAAACACTTTGGAGATGGAAACCAAGACTTATGATTTCTTTTGGGACAACATAAATAAAATATCATACATGTATCAAAAATTTTAATTAAATAATGTGATAGACAATTCAATAAACAATTAATTGAAACATTTGATCCAATTGTCAAAAAAGCAGAAGATTAGAACAGAGGAGATTAGCATAGACATAGATGCACATTATTGTTTTTCTCTTCAACAACAAGAAATCAACAGTTGTAGCTCTGGTTTATTTACTTCATTGCTTCATAAATTTAAAGATTTAAAGTATTCCGTTTATGTGATAAAATCATTGTGATTTGCAGCCTAAACACCTTGAAATTTTGATGCCACCGTTGATTGCAAAGTGGCAGCAGCTTTCAAATACAGACAAAGACCTTTTTCCCACTTTTGGAGTGTTTCACATCCATAGCACAGGTATTATTTCTGATTCCTATACCTTTGTTGACACCAAACAATTTACACTTTTGAATAAACAAACAGAAAGCTTAAGGTTTGCTAATAACTCGTTGTCAAAACAGGAATAATTTATACAAACAAAATTCTTAAAACTGAACAAAACAGGAAGGTGTGTCAAAACAGGAAGGTTTGCTAAACTCTTTTATTGTAGAATAAATTTTTTTTTATCAGAAATTATTAAAAAATTCAAACCTTTCGTTTATAAAAAAAACTTCTTGCTTTTATTATTATTTTGAGTCAACCAAGAATATATATATATATATATGGAATCTGACAGTAACATATATAAACCAACGGCTTAAATAAATAAAATTATTTATTTTTTCTGTAACACTTTTACATATTCTTTGAATACCCAATTTTCATAATTTCTCCCTTTTCTAACTTTTATTCTGCGTATTTTTATACAACTTTTAAAAACCTATAAATTTTATAAGTTCACCTTGATAACCCAATTTTCATACAGTTTTATACATTTGAGGGATTTTGGAAAGTAATTTTTATATAAAATATATGGTAACATATTGAATTAAAAGATTAATGAAAATAAGTACATAATTAATCACTATGAGACTATGTATATATATATAATACCTTGTTCAAATCCGGTAGCTGGTTTATCTGCAGATCTCTGCGAAACAAGAAGATAATCAACACAAAGGAGAATAATTAAGGATGAAGCAATGAAAAGTATTACAAAACTGGAAGGAGATATTTAATTAATTAACTTTTATTCTGCGTATTTTTATACAACTTTTAAAAAGTTATAAATTTTATAAGTTCACCTTGATAACCCAATTTTCATACAGTTTTATACATTTGAGGGATTTTGGAAAGTAATTTTTATATAATATATATGGTAACATATTGAAAGCTTAAGATTAATGAAACTAAGTACATAATTAATCACTATGAGACTATGTATATATAATACCTTGTTGAAATCCGGTAGCTGGTTTATCTGCAGATCTCTGCGAAACAAGAAGATAATCAACACAAAGGAGAATAATTAAGGATGAAGCAATGAAAAGTATTACAAAACTGGAAGGAGATATTTAATTAATTAACTTTTATTCTGCGTATTTTTATACAACTTTTAAAAACTTATAAATTTTATAAGTTCACCTTGATAACCCAATTTTCATACAGTTTATTTGAGGGATTTTGGAAAGTAATTTTTATATAAAATATATGGTAACATATTGAATTAAAAGATTAATGAAAATAAGTATATAATTAATCACTATGAGACTATGTATATATATAATACCTTGTTGAAATCCGGTAGCTGGTTTATCTGCAGATCTCTGCGAAACAAGAAGATAATCAACACAAAGGAGAATAATTAAGGGTGTTAATTTTGAAAAGTATTACAAAACTGGAAGGAGATATTTAATTAATTAACTTTTATTCTGTGTATTTTTATACAACTTTTAAAAACTTATAAATTTTATAAGTTCACCTTGATAACCCAATTTTCATACAGTTTTATACATTAGAGGGATTTTGGAAAGTAATTTTTATATAATATATATGGTAACATATTTGTAACATCCCAGACCAACCGTACCAGATATTGTCCACTTTGTCCGCACACCTGGACTCACGGTTTTAAAACGCGTCTGATAGAGGAGGTATCAAGTCCCTTATAAGGCAACCTTTGTTCCCCTCCCCAACCAATGTGGGATCTTACAATCCACCCCCCTTGGGAGCCCAGCGTCCTCGCTGGCACACCAGTCCGGTTCCCGGCTCTGATACCATTTGTAACGTCCCATAAACATAGCATGCATTAAATCATAAGTTAAACATCCAAATTACATAAATAGCTTGTCTTTAACATCAGCAGTGAACTATACTAAACAAAACTTGCTAGCGGAAGTCTCTAAGCTCACAGCCGAGCACTATCTATATTCTTCAAAGCAAAATTGGGAGCCTCACACGCTCCATCACCTCCTTGCTACCTCTCGATTCTACTTGGAAGAACTCGAAGGTCGCTTACCTGAAAATGGTTTAGTTTTTTTGAAAAGCGAGGGTTAGACCAGAAGGTCTAGTGAATTCCCTCCATAAAACAACATGTATAAATAATATGAAATCATTTTATATAAAGGATGATCATTTATCGTAAAGCATCACATATGGTACTGAACTATGTGGTGGATCGCTTAACCAATCGCGATCGGGGCCCAAGCAGACTCCCCTTTCGCCCTCTCGTATCGGGGCCCAAGCAGACTCCCCGATACCGCCTAGGAGGAAACGAATTCCAACCTACCGTCTCTTCGTACATAGCCAAGGGACCATTAGATCCCGAGGCTCATTGATCCCACAGTGCAGACCGACATCACATAACATGCACAAACAGTTTATAAAAGCATTTGACAGTTTATAAATCATGCGCATCAATACAACATATAAAACATTCCTTTCCTTCCATGCAAATCAGATCGTAAACATTTCATGCGCGTAGTTGAAACCATAATCAGTTCAAATCATTTAACACTTTAAGTCGTAAAAAGGGGTTTAGGGAACTCACCTGATAGCAAATTATCTTCCTAACCTCTTGCCTCGATCCGACCGTACACCTAGTAATTAAATTTAGAATTTAATTAGATGCATTTAAGTTTTCTTAGCGGGTCTCTTCTAAAGCTTGCTAAGTTCAAGGTCTGCCCCTACCTTAGCCCAACAGGGACCCGAAGTCATTTGGTCCAACTCAATGCGTCGGTCCACTAGACTACATGGCCCACCACCGAGTTAAGCCCGGGACTGAATCTAGTCCCGATAGTCTCCGACTCCCGGTACCCAAGACTCCCGGTACCCGACTCCCGGTACCACCGACTCCCGGTACCACTGACTAACGGTACCACCGACTCCCGGTACCACTGACTCCCGGTACTACCTACTACCGGTACCACCGACTCCCGGGACTACCGACTCCCGGTACCATCGATTATGAGCAGAAGACAAGCTCCACTCGTTTTCAACACCAATTCTTCCTATTCGGTCCAATATACGAGGTTTTATCTCAACATTCTTACCCAATTTATTCCTTAAATTCCTTAATCAAGCAACTTCCTAATCGATTGATTCATTGGATTATCAACCCAATCGTAAGATAACTTCCCTACATTGCTCTGATACAAAAACCCAACTACAACATGAATTCTAGACTGGAAAAATAACTTATCTATCTATTTCATTAAGTATCAATAAACAAGGAATGAAAGATTACTCACCAATTAAAGCCTCTTCCCCAAGAATCGCAGTCCAATTCCTTCTTTCGCTATTTTCTCTTCTTCCAGTGCTCAGCCGCCAACAATACTAAAATGGTTAGCAACCCTAGGGATCTGGTTATATATATAGTTCCCAACAGTTACGAGAATGGCCCCTCAAGTAAAACTTTCATTTCATACACTTTGGCCACTAAACTATACACTTGACAAAACGGGTTGTTACAACACTCCCCTCCTTAAAAGAATTCTGTCCCCGGAATTCCTCATTGAAAGAGTTGTGGGTATCTCCCCCTCATCTCCGACTCCAACTCCCACGTGGCCTCCAGGCCTTTATGGTGTCGCCACTGAACCTTTACTAGCTTAGTCTCTTTGTTCCGTGACTTCCTCATCTTAAAATCTGTGATGGCTTCGGGTTCCTCTACGAAATTCAACCTCTCATCCACTTTAATGTCGTTCAACGGCACTACTTTAGTCACGTCGGCTAAGCATTTCCTCAAATTAGACACGTGAAACGCGTTGTGAATGCCTTGCAACTCCTCCGGTAGATCCAGTCTATATGCCACCTCCCCAATTCGTTCAGTAATTTCAAACGATCCGATGTAATGTGGGCTTAGTTTCCCACGCTTTACAAACCGTACTACACCTTTCCACGGGGAGACCTTTAACAACACGAAGTCTACGACTTGAAATTCTATGTCCTTTCTTCTCTTATCCGCATAACTCTTTTGTCGGTCGCGGGCGACCTTCAGTCTTTCCCGCACTTGATCTATCTTGTCCGAAGTTAGTTGCACCAACTCCGGTCCGGCTAGTTGTCTTTCCCCCACCTCGTTCCAACACAGAGGTGTCCGACATTTTCTACCTTAGAGTGCCTCGAATGGCGTTGCCTTGATGCTCGAGTGATAGCTATTATTGTAAGCGAACTCGATTAATGGTAGGTACTTCTCCCAAGATCCTTGGAAGTCTAAAGCACACGCTCTCAACATATCTTCTAACGTCTGGATCGTTCTCTCACTCTGACCATCGGTCTGAGGATGATATGCAGTACTCATCTTTATCTGCGATCCCATTTCTCTTTGGAAACTCCTCCAAAACGTGGAGGTAAATCTGCTATCTCGGTCAGATACTATCGCTGAAGGCACCCCATGCCGGGTTACAATCTCATCGACATACAACTTGGCTAACTGCTCCATCGAGTAAGACTCACGAATAGGTAAAAAGTGTGTCGACTTCGTGAGGCGGTCCACAATCACCCATATGGCGTCATAACCCTTTGGAGTCTTAGGCAAATGGGTCACGAAGTCCATCGTAATTTGATCCCACTTCCACATAGGTATCTCTAAAGGCTGAAGTTTCCCGTATGGTCGTTGGTGCTCAATTTTAACCTTCGAACACGTTGCACAGGTCTCCACGAAGTGAGCTACGTCCTTTTTCATTCCAGGCCACCGGTAGTCCCGGCGTAGATCTCCATACATTTTGTTAGTTTCGGGGTGAATCGAGTACTTGGACTTGTGAGCCTCTTCTAGTATCAGCTTTCGGAGCCCTCCGAGTTTCGGAACCCAGATCCTCCCGCTAAGACACTTCACCCCTCGGTTGTCTTCCTCCAGCGAGGACACTTGCCCTACCATCCTTTCCTCCTTAAGATTTCCGGCTTCGAGTGCTTCATCTTGACATTTCTTTATTTCAGCAATTAAATTAAACGTCACGTCGGCTCTCATAGCCACGATGCTGGGAATCTCACTTCTTTCCTTACGACTCAAGGTGTCCGCCACTACGTTCGCCTTACCCGGATGGTATTCGATCTTACAATCGTAATCGGTCAGTAACTCAATCCACCTTCTCTGGCGCATATTCAACTCTTTCTGGTCAAAGAGATGACACAAGCTTTTGTGGTCCGTGAAGATCTGACACTTTGTGCCATAAAGATAATGTCGCCAAATCTTCAAGGCAAAAACTACGGCCGCCAGTTCTAAATCATGCGTGGGATAGCGAGCCTCGTGATCCTTCAATTGCCGGGAAGCATAAGCGATCACCTTCCCGCGTTGCATCAACACACATCCTAGACCAAGCTTCGATGCGTCATTGTATACCACGAAATCATCCGAGCCGTCCGGTAAGGACAATATCGGGGCACTGCTCAACATATCCTTCAACTTTTGAAAAGCTTCTTCTTGTTTCTCCAACCAGGCGAACTTGACGTTCTTCTTCGTTAGCGAAGTCAGTGGCGTGGCAATACGCGAAAAGTCCTTGATGAACTTTCGGTAATACCCCGCTAGTCCGAGAAAACTTCGAACTTCTGCCGGGTTCTTAGGTTGTTCCCAATCTTTGATGGCTTCCACCTTGGCTGGATCAACCATGATTCCCTTCTCAGACACCACGTGCCCGAGAAACTGCACTTCTCTCAACCAAAACTCGCATTTGGAAAACTTTGCGTACAACTTCTCCTGTTTTAACAGATCGAGGATCGTTCGAAGGTGACTTTCGTGCTCCACTTCCGACTTTGAGAATATCAGGATGTCGTCTATGAACACTATCACGAACTGATCTAAATAGGGTTGGCATACCCTATTCATCAAATCCATGAATGCTGTCGGGGCGTTAGTTAACCCGAACGGCATCACCAAGAATTCGTAGTGTCCATATCTGGTCCTAAAAGCAGTCTTCGGCACATCCTCCTTCCTTACCTTGAGTTGGTGATAACCCGACCTCAAGTCTATCTTGGAGAAGTAACTGGCTCCTTGTAACTGATCGAATAGGTCGTCGATCCTCGGTATCGGATATTTGTTCTTGATCGTGACCTTGTTGAGCTCTCGGTAATCTATGCACATTCGCATAGTACCGTCCTTCTTCTTCACGAAGAGCACGGGCGCTCCCCATGGAGACGTACTTGGTCTAACGAACCCCTTGTCTAACAACTCCTGTAACTGCGTCATCATCTCTTTTGTTTCAGACGGTGCCAATCTATACGGTGCGCGAGCAATAGGTGCAGCTCCGGGCACCAAATCGATTCTAAACTCGATCTGACGATCCGGAGGTAGACTTGTCAAGTCATCCGGAAATACTTCTGGGTACTCGCTTGCCACTCGCACATCACCCACCCCACGCTTCTCCTTCTTGGCATCGACCACGTATGCCAAGAATCCTCGACACCCTTTCCTCAAACACTTAGTAGCCTTAATCATAGAGATAAGGCTATTCTTCCTATCACGGCGGTCCCCATAAATCACTATGGGATCCCCATTCGACGACTGAATCCAGATTAGCTTTTTGTTGCAAACGATATTCGCATCGTTCGCGGCTAACCAATCCATACCCAACACCACATCAAACTCTCCCATTGCCATGGGATATAACTTCATAGGCAGTAACCTTCCTTCTATCCCTATTACACAACCTTCTAATACCTCCTTAACGTACACCAAACTATCATTAGCAGTTTCCACCTCTAGTGCCCTCTCCAACCGTTTAGGCTTTACCCCCAAACATTTCATAAAAGCATTTGATATAAAGGAGCGGTTTGCTCCCGAATCGAATAACACCTTAGCACATTGAGAATTCACTAGAAACGTACCTGCCACAACATCCGGCACCTCTTCCGCAGTCATGCGGAAGGCACGCCCCTTCGGACGCGCCGGTTCTGCTCCTTTACCACTGTCTCTTCCACCCTGTCGATCACCAAATTGAGCTGACTTTTCAACTGCGGACAGTCAAACCGAGTGTGACCAGTAGCTCCACATTGGAAACATGATTTCCCTTTGGGGCAATCTCTTGACAGATGACCGGGCAGCCCACATCTGTAACATGAATTTGAGCCTACCATGCACTCCCCACGATGCATCTTGTTGCACTTCGAACACGGTTTCCCAACGGTATCTTTACTAGCGCGACTGTCTGGTCGAAATACTTTCCCTTTTCTGGAGTCATTACTCGACCCATCCCATTTGCGTTTATCCCCGCTCTTCTCGGTCGTTTGGCGAACCTTTTCTCTTTCGATCATTTCAGCCGCTTCAATGGCCGCCTGGAAAGTGGTGGGGTTTCTTGTCATCACTAGTTCTCGAATACTACTCTTCAACCCGTGAACGAAACGTTCCACCCGTCGTCCCTCCGTGGGTACATACAGATCGGCGAACCGAGACTTTTCGATGAATTTGGTAGTATACTCGCGTACTGTCATACTTCCTTGCTCCAATCCCAAGAACTCTTCTTCCAACCTTTTCATTGCCGCCAACGGGCAGAACTGAGCCCTAAACCTGTCGACAAAAGCTTCCCACAACATCCCCTTGGCCATTGCCGAACCCTTTCCCCCGGTCTCGGCATCCCACCAGTAAACTGCCTCGGCCTTCAACATGGATAGGGCAAACATTACCCGATCCCCATCAGCACACTTGCACGTATCAAACACTAACTCCATTTCTTTCACCCATCTCATTGCCAGAACCGGATCACACTCATCTTTGAAAGTAGGGGGCTTGCATGAGGCAAAGGCCTTGTAGCTACACCCCTTAGCTGCTGACTCATTCACCACTAACGAGATCGCTTTAGAGAGACTCCCAGTACCAGTCTCTACTGGGCTCGACAACTCCGTACTCTCCTTGTTTTCATTAGCGTCCTTGCTTTCCGAAGCTGACCCGTTCTGCTTGGTGAGAAGAGCTTGTAGAGTCTCTTGAATCTTACCAAGCTCCGCTGCCAGATTCTCTCGGGTGACGAATGCAGTGCCACGACCCCGACCGCGTCCCCTCGTCGGATTTACCCGCCTGACCGAAGCCGAACTCTCCTGATGAGAGCTCTCTTGATGTGCGGGCTCCGCACTCCGTACCCTTCGAGTTACTCGGGTTGTTCTTTGAGTCGGACGGTCCCCATCCCCGGCCACCTGAGTGGCGGCACGGCGGGGCGTTCTTCCCCGACCACGTCCACGGCCTCTACCTCTTCCCCTTCCACGGTTAGTTGTCGCCCTTGCCGGCTCCACCGGCCCATTCTCCAGAATTTCATCATCTTGGTTTTTCGGTACCGCATGTACTGACCTACTTCTCAGAGTTCTTCCAGCCATTTCGCACACGCTGAAAGAAGACAATCGTTAACCTTTGCTAGACATGACACCACAAGAGTTTGCTATATAAGGTAATTTAAGCACGCACCTGTACCTGTAAGTTTGTAATTACACTGGCCAGATGCAATCTCAAACTTACCTTACACGTTTGTCCTTGGCACCTTATTCCTAGCGCGTTTAGTGTTGTTCCTAGAGGCAATCCTATGTCTCGGCTGTGTTCCTTATCTTAAAGTTTAAGTTTAGGCCCTAATGGTTACCTAAATCCCTTAAACTAAGGCTCTGATACCATCTGTAACATCCCAGACCAACCGTACCAGATATTGTCTGCTTTGTCCGCACACCTGGACTCACGGTTTTAAAACGCGTCTGATAGAGGAGGTATCAAGTCCCTTATAAGGCAACCTTTGTTCCCCTCCCCAACCAATGTGGGATCTTACAATCCACCCCCCTTGGGAGCCCAGCGTCCTCGCTGGCACACCAGTCCGGTTCCTAGCTCTGATACCATTTGTAACGTCCCATAAACATAGCATGCATTAAATCATAAGTTAAACATCCAAATTACATAAATAGCTTGTCTTTAACATCAGCAGTGAACTATACTAAACAAAACTTGCTAGCGGAAGTCTCTAAGCTCACAGCCGAGCACTATCTATATTCTTCAAAGCAAAACTTGGAGCCTCACACGCTCCATCACCTCCTTGCTACCTCTCGATTCTACTTGGAAGAACTCGAAGGTCGCTTACCTGAAAATGGTTTAGTTTTTTTGAAAAGCGAGGGTTAGACCAGAAGGTCTAGTTAATTCCCTCCATAAAACAACATGTATAAATAATATGAAATCATTTTATAAAAAGGATGATCATTTATCGTAAAGCATCACATATGGTACTGCACTATGTGGTGGATCGCTTAACCAATCGCGATCGGGGCCCAAGCAGACTCCCCTTTCGCCCTCTCGTATCGGGGCCCAAGCAAACTCCCCGATACCCGCCTAGGAGAAAACGAATTCCAACCTACCGTCTCTTCGTACATAGCCAAGGGACCATTAGATCCCGAGGCTCATTGATCCCACAGTGCAGACCGACATCACATAACATGCACAAACAGTTTATAAAAGCATTTGACAGTTTATAAATCATGCGCATCAATACAACATATAAAACATTCCTTTCCTTCCATGCAAATCAGATCGTAAACATTTCATGCGCGTAGTTGAAACCATAATCAGTTCAAATCATTTAACACTTTAAGTCGTAAAAAGGGGTTTAGGGAGCTCACCTGATAGCAAATTATCTTCCTAACCTCTTGCCTCGATCCGACCGTACACCTAGTAATTAAATTTAGAATTTAATTAGATGCATTTAAGTTTTCTTAGCGGGTCTCTTCTAAAGCTTGCTAAGTTCAAGGTCTGCCCCTACCTTAGCCCAACAGGGACCCGAAGTCATTTGGTCCAACTCAATGCGTCGGTCCACTAGAATACATGGCCCACCACCGAGTTAAGCCCGAGACTGAATCTAGTCCCGATAGTCTCCGACTTCCGGTACCCAAGACTCCCGGTACCCCGACTCCTGGTACCCGACTCCCGGTACCACTGACTACCGGTACCACCGACTCCCGGTACCACCGACTCCCGGTACTACCGACTACCGGTACCACCGACTCCCGGGACTACCGACTCCCGGTACCATCGATTACGAGTAGAAGACAAGCTCCACTCGTTTTCAACACCAATTCTTCCTATTCGGTCCAATATACGAGGTTTTATCTCAACATTCTTACCCAATTTATTCCTTAAATTCCTTAATCAAGCAACTTCCTAATCGATTGATTCATTGGATTAGCAACCCAATCGTAAGATAACTTCCCTACAGTGCTCTGATACAAAAACCCAACTACAACATGAATTCTAGACTGGAAAAATAACTTATCTATCTATTTCATTAAGTATCAATAAACAAGGAATGAAAGATTACTCACCAATTAAAGCCTCTTCCCCAAGAATCGCAGTCCAATTCCTTCTTTCGCTATTTTCTCTTCTTCCAGTGCTCAGCCGCCAACAATACTAAAATGGTTAGCAGCCCTAGGGAAATGGTTATATATATAGTTCCCAACAGTTACGAGAATGGCCCCTCAAGTAAAACTTTCATTTCATACACTTTGGCCACTAAACTATACACTTGACAAAACGGGTTGTTACAATATTGAATTAAAAGATTAATGAAAATAAGTACATAATTAATCACTATGAGACTATGTATATATATAATACCTTGTTGAAATCCGGTAGCTGGTTTATCTGCAGATCTCTGCGAAACAAGAAGATAATCAACACAAAGGAGAATAATTAAGAGCTAAAAAAGCTTCACCAAATTAAGAAGGCTGAAACCAGAAGGTTTTCAGAAGATATGAGAAAGACAATCTATGCATTCAGCTTAATCCTAGTGCAGACTATTTATACAGTTCCTACTTCATCCTCACTGAGTCAAAATAGCAGGGTCTGTTGCAAGGTAAAACGTTATAATACTTTTCTTCAGAAAGCAAATCACGATTTCAGAAAATTAAAACAATCCTGTTTTCGTGAATTGGATCGTAAAGCCCTAAATTTTTTTCTCTTGGGGAAGAATACACAAACCCTAAAGATTGGAAGAAGGGTTTAAATAAAACGAAAGCATAATCTGCAGGAATTATAGAGATAAGTATTAAGAGATTTTGGAGATAACTATTAATTTTGGAATTTAAATAAAAGAAAGCATAATCTGCAGAAATTATAGAGATAAGTAGGAGCAGAAAATCGCCAACTATTATTTTAAAATTAAAATTTTAAGACTTTAAGACTTTGTGTATAAAGAAGTAGTATTTTGTGCATTTTAAGTTGTATTTAAGACTTTAAGACTTTCATCCTAAATGCTTTATAAGATAGTATAGATATATATATATATATATATATATATATATATATATATATATATATATTTTACAAATCAGCGTTCAGATCAACAGTATCATATGTGTTTGTTCCATATGGTTCAAGCTGTGACGGGCCCGGGGTGTGACTGACTGAATGTCTCCTTGGCACGGTTGAAGGGGCGGGATTTGGACACTCTCCACGAGTGTGTCCTACGCATTGGCACCGAGTACATCTTCGTTGTATCGAACTTTCACCACGTGATGGACGTCGGTCGTTCTTTCTCGGTCTCCCGGCTCTGTTCTTATCCATTAAAGGTGGATAGCATGGCGGAAGCGGGTCGGGTGGATACACCCATGCTGCAGGGGGTCCAGCTAGGTTTATTACCTCGACGTATGTTTTCCGGTAATATTCGGACGTGAAGAAAGGTACAGCCAAGTCGATGCAATCTGTACGACCCATATATCTTGCTGCAGCGATGGCATGGCCGCACAGTAACCCAGATTTATCCCATTCGCGACACGAACAAAAGTGGTCTTCCATATTCACAATCGCGTGAATATAGTCATCATGCACCTCGTACTTCCCATACCCGATTGCTCTTACCGGCCATGTCGCTGCACGACGCGCCCTGTACTGAACGATATTCTCCGTCGTTGGTGTGAGTGCATTTTGCATCTCAGCTCTTTTTAGGCGTCGAATTTGGTACCACTCTTGTTGAAAGGCCCAAAAGTAGTCCATAAGATTAACAATCGGACATCTACGCGCAAAACGGGAGAGTGCATTCACAGACTCTGCACTATTCGAGGTCAGAATGTCATACCGTTGTCCAGGAAAATGGGCCGCGGACCACCTCTCCGGTCCAGCATCGTCAAAGACTTTGGCTGCTTCGTCGGCACTATATCGTAGCATATTCATGTACTTGTTAAACTCCCGATCCGTATATGCTCTGCATGCCGCCCAATAGACATCCTTGTAGGTGGTAATACGTTTGTCCTTGGATTTGGCGTTCATCTCCAAATGTCGACAGCATATGGCGTGAGGGACGTTTGGGTACATGGCAGAGATTGTGGTGCTTATGGAAGGAGCCCTGTCAGACATAAACACCAACCCTTGCGGGTCTCCGATAGCTTGTCTCAACATGGACATAAACCAAGTCCACTCGTCCCCGGTTTCAGACTTGCCTACGCCGAAAGCTACTGGAACGATGGAGTTATCCCCGTCCATGGCAACCTCCAAGAACATCATACCCAAGTAACGGCCCTTTAAATGGGATGCGTCTATTATCAGGACACGACGTAGATTTGCCAGAAATGTGCGGATCTGCAAAAACATAGGTGGTTTTCATTTGTAAATGTTATAGTTTATAATGTGTAAACATATGACGTGTTAAAATACGTACCGCGGGTCCAAGGGCCACGAAGCACATCTCAAACCGTCGACGTGAATCGGTCCGTAGCTGCGTGACAGTACCAGGGCTCTGCAGCTGCAAATTATATAAATATGTCGGGAGTCGTTCATACGACTCCTCGAACGTGCCTCTCACCATAAACAGTGCATGGCATCGCGCACGCCAAGCTTGGTGGTAATCAATCGTGACGCCAAACTGCCGGTGAAACATCGTGGACGATGTCCTTTGGACGCAATGACCTGCTAACATCAAGAAATTTGTTTTTCAGCATCGCACCCAAAGTCTTTTTGTCGGCTTGTTTGTAGTGGGGATTAAGTTGCGTCCTCGTACAAGTGTGTACGTCGTGCAACTTTTTAATCATTATCGCCCCTCCTTTGGGACCCGTGTGAATCGCGTACAACCTCCACTCACACTTTTCTCTGGCACATTCAACTACGTATCTGCTTTTGTCAGATTTCCGCGCGTGACTTTGGAAACCCTCTTCCAAGAACTTGAGTCCGATCTGACTTGCCAAGAGATCCTTCGAATCGAATATCTGACCTGCTTTTAACATTTCACTGCGAATATAAGGTGTAGGTTCGTAGGTTTGTGTCTGGGTATGGGAGTCTGGAAGAATAGGGGGCATATCAAAAAAGTCATTTATCTGACTACATGATTTTCTACTAGGGGTATATTCTTCGTGATCATCATTATCGGTGTCTGATCTGTCTATTTCAGAATTACTAGTTCTGAAAACGTGGGTTTCGTCATCAGCAACTCCAGTAGTACGCCCTTCGTGTGGTTGTGGTGGTTGTTGTTGTTGAGAATCAGGCTGCTCTATTTGGAGGTCTTCGTCGTCGTCACCGTCGTTGTCACCGTCGGATACGCCGGGATACACAAAAAGTAATGGGGGCCTTTCTGAATCGACTGCAAAGTGCAGAAAAGTAGAGATATCCCCATCGTTGGATAAATCCACAAATGACCCATCGCCATTTTTAAACACTAACTTGCAAACAGCAGAAGAGTTGATTCCACATTTTTGCATGGCGTATGCAAGAAATTTCTGATAAGTATAGTTTACTGGCAATTTTACACCATGCTTAGATTTATAAGCAAAATTCCACTCATTGTTATCTTGCTCTCATTCACCATCAAAACAGAAATATAGCTTAGCTTTTGCAACAGATGAACTCATTTTTTCAGTAGTATCTCAAACACAAAATATTGCAGAAAGAAATCAAGAAAGAAGTATGAAATCGGTGTGTGGATTATGGCTTGCATTTTACATTTATTTATCAATGAAACAACCAACATTGATGACAACCAATCTCTCATTTCATCCACAAACTGGTATTCCAAAAACACTGATTTAACATTGATTCAAACATGCAAATGAACTTCAACCACAAATCGGTCTTCAAAGTACAATAATTGTGGAAAAACAGTAAAAGCATGCAAAATTCGTTTAAGTACAGGGGCTGAAAGTGTAAATTTTTAGGGACCAAAAGTGTAAATTTCCAGGGACCAAAACTGTAAAATTTGGTCCATCGCAGGCCATCGCGGGCTGCGATCGCGGGCAGGGGCCAAATGTGCACCGCGGCCAAAATTGAGGGGCTCCGCGGGGCACTTTTGGCCAAAGTTCGTGCCACGTCAGCCCGCGATCGCGGGGGTCAAAGGAAGTCAAACGCGGGCAGGGACCAAAACTGCCAACACGGACATTCTTGAGGAGGAAAATCTGGACCGCGGGCATTCTTGAGGGACCAACGCGGGCAAAGTGGGCAAAGTTTGGTGACACGTGGCCTGGGGCCCGCGATCGCGGGCTCCATCGCGGATTTTTGGGGCATTTTTTAAGATGGGAGAGATTTGTGGCATTTTGGTAACTCGAAGTTGGACTTTTGGCATTTTAATTAATTTCCCTATTTTTTCTTTACCATAACCCTTTGAACTATGTTTAAAATATGTTTAAAATATCAAATACTAATTTAACTATTTTTTCTTTACCATAACCCTTTGAACTATTATTTATTATATTTTTAAATGAATATCATTAGTAATTAGTTATAATTATTATTTTATATAAAAATTACATTTAAATAACGTGTAAATATGCAACTAAGTAAGAATCGACATGTCAATCTTAATCTTACACAATAAAATTTTTGCATACCTCAATGGCAAAACTGTATTTTTTAAACTTTAGAAACCAAATATGTTATAAACAATAAACCACATCAACCAAAAGTGTAGTTTACTCTAAATAATATATTGAATTTACATGTGAGACTTTACTTTATGTTCGGTATCATTTAATTTTATGTTGCAACACAACCAATAAAAATCCTTAGAAATATTTGTACTTGTTTGTCAGTTGTGGGAATTGACCGGATGGCAAGGGTAACTATGTCATTTATTAGAAAAATAACACTTAGGGGTCGTTTACAAAACGCTTACCCGGACAAGTACTTACCAAGTCACATTAATTTATCGGATGAATATGACAATGACTAAGAATCTTACCCGGTAAGAGCGAAAGCAAGAACCGAGAGTCTTACCAAGTAAGTGAGTGCGACGGCTCTTACCACGGTTAACGCCTACCGGCTAAATTATTGCATACGATGTCATTTTGGTGGACTAAAATCTTACCCGAAAAGTAAGTGATAGTGTTGAATTTTACCGATAAGCACTTATCCGAATAAGTGATTAGGTAAACGGCCCCTTACATGATCTCTTTAGTATTTTAGTATAACAATCTTAAATGATTATCTATACCATTTTATAAATAATTGAGTAAACTACAAATTTCATCTTATGGTTTCTTGAAAGTTACAGTTTTCATCTTTGTAGTTTCAAAATTATAAAATTATTATCGTAGTTTGCAAAAACGTCCGAGTTTAATCCCTCTTTTTAACAGTCGTACAAATTCCGTTAAACATGGGCCATTTTTGTTATTTTTATCGATTTTTATGTATTTTAACTAATCAAATCAGTTCTATGATTTTAGTTCATGTTGTTTTTATTGGGTATTTCTATCGATTTTTATGTATTTTAACTAATCAAATCGGTTCTGTGATTTTAGTTCATGTTGTTTTTATTGGGTAAAAAACAAAAACCCTATAAAGTGACTAAGATACCCCTAATTTAATAAACAAAAGCCAGCTGTTGTTAACGAAATGGACCAAATCCGGATATTTTTGCAAACCACGATAGCCATCTTGTAGTTTCAAAATTATAATGTCAAAAGTGTTTTATTTTCGACAAACCATAGACACCAAATTTGTAGTTTACTTTAAATAGTTTACAAAAAATACGCCATCTATAAAACATCTATACATATAATAAATAAGTAACTAGCATGCCACGTGTCGTTTTCTGGTGAGCCGACTTCCGTATTTTTCCGCCTAAACATGTATCTGGACGCAATTTACATTACAGATTCAATTAGCACACCCACATTCACTCCTTCTTAAATCTCTCCTTAATTCAAGTTTTTTAATTTATACGTTACATTTACTACCCTTATAATTAGGTATGTAGTTTACTTTTAATCATTTACTTTTTTATTTTTCATTTTAGACTTTTATCATATTAACATAAATAATGTATATGAACTAAAATGCATTAAAAACATTTCTATTTTTTACAAATTATACCATTGTAATCGCTTCGTCAATATCTTCGAAATGAGCCCAATATTGAATATTTTTGGATTTAATTATATTATTAAATATCATAAATATATACGAATTAATGTGTCGTGATTAGTATGGGATTTGTTGAAATTAGTATGGATTTGATACAAATAATCACTAAATTGTCGTGATTTTCTTTTTGCAATTTCATATCAATTTTTATTTCAAAGTCGAATTCCTTCGACGAATTACAATTCTATCAAATTCTCTTTTATCAACGAAACACCTTTAGAATTATCATAAGAGATTTAATTACTTGAAAAAAAATCAATTATCAACTGACTTTTGGATTATGAGTTCGAACCTTTTTCAAAAATATAAATATGCAAATATTTTAGTTTAGTATATTTAATTATTTATACTTTCTTAATCATGATTATATTATTTCCTCTAATTTTAATTGAACTACATAATATCAGTTATCAACAGATGGTTAGTTAATGATATTTTCAAAATCAAATTGTTATGCTTCCCGTCAATTCACTTTAAATTAATCTTTCTTAATAGTTGATTTAATTTTTTTAAATTACCCCGTGTAATACACGGTTCGAACCTAGTTAACTATAAGTTACTAACGCATTAAAAAAATATGAATGAAAAAATGCGTCGGTTTGGAACAATCTCTAAAATTACAACAATAAGAAGAACAAAAGAAATCAAAACAATATACTTATATCTAACCATTTATATTCTACCATAAACTTCTACTGTTTTTAATAAGTGATCGTATTAGTTTCTTTATTATTTATTTAGAATAAACTTGTATTGCACAAAGACACAACTAACTCGAAAATTCGAATAATATGAGTACTTTCTAAAAAATTAAAACCATAAAAATTTCGTACTTTATGTATTTATCAGATAAAAAATTTATAATTACGGATGTTAAATACACATAAATGTTGAGTAAAAGTTCATCAAAGAATACGGGCATAACCACTTTTGCAAGATTTTAGTGGTCCAAACACTAAATTTTCATCATTCTTGTTTAGAAATACAACTATAATCATTGTAAAATAACATCCATCAAGGATGGATGGATGCACTAGATTGGTCATCAAATGTATATCGGTAAAGACTTACTTACAAGAAGCCATAGTTACTTAACTAACATTTTTTACCATCAAAATGGATTGTTAACAAGCATCTATCACCCGGTAAGCGTTTACTGAGTAAAATTCACCACCCTCACTTATCAGGTAAGACTCTGATCATTGTATCGCCTCTTCTCGGGTAAGATTCCCGTTTATTGTTATTTCACCCACTAAGGTAATTGGCATGTTAAACACTTATTCAGTAAGTATTTGATAAACGACCCCTTAAATCTTTTTAAGGATCCATTATAACAAAATTTGGGTTTATAGGGCACGAACAATATCTAGGTGTCCTAATATACCACTTTATTGGACTTAAGTTTATATGACCAAATAATAAAACGTCCTATCTAAAAGTGTTGTAATAAATTCGTTGGACACTTTGGACGTCTTAATAAGTTTCTTAGGACACTTTTGATACAAAACGTCATATTAGTTTTTTATACACTTTTGCAAAGTATCATACAAAATAGTTAAAATGATGTTTTCTATATAAAATGTCTTCAAAACTTGTTATGATGTCCTAAAACGTTCTATAAATTTATTACTACATCTATAGATAGAATGTTTTATTATTTGATCCTATAAATAAAGTTTTATAAATCAGTTTATTAAGACTTTTAGTTATTTTTAACATTCTATATACCTAACTTTATTATAGTGAGCTTAACAATAGAACCACTCTTTTTATTGTGTGCAACCATTTTTTTTTTCCTTCCTGTTTGTTTTGAGAATGAGACTATGTTTGGCAAACTAGCTGACAAGCTAGCTTATGATTTATAAGCTAGCTGGTAGCTGATAAGTTAGCAATTGACTGATAAGCTAGCTGGTAGCTGATAAGCTAGCTGATGAAAAAGTCACGTTTGACAAAAAGTAGCTTATAAGCATTTAAATGACCAAAAATGACATGTTAAAAAATAGTTAATAAATAATAATTAATATTAATGAGGGCATAATTAAAATATTTACAAAAAGCTACTCATAAGCTACTCCAAATAGCTTTTCAAAAAGCTAATTTATGGTCATCCAAACATGTACCAAAAATAAGCTAGCTTATTTTATTTTTTTCAAACAATGCCTGAGTGTTGAGTTACCTTACTTTTAACTCTTCTTTGAATATTTATATAGGAAATATTTTGGGATTTGTGTATTTTCCTATTAATATTTATATTTAATGCTAACTCTTTAGGGTTAATTTAATTTGTATTTTCTAAGCCAACACTATTGTTAATTTTTTTAATATATTTGCGTTTATATATATAAGGACGGTAATTAAATGAGAATCAAAAATAGGTTGAGAATCGTGAAAACCGATCTAAACCATTAATTGATTTAATCTATTATGGCATAGACCGGTTCTCACAGTTCTCAATCTTTTAATTATAACCATGGATCAAAATTTTAATTATATATATATATATATATACTATATATATATATATAGGTCAAAGATTGTATGAGAAGTTGAGTTTATATGAGAAACATGAGAAATTGATCTGAACCGTTGATCACTGTTAGACATTGTTTGGCAAAAAAAAAACTAGTTTATTTTTGGGGTATATGTTTGGATAACCATAAGCTAGCTTTTTGAAAAGCTACTTCGAGTAGCTTATGAGTAGTTTTTTGTAAATATTCCAATTATGCCCTCATTAATATTAATTATTATTTATTAACTATTTTTTTAATATGTCCTTTTTGGTCATTTAAATGCTTATAAGTTATTTTTTGCCAAACGTGACTTTTTCATCAGCTAGTTTATCAGCTACCAGCTAGCTTATCAGCTACCAGCTAGCTTATAAGTCATAAGCTAGCTTATCAACTAGTTTGCCAAACATGACCTTAATCAAATGTTCTCCCATAAATTATGACTTAGAATGGAATTTATCCGATGCATCTTATCTCGGTGTATCTCATCCTAATATGCATTCATTTTTCATCAAACATGATAACCATTTCTTATAACGCTCATCATGTTAACCTCAACTTCTTATCGGAATTCAACCTAGTATTTATGTTTAGGATTAAATTGCTTATGTTTTATAGTTAATTAATTTAGTGATAAAATTTTGAATGCTTTGGTCATTTGTGCCATAGAAAAATCCATTTACTAATGTGACGAATGAAGGTGCAATTAACAGATTCTAAACGATATAGAGTCGTAGTGAATAATTGTAGTTATTGCTACTTCTAAATGCGTGGTTGCATACGTTTCACTTTCGAGAAAATGCTCATGAACATAATATTATATCTCTGTTTAGTTCGTAAAGAATAATACAATATAATTCTAAGTTTTTTTTTAAATTTCTCTAGATCAACATGTAACAAAAAAATTAGATACTTAGGGGTCGTTTATCAAACGCTTACCCGGGTAAGGACTTACCAGTCAAATTTACAGTATCGCTTACTTATCGGATAAGATCTTAGTCCGCCAAATCGGTTTCGTATGCAACAATTCACCCGGTAAGCGCTAACCGTGTCGGTCATTGCATTCACTCTTTTGCTCTTACCAGGTAAGATTTTTGGTCCTTGCCATATCAATCCGGTAGGTAATGTGACTTGGTAAGTGCTTACTCGGGTAAGTGTTTGGTAAACGGCCCCTTAGAGCATCTCCAACAGCTATGTTAAAATATAAAAAAGTGAGGTTTAAGCATTTTTGTTGCTCCAACAGCTATGCTATCTTCTATGCTAAAATAAAGAAAAGATGAGAGAGATTGTAGAAATCTCTAAATAAATAGTTTTCCCACCAAAACTAATTATACCCTCAAAAAGCAAATTTTTCATCTCCTAACATTCCATATATTGAATATTTTAATAAGATAATTAATACTATAGTTGCTAAAATAGCAGAGCGGTTGGAATTGGATGCAAATTTTTTCAAAAATTTCGATTTTTTCTACCATATTTTAGAAAACTTTAACATAAATGATAGAGATGCTCTTAATAGAAGTCAACATCATCTGATTTCTTTCTTTCTAACATGTGAGGATTTTTGTATCTAGTCATATAATTAAAAAAGTGGATCTATCAATTCTGGCTGATTGGTAAGATTTCAAGAATCATTGTACTTTCATCTGAATATATATTTCATAACCTCTACTTGATCAGCACCTATCATTGCACATGCAATTCTTATCTAGCATGGTTGCACTAGTAATATGTATAATAACTAGTCTTTATTATTTTTAAATTTTAAGGGGTAGTTAATACAACATAAAGGTATCTATAAAGTTTTGTTGCTATTTGAAATATTGAACATATGTATTCATATATCTAATTTTCTGTATTTTCATGCTTTAAATATATATAATTCATAAGGGTCAGATTTGGTTGCGAACCTGACTTCTGTTGTTAACCGGGGACAACAGAAAATTGAGATGTGTAACACCCTAAAATTTAAGCAACAATAAAAAGGGAAATTCCAGAAAATTGGTAAAATTAAAACCTCCAAATACCACAACTATAACCTACAAAGGGAAAGTCTGTACAATTCCAAGTTATCGAATGACGATATATACAATAACAACCTACTAAATCTAGACTTTAATAACTAGATTAATACGGGTGTCGCTATATCTCCAAAATATCCCTCTTCACAAAAGACCAAAAATCTGGTTCCTTGAGTGCTCCTAATTACACCAATCGGTATCTTAACCCGTCCTAGCCACCGCTAGTGGGACCTGTGAACCAACAAACATCACAACAAGTGTTAGGCTAAAAGCCTAGTGAAATCTTATATGATTAACAATTAACGGCAAGATAATGATATTATAAAATAAATGTTACCGGATCCACTTAGGTCATAATTACCATACCTCAACTTTGCAAAAGATGTTCCACACCTGAACATAAACGCACAAGAGACATCTCTTGAAATACGAGGGAGACCCGTTTCCATCAAGGTGACAAGAACACGTGAATGGAGTCACCTACGATGTTATTGGGTTACACCTCAAGTCATGGCTTTAGTGCACATGTATAAGATCCCACATTGGTTGGGGAGGGGAACAAATGTTTCCTTATAATAGGAACTTGATACCTTCCCTATCAGACGTGTTTTAAAGCCGTGAGTTCAGGTGTGTGGACAAAGCGGACAATATCTGATACGGTTGACCTGGGATGTTACAGATGGTGTCAGAGCCGGGAACCAAACTGGTGTGCCAGCGAGGATGTTGGGCTCCCAAGGGGGGTGGATTGTAAGATCCCACATTGGTTAGGGAGGGGAACAAATGTTGCCTTATAATAGGAACTTGATACCTTCCCTATCATACGCGTTTTAAAGCCATGAGTTCAGGTGTGTGGACAAAGCGGAAAATATCTGATACGGTTGACCTTGGATGTTACAATACACTAACATGAAATGCATGTTGTTTCATGAAAGTATCACCTTCTTCTGATATATCGAATGAACAGTTATGTGCATCGACATCAGATGCAGAAATTCGAGGAAATCCGGTAAATTAATTTATAGAATCAAAGAGAATCCAAATGCAATGGGCTAAATGAATGGTTTAGATGAGGGTTGCACGAGGTTGTAAACTTTTACCGAGTTGCAAAATGACCATGTAAGCTTTCAATGTAACAATGCAGTATATGATTAGTTTAAATAAAAGTTTACATTTCTTGGTAGCTTACTATGTTTTACTATTAAAGAAAAGAAAAGGAGAAAGAAAAAGAACAGAAGAAAACAAAATAAAAAGCCTTAGGAAAAGAAAAAGAGAAAAAATTAGGAAAAAAGACAAAAAGAATAAAAAATAGATCATATAATTTATAAGTTTAGATTTTATCGCTTAAGAGTTTTTTATCTAAAGACATCTATTTATATCATTGACAAATAGGGAGAGATTGTTAGTCTCAACCATCGAATTTCTAAATGATACAAATAGATATCCGACCAAACACTTAGAAACTCATTCTTACCTATTGCCTTAAGAAGGGCGTATCCAATAAGTAACATTCATCGGATATAGTTCAATTAAAACTAACATTTGAACCCTTTATATAAAAAGAAGATCAAGGAAGGTTTCAGATATATATTGATTGATCAGACATATGGCTAAGAATGTTTTGAAAGATCAACTTCAGTTTTGGTCTTTGTATCATTCCATGTGAGAATCTGATAAAGGGTCTTTCTTCCAATATATTAGATTCATATATCTTCATCAAAAGATTCTAAGTCCTTATACATCTGATATACTTACTTGATAAAAGTCTATAGATGGAATCCAATATGTAGCTTATTTTTTGGAAAATAGAAAAGATAAGATTTTTACTTGTAAAAGTCATGTAACTATTTGTATTGATTCAAATAGCACAAAACCTTCAATAAAGTGGAAGACTAGTTGAAGTGAGGTCAAGATAGTCACCGAAGCGGATTGGTTTGTCATCTAGACCAGAAAAAATTAATGCAAGATAAAGTCAACTAGTAGTATGACAAATACTACTATTGGAAAGCCGAATTTTAGAGTGCAAACTTGTCCAACAAGGTTCGGCTCTCCAACTCTTCCAAAATCTCATCCTAGCATGGGAACACGCAAAAGCATGTCAATCAAAGTAAGTTATATAGTAATGTTTTATTAGTGTCATACTTCCTTTATTGTTCCCTCTGCGTACGAAAGGATGGGATGTGTTAACAAGTGTCTACATAAACTAAACAGGCTGAATTGAAAAATACAAGCATGCATGAATCAGAAAATCAGATGAAGACACATGTTAAAGTTGGACGATTACATTTAATGCAACGATGACTATAAAAGGTCACCATTATCATTAGTTGCAACTCAACCGTTTTGAAAGAATTTCTTTGTGAAACTTTGGAAAAATCGGCATCACTATCTGAAGACTATCTTATTTCTTTAGATCTGAAAATGAACCTTCTTCCTTTTCTCTTTCAGTGTTAGTAAATTTGTCACCGTTCGATTGTTTAGGATCACAGTTCTTACCTTCTAGCTTCCTCAATAAATCTGTAATATTATGTTTTAATAAAATGGAAAATTTGCTGTTTTGTATTCAACAACCCCTTCTACAAACACATTATGTGTAAGTCATTGTATTACGGATAGAGGCATGTCGATGCAGTGTCCTAAGACGAAATTTCGTCCCCAATTGTGCTTGGTTTCGGACGTCGCCTAGAGAATACAAACAATTCAATCCCATCGAATGACAATATGTTCTTGATATTGCAAGAGAGAAAATGGAGGGAAAAGTGAGGAACTTCATGGTTTTTGAAATTTGGAGAGGATCATGCATTTATACCTAGTGATCTCAACCGAAAATAACTATTGATAAACTTTCAGAGAGCTCGCGGGTTTAACCACATGAAAGGTCGTGTTAGTCTTTATTTTGGTTTGAGCCCAAGATCCCCAAGGCCTTCTTCTGACCATTAACATTATCATGCACCTCACTAAAGTTCAATGCAAACTCATTACTTGGGTTTTTCCCATTTTGATAGTTAGTGTGTATTTAGCCTTATAAAGCCACAAAAGTTGAGTGGTTCCTATGTGGTACTAGAAACAAAAAAAATTATCCTTTCATGAGTATAATGATAAAATTATATTGAAGTAAAAGCCTTAATTGGTCGATAGATATATACAACCTCGTGTTATGGACAAGAATCTAAATGGTAGTGTGTCTCGTATCAACGAATTACATTCATTACTGAGGATAGAAGCAATGTAGAGGTGAGGATATTAGGGTTAAGTGGAATGGGACGGATAAGAAAACGTTTAAAATGCACATGAAGAAAAAAGGAAAAAGACAACTCTTATGAATGCATATGAAGAAGAAAGGAAAGGACAACTCTTATGAAAACTTTGTAGTGGATTACTAAACAGTGCATTATGCTATGGCGTGCAACGTACTTAACATGACATGAGACACAAAGGTTAAACCTGTAACATCTCGATTTTTATAAAGTGTTATGATTGGTTATTTGATAGATTAATTTTAGAGTTTATCCCTGATTAAGTTTCGTTAATTGTTTTATTGAAGTTATAAGTTAAGGGGTAAACTTTAATTTTAATTTATAAGTTGGAGGGTATAAATTGTCATTTGATGATAATTGAGGGACTAATTTGGTTAAGGTGATGAAAGTAAAATCACCACCACCGCCTCATTTTGGACAAAAAGAGAGAAAAAGGATATTCTTGGCATTTTAGACTTTTGTGTGTGTGTGTGTGTGTGTGTGTGTGTTACTCTCGGCTAAGAAGAGAAGAAGAAAGCAGATTTTTATCAAGGAAATTAAGAGTTTCATTTAGTGATAATCAAGGTATGTTCTTCACAATAATTGTTTCTATTAAGTTTATATAGCTTTCTAATGGTTTAGAATTGGGTTATGATGATTTTGAAAGATATGAGTAAACTGAGTTCATAAGTCTCTTCTATCAGTAATCTTAAGCATATCTGCAAATTTGTAGAATGTATATTGGCTTAAAAGTATCAGTTTTGACTTAATTAAGTTTTCTGTTAGTTGAGACAAAGATGAACGTTAGTTAGTTGCGATAAAGATGAAAGTTGCGACAAAGATGATTGTCGCAACAGTGAGTTGCGATAAAGTGAGTATATCGCAATCAGTTGGGTGCGATAAGGATTATGTCGCAACAGTTGGTTGCGATAAGATGTTATGTCGCAACAGATGGTTGCGATAAGAAGGGAATATCGCAACAGTGGGTTGCGATAAGTGTACTGTCGCAAGTAGTGGATTGCGACAAGTGTTATCGCAATTAGTGGGTTGCGATAAGTGACGAGAATGTTGGGTTATTTAGGATTCTTAGTCTTTTAAGAGTCCTACTCAGTAAATTGATACATGTACAATATGTATTTGGGTATTATAGACTTTGTGAAGTTTGGTGACGGAAGTCCTTACAGCTTTAAGAAGTAAAGTAAGAGTGACGCTACTGCTGTCAGGTGAGTTCATTCTTACCTTACCCCTTTATAACGTATTTAAATTATGGTAATGTATATTTTTATAATGAAATGTTTTCTGGATGAACTTTGATGGATGATTTTACGAAGTAAAATTGGTTATCTTTAAATTAAAGGTTTTGCTTAATTTCATTAACGTTATTTGAAAATGATTTATATTAAGCAATAACCTGCACGAGTACGGTTAAGTGTAATGGATCAATAGGCACTAGTTTTTATATGAACACATGGAATAGGCGTGGACTAATCGTAATTCCAGTGTGTATGATAAACGTGGAATAGCGTGGACTAATCGTAATTCCAGTGTGTATGATAAACGTGGAATAGGCGTGGACTAATCGTAATTCCCATTTATGTGAAATGAGGAATAGGCGTGGACAAATCGTAATTCCCATTTCACATTGATGAGAAATCGTGGGATATGCGTGGATTAATCGTAATTCCCGATTTCTAAGGAAGGAAAGAGATAGGCATGGCTTAATTGTAATCTCTACTTCCTTTCCAAGAAATTGACATGTGTAATTGTGATTTCTTGGATATGAGCATTAATCTAGAATCCGTGGAGATTTGTAGTGGGCTCTTGAACATGATATCATGACTGACTTGGTGTCGGTCATATTCATGGAATCGGGTTTAACCCCGTCATCGTAAGATGTTGATACATATGGTAAGAAAAGGGTAAACCGGGTTTGTTACACCTTGTTTACATTGATTTTAAAAGTATTATTTTGAAACTGAATGTTCTCACTAGGCGTTAGCCTAATCGTTTCAAAATATGTTTTCTTACCAGGTACTAGCTCGGGAAAGTAAAGGGTTGTGGGACGAGTGCATTCGAGTATATACTTTTGGAGGAAAGTGGAGTAGTTAGCCTTAGTGAGGAGATTTTGGTAAATCCTAGATAACCAGTTTAATCTGATCTTAGTTGACAGGATTAGATTAATAGGTTATTTTGATTTTTGCATTGGTGTATATATGAATCCTCAAGGTTAATTCTTTGTTATGTATAAAAGTTTGACAGATCTTATGTTTAACCTTGTTAGAATTAAGGTTTAAATTTACCCTGATTTTTAGGGTGTTACAAAACCACAACATCTTACGACAATTGTTGTGACTTATCTTTTAAAACACCTATTATATGCATAGGGTCAGGTTCAGGAGAAAACCTCAAAAAAATGGAAAACTAAGGAACACTTTGGTAGCCCTCCATCTGGACGGTATCCACTTGTGCATACAGGTAATTTGTAACATGCACACGTGCATATATGCACAAATGCATGATGCACTTGTGCATAAAACCAAAAAAACAACTTAACTTACTTGTATGCACAAGTGCATACCGTGTAAATGAAGGGCTATTAGGGTGTTCTTCAATATTTTCATTTTTTTAAGGTTTTTTTTTCTGAACCTCACTCTATATGCAAAATGGTACAACAATCAAAATGAGCATCACCACTATTAATTGTAACAAATTCACTCTGACAACCTTTTCAATTAAAACTTTAAACTTACTATTAAGTGTTTTTATTATCCATCTTCCCAACCATTTCTAATTTAATAATGTATTTTCGTTTTTATCATAAACTTTAAATTAAAAAAAATCAAATATACACCTAAATAATAAATATTAAATATAAGAAAATAATTAACACAACAATGGGTGAAACTCATGAGAGTCCACCGAGGTTACCTTTTATGGGAGGAGCGGACAGTCGGGTACACAGAACGAGTACCAGTACCGCCAACCAGGAAACGCCTGAATCGACGGTGGAGTCTCACATGATGGAGAACATGACACAGATGATGAATACAACAATGGCTAAACAAACAGAGATGTTTATGAAAGCGTTGAATGATCGAAGTTCGGAGTTACGTCGGACGGAGACTGATACTGGTGTAATAAATCAAATTCGTAATCCTGTGATAGATGTAGAAAGGAGGGTGGAAAGAGTCTGTTCATATAAAACGTTTCTAAGTTGTAAATCGCCAGAGTTTACCGGAGCAGACAATCCAGTGGCATGTATGAATTGGCTCAGAGAGATGGAACAAGCTTTCTGAGCTTGTGAATGTGATGAGAAATCAAAGGTCAGATTTGGGTCCCAAATGTTACGAGGTAACGCGTTGACTTGGTGGAATATAATGACGTCTACTATAACGGCTCCAGTCTTAGCGGCTATGACATGGGAATCGTTCAAGAAAAAGATTTTGGAAGAATATTGCAATGAAAATGAAATGGATAGAATTGAAGAAGAGTTTCAGACTTTTAAGAAAGGTACTTCAACTGTTCGAAAATACACTGAATCCTTCATGGAGAAGCTGAACTAAGTGGGGCATGTGGCTCCAACTGAGAAGGATAAGATTAAAGCTTATTTGAAGGGTTTGCCAGCGGATATGATGTCCCGGGTACGAAATGCTAAAGCTTCAAGGTTGAGGGAGACAATTGAGGAAACCAAAGTTATGGAAGAGGTCTATGCTAAAGACAAAGAAGAAATGACGCAAGTGGGAGAGAAATGGAAATGGGAAGGCCGGTCAGAGTCTTCTCAGAAATCAAAAGCATCTGGTAAAAATGTTCGTTATGAATCTCGTCGGGAGCCGAGTTGGTGCCCGAAGTGTCGGAGTAAGCATTACGGTCCGTGTCGGGTGACAACACTAGAATATTATAAGTGCGATAAAAGTGGGCATACTATGAGTAACTGTCCCGTTCAAGGACTAACATGTTACGAGTGTAAACAACCCGGTCATTTCCGCCGGGATTGCCCAAAGCTGAAAAAGGGTGTAGACCAAGGTAAGAAATCAACTGCTCCCAAGCAGACGGGACGGGCATTTCATATGACAGCTGATGAAGCCAAAGAATCGAAAGACGTCGTTTCGGGTACATTTCTCGTTAATTCCATTCCTGTGCGCATTTTATTTGATTGTGGTGCAAATTTGTCGTTTGTGTCCAAGTCGTTCTATCACAAGTTAGCTATGTATGTCACTACCTTGGAAGATGCATTAGTAGTCGACATAGCTAACGGGGGTCAAGTCTTGGTTCGCGAAAGACTTGAGGGTTGTTTTATTTCGGTAGGGGAAACGAAATTTCCGATTGACTTGTTGTTGATGGAAATTGGAGGATTCGATATAATTGTGGGTATGGATTGGCTGACAGACAACCAGGCAGAAATCCTTTGTGCAAAGAAATTAATTAGGATTTCGATAGCCGATAAGGATGATGTATTCATCTTTGGGGAAAATAGAAAAGGGGAAGTTCTGTTGATTTCTGTTGCAAAAGAGCGTAAGTGTTTGGTGAAAGGATGTTTGTCCTACTTAGCATATGTTCTAGATATGAAGTTAGAAAAGAAACAAGTGGAAGACATTAAGGTGGTACGTGAATTCTCGGACGTATTCCCCGATGATCTTCCAGGTCTACCGTCTGAACGACAAGTGGAGTTTCGTATTGATCTTATCCCTGGATCAACACCAATAGCGCGTGCACCGTATCGTTTAGCGTCGGCCGAAATGAAAGAGATGATGTCTTAGCTACAAGAACTATTGGACAAGGGTTTTATTAGACCAAGTTCTTCACCTTGGGGAGCTCCGGTATTGTTTGTTAAGAAAAAGGATGGCAGTATGAGAATGTGCATCAACTATCGCGAGCTGAATAAGGTGACGATTAAGAACAAGTATTCGCTTCCAAGGATTGATGACCTGTTCGATCAACTCCAAGGTGCGGGATGCTTTTCAAAGATTGATCTGAGGTCAGGGTACCATCAAGTTCGAGTAAGAGATGAAGATATTCCGAAGACGGCGTTCAGAACGAGGTACGGGCATTATGAATTTCTTGTAATGCCATTCGGGTTGACAAACGCTCCAGCCGTGTTCATGGATCTGATGAATAGAGTATGTCTACTATTCTTAGACAATTCTGTTATTGTATTCATCGATGACATACTTGTTTATTCGAAGAATGAAGACGATCATGAATGCCATCTTCGTGAAGTCTTAGAAGTTCTGAGGAAGGAGAAATTGTACGCGAAATTTTCAAAGTGTGAATTCTGGTTAAAAGAGGTACAATTTCTAGGACATGTGATTACTTCGGAAGGAGTTAAAGTAGGTCCAGCAAAGATAGAAGCAATGACGAACTGGGAAACGCCGAAGAGCGCTTCTGAAATAAGGAGTTTCTTGGGTTTAGCAGGTTACTACTGAAGGTTTATAAAAGACTTTTCAAAGATTGCTTCTGCTTTGACCGTGTTGACTCGGAAGAATGTAAAGTTTGTTTGGACTGAAAAACAAGAGTCGACTTTCAGAACTTTACGTCAGAAGCTGTGTGAAGCTCCTATTCTTGCATTACCGGAAGGAACGGAAGATCTAGTCGTGTATAGTGGCGCATCAAAGATGGGTTTGGGGTGTGTGTTGATGCAACGTGGCAAGGTGATTGCTTACGCATCAAGACAACTCAAAGAACATGAGAAGAATTACCCTACCCATGATTTAGAATTGGCAGCGGTCGTGTTTGCATTAAAACTATGGCGTCATTATCTGTATGGAACAAAGTTCACTCTCTTCACTGATCATAAGAGCTTACAACATGTCTTTGATCAGAAAGAATTGAACATGAGGCAAAGGCGTTGGCTAGAACTACTTAAAGACTATGACTGTGAATTGCATTACCATCCCGGTAAAGGAAATGTTGTAGCTGATGCTTTAAGTAGAAAAGAATATAATGGGTGCTTGAAAACGACTAACGCCAGGGTTGATTTGACGTCAAGTTTGATTGAAAGGATAAAAGAGGCACAAGCGGAAGCCTTATTGGAAGAAAATTTGAAAGATGAAGTCATGAGCAAGCAACATCTTCAACTGACTGAAGATAGCCGTGGAATTAAACTATTTCAAGGTCGTGTTTGGGTGCCAGGGGTTGGAGGAAATTGATATTTGATTCTCGAAGACGCCCACAAATCTAAGTATTCTATACATCCTGGAAGCACTAAGATGTATAGGGATTTAAAGCTACACTATTGGTGGTCAGCTATGAAAGTGGATGTGGCACGAATTGTAGAAAAGTGTGTGACATGTTCATTAGTAAAAGTTGAACATCAGAAGCCTTACGGAAGTTTTCAGTCTTTAAAGATTCCGGAATGGAAGTGGGAGAAGATTACCATGGACTTTGTGACAAAGTTACCGAGAACGCAAAAGGGTAACGACTCTATATGGGTAATCGTAGATAGATTGACCAAGAGTGCTCATTTACTGGCAATGAAAGAAGCATCACCAATAGATAAATTGGCAAAGATGTATATTGATGAAGTAGTGTCAAGGCATGGTATACCGGTGTCTATAGTGTCGGATCGTGAAAGTCGGTTTACCTCGAGGGTTTGGCAGTAACTACAAGAAGAATTGGGTACGAGAGTCAATTTAAGCACTGCTTACCATCCACAAACGAACGGACAAAGTGAAAGAACCATTCAAACTTTGGAAGATATGCTCAGGTCGTATGTGTTAGACTTTGGAGGTAACTGGGATACACATCTACCGTTAGTAGAATTTGCGTATAACAATAGTTACCATTCAAGTATTGGAAGAGCACCTTTCGAAGCTTTATATGGACGGAAATGTAGGACTCCGGTATGTTGGTTAGAAGCTGGAGAAAAGCAATTTACTGGTCCGGAACTTGTGCAACAAACGGCTGATAAAGTAAAAGAGATTCGGAAGCATATGAAAGCAGCTCAAGATCGACAAAAGAGTTATGCTGATCCGAAAAGAAGACCAAAAGAATTCCAAGTTGGGGAGCGCGTAATGCTTAAGGTATCCCCATGGAAAGGTCTGATAAGGTTTGGCAAACATGGAAAGTTGAGTCCTCGTTTTCTAGGACCTTTCACCATAACTAATAGAGTTGGATTGCAAGCATATCAGTTGGATTTTCCACCTGAATTCGAAGGAATTCACAATACCTTCCATGTTTGCTATCTTCGGAAATGTTTAGCCAAAGAAAATGATGTGATTCCACTTACTGACATAAGAGTGTATGAAAAGAGCCGTTGTGTAGAAGAACCGGAGGCGATCTTAGAGAGATCAGTTAAGAAGTTACGTAATAATGAGGATGTAGTTATGTTAAATATTCAGAATCCTTAACCTCCTTTTGCCTACAGTCTCTAGCAAAATGACCTGGTTTTCCGCAGTTAAAACAGTTTCGATCATCTCTATCCTTCTTTTCTTCCCTTTCCTTTTTCTCAACTTTCTCCTCTTTCTCTTCCTCCTTGTTCTCATACTTTTTCTCAAACCTTTTATATCTGTTAGCTTTGTTGTAATCAGGTTTGGTTTTTGAATAAAACTTCTTTTTGCCAAACCAGTTTTGAAATTTGTTTGTTAACAAAGCTAACTTCTCAGCTATATCATTCATTTCGTCTTCAGAACTGTCACTATCATCATCATCAGAACTCATCTTCTTCTTACTCATCCTAGAAATCAAAGCTTTTGTTTTCACAGCTCCACTCTTCCTATGTTCACTCAGAAGGGCTAAAGACACTTCGACCTTTTTATCCTTTTCCTTAACCGCTTTTACTTTATCTTTGTGTTGACCAAGAATACTGAAAATGTCGGTCAACTTTTCATCATCCATATCCCTTGACATTTGGAGCTGGATGGAGTATGAATCCCATTCTGGTAGAAGATTCTTGACAAACTTGTAATTTATCTCTGATTCTGATTTGTCGACTCCATTCCTTCTCAAATCATTAAGGATGATGTTGTAGCGATTGTAGGTCTCTTTCAATGATTCACCATCTCTTGCCTTAAACCCTTCATAAGCATTAATACTTTGATTCTTTTTGGTCTTCATAGATTTTGAAGAGCCTTCAAACTGTCTTTCGAGCTCATCCCATATCTCCTTAGCTGTATTACGACTATCTACTCGATTGTAGATATCATTTGGGATGGCCTGGGTCAAGTATGTCAAAGCTAGCTCATCAATCTCCACTTTTGCTTTATCAGCTTCATTGTAATATCTGAACTCTTTCTCAATTTTCCTTGGAGAACGTATTGACTTGTAGCTGTTTCAGGAATACCATCAATATTCAGATATGCTTTGTACGGACCATTTTGGATGGACAGCATGAGATCTCTATTCTGATGATTTAGAAATTGAGTCATTCTCTTTTTACATTGAGAATACTCTTCGGCAATTAAGACTGGAGGTTTATTCTTTGAACCCATACTCAGCAAATCTCTAGACATCTTTGAAAATTGCTAGAAAATGATCGTTCAGAAGATCAAGCAGTAAGTGTAACAAAAATTACACTTAGAATAAACTGTTCAAGAAATTTCACACAATAGTCACAACTCGGATGCAACTGAGATACACACAACTCGGATAGCTGAGGATCCGAAACCAGCAGAACTCGTACTTAACTGATGCAAATTCTATACAACTTGTATTGAACTGGATACAAAATGAACACAATTCGAACTTAACTTGATGCAAAAACTTCACAACTCGGATACAACTAGATTCGAAGTGAACTCAATTCGGACTTGTCTTGAGCCGAAATCACCAGAACTCATACTCAGTTGAATACGAAATCACTACAATTCGCACCAAGGTAGATCCGAAATCAACACTTGTTCAACAAAATCCAATTCAACTTAGAGTAATCAGAAACCAATTCAATTCACACTTAAGTAGATTCGAAATCAACACAATTCGCATTTGTCTGATTTGAATCCAACACTTAAACAACCTTTGAGCGATCTGAAACGAGTATGAATGATCCGAATTGATTATGAATGATGTGAGTTCTTCACTTATCACCCAAAAATCACTAAAACTGCCATAATTTCTTCAATTCTTGATCAAATGATATGAAACTTACACAGATTTGCTCGAAAAACAATCCTGCACACTTTTCTAATTGATCACAAATCCTAATTCGATCAATTTAATCGAATTAAGATCCAAAACAGTGAAATTAGGGTTTTTTAACAGAACAAGTACAAATTCGTCAAAATGATGAATTCTGGGCAGAATTTGGTAAAAATCCTTGTTTTAAAGATGCTCAGGGATGAAAATCGAGTATAACAATGCCAAGTATCAATCCAAACTCTCAAAAAATGGTGGAAAATATGAAATCTGGATGAACAGTGAATGAAGAAGCATCAGAAACCATGATGAACAGTATTAGGTGCATGATCCGAGTTCTTCAAGAATCAAGATGAACAGTGTAAAATTTTTCAATTTGGTCTTTGATCTGCTTGAATCTTCTGTTTAGCTCTGATACCAAATGATAAACCCATATCTAGCAATGTAAATCAATATCTAGTAGAGAGAATCTAGAGAGCAAACGTGTCATCCATATATTGAACAAAGATTACAAATGACATTAAGCATGAAAGTGTTATGGAAATAACAAAGGAGTCTTCTTTATATAGTAGGGCCATGACATGTCCATGCCTCTACTTAGAAGAACAATACAAAAGATTAATACTGTTTTGATAGCTACAATAATGCTCTAACAGGAAACATCATCGAGGTGCTAACGTAACGTTAGAGTCGGAAGAGGATATGAAGATTAGATATCCTCACTTGTTTACCTAGCTTTGATTTCAGGGACGAAATCATTTTCAAGTTGGGGGGGTATTGTAACATCTCGATTTTTATAAAGTGTTATGATTGGTTATTTGATAGATTAATTTTAGAGTTTATCCCCAAATAAGTTTCGTTAATTGTTTTATTGAAGTTATAAGTTAAGGGGTAAACTTTAATTTTAATTTATAAGTTGGAGGGTATAAATTGTCATTTGATGATAATTGAGGGACTAATTTGGTTAAGGTGATGAAAGTAAAATCACCACCACCGCCTCATTTTGGACAAAAAGAGAGAAAAAGGATATTCTTGGCATTTTAGACTTTTGTGTGTGTGTGTTACTCTCGGCTAAGAAGAGAAGAAGAAAGCAGATTTTTATCAAGGAAATTAAGAGTTTCATTTGGTGATAATCAAGGTATGTTCTTCACAATAATTGTTTCTATTAAGTTTATATAGCTTTCTAATGGTTTAGAATTGGGTTATGATGATTTTGAAAGATATGAGTAAACTGAGTTCATAAGTCTCTTCTATCAGTAATCTTAAGCATATATGCAAATTTGTAGAATGTATATTGGCTTAAAAGTATCAGTTTTGACTTAATTAAGTTTTCTGTTAGTTGAGACAAAGATGAACGTTAGTTAGTTGCGATAAAGATGAAAGTTGCGACAAAGATGATTGTCGCAACAGTGAGTTGCGATAAAGTGAGTATATCGCAATCAGTTGGTTGCGATAAGGATTATGTCGCAACAGTTGGTTGCGATAAGATGTTATGTCACAACAGATGGTTGCGATAAGAAGGGAATATCGCAACAATGGGTTGCGATAAGTGTAGTGTCGCAAGTAGTGGATTGCGACAAGTGTTATCGCAATTAGTGGGTTGCGATAAGTGACGAGAATGTTGGGTTATTTAGGATTCTTAGTCTTTTAAGAGTCCTGTTCAGTAAATTGATACATGTACAATATGTATTTGGGTATTACAGACTTTGTGAAGTTTGGTGACAGAAGTCCTTACAGCTTTAAGAAGTAAAGTAAGAGTGACGCTACTGCTGTCAGGTGAGTTCATTCTTACCTTACCCCTTTATAACGTATTTAAATTATGGTAAGGTATATTTTTATAATGAAATGTTTTCTGGATGAACTTTGATGGATGATTTTACGAAGTAAAATTGGTTATCTTTAAATTAAAGGTTTTGCTTAATTTCATTAACGTTATTTGAAAATGATTTATATTAAGCAATAACCTGCACGAGTATGGTTAAGTGTAATGGATCCATAGGCACTAGTTTTTATATGAACACATGGAATAGGCGTGGACTAATCGTAATTCCAGTGTGTATGATAAACGTGGAATAGGCGTGGACTAATCGTAATTCCCGTTTAGGTGAAATGAGGAATAGGCATGGACTAATCGTAATTCCTATTTCACATTGATGAGAAATCGTGGGATAGGCGTGGATTAATCGTAATTCCCGATTTCTAAGGAAGGAAAGAGATAGGCATGGCTTAATTGTAATCTCTATTTCCTTTCCAAGAAATTGACATGTGTAATTGTGATTTCTTGGATATGAGCATTAATCTAGAATCCGTGGAGATTCGTAGTGGGCTCTTGAACATGATATCATGACTGACTTGGTGTCGGTCATATTCATGGAATCGGGTTTAACCCCGTCATCGTAAGATGTTGATACATATGGTAAGAAAAGGGTAAACCAGGTTTGTTACACCTTGTTTACATTGATTTTAAAAGTATTATTTTGAAACTGAATGTTCTCACTAGGCGTTAGCCTAATCGTTTCAAAATATGTTTTCTTACCAGGTACTAGCTCGGGAAAGTAAAGGGTTGTGGGACGAGTGCATTCGAGTATATACTTTTGGAGGAAAGTGGAGAAGTTAGCCTTAGTGAGGAGATTTTGGTAAATCCTAGATAACCAGTTTAATCTGATCTTAGTTGACAGGATTAGATTAATAGGTTATTTTGAATTTGCATTGGTGTATATATGAATCCTCAAGGTTAATTCTTTGTTATGTATAAAAGTTTGACAGATCTTATGTTTAACCTTGTTAGAATTAAGGTTTAAATTTACCCTGGTTTTTAGGGTGTTACAAAACCACAACATCTTACGACAATTGTTGTGACTTATCTTTTAAAACACCTATTATATGCATAGGGTCAGGTTCATGAGAAAACCTCAAAAAATGGAAAACTAAGGAACACTTTGGTAGCCCTCCGTATGGACGGTATGCACTTGTGCATATAGGTAATTTGTAACATGCACACGTGCATATATGCACAAATGCATGATGCACTTGTGCATAAAACAAAAAAAACAACTTAACTTACTTGTATGCACAAGTACATACCGTGTAAATGAAGGACTATTAGGGTGTTCTTCAGTTTTTTCATTTTTTAAGGTTTTTTTTCTGAACCTCACTCTATATGCATAATGGTACAACAATAAAAATGAGCATCACCACTATTAATTGTTACAAATTCACTTGACAACCTTTTCAATTAAAACTTTAAACTTACTATTAAGTGTTTTTATTATCCATCTTCCCAACCATTTCTAATTTAATAATGTATTTTCGTTTTTATCATAAACTTTAAATTAAAAAAATCAAATATACACCTAAATAATAAAGATTAAATATAAGAAAATAATTAACACAACATTTTCCAAATTTTATAATATCATATTGCTTAAACAATAAAAGTTGAAGCTTGGTTTTTGAAAAATCGCATTACTTTTTTATTTAATCGGATTTAGTTATGAAAACTATAAAAATTTACCTCCTTTTCTTTAATTATTATTTGATTTTTTTTCTTATATTATATGTAACGGTTATTTAAAGTCATAAGTTTGTTAAAACTTGTTTTAATAAATTTAAAATTTATCGTATATATGTAATAATAAATTTTAAATTCTTTTAATTAACATATTATGTTATTTAATTTTTCTTTACTACATTGGTTGTATTAATTAACATATTATATTGCTATAAATTTGTTTTAATTATATAATTAAATATTATAATTGATAACTTTTTGAAGATGTCCCATTTGGTCATTTTACATGTTTATAAGCTAGTTTTTGTCAAACGTGACTTTTTCATCAACTAGCTCATCAGCTACCAGCTAGCTTATCAGTCAATAGCTAGCTTATCAGCTAGTTTGCCAAACATAGCGTAAAACTAAAGTGTCTTTAATATTAATTTTTTTATTTAAACAAAGTATTGTCTTTAATAAGTCATCGGTTAGTTTATCAGCTAGTTTGCCAAACATAGCCTAAATCTAAATTGTCTTTGATATTAATTTTTAATCAAACAAAGTATATAGAACATGGATATTTTATTATCTTTAACTTGATATACATATCGTTATATTGATTAACTTATATGAGTAAAAAAATTATATAGCTCAAATATATCGATTACAATACTTAATAATCTAAATTCTATACAATCACGTTGTTATATCACCAAAAGTTTCTTCATAAAGTGTAATACCCCGGGTAAGTTCGTTAATTAAATTCTCTTTCCGTTAATCTTGGTTAACTTTAAAATAGGATGTTTAGGGTAAGTTTGGGTTAAATTATATGTAAGAGGTGTTTTGGGTCATTAATGAATAGTTCAAGGACTAGGATTGTAAATTTAGTTAAAATTATCTCTTAAGGTATCCAGGTATTTTCAAAAAGCTAAAACCATCCAGATTAGTGTGTGTGTGTTTTGAGAAGAGAAGAAGAAGAAGAAAGAAGGGTTTTGTGGCTAAGGCTTCAATTTGGGGTACTTGGAAGTGATTTGAGGTATGTTTTCTTGGTATTTTATGTTGGTAATTGCTTATAGATAGTTTCTATCGGAGTGGAATCATAGATTTCATGTCTGGGGTTGATTCAGCCGATTTCTGGGTAAAAATGGGGTAAACCGACAAAGGTTTCCGGACACAATATGAATGTGTCCGGTAGTTTCTTTGGTGGTGTCCGGTAGTCTCTTTTGATAGTGTCCGGAAGTTGTTCTAATGGTGTCCGGACGAGTCCTTTATCTAGGTAAGTCCTCTTTTCCATAAGTTTCCGGTTAAAACTAGTTACCGATAGTGTCCGGATTGTTTTGGTGTCCGGGTGTTATCCGGATTGTATATGTTGTCTGGACAGTTGTGTTGTCCGGAATGTTTGTGCTGTCCGAAAAAGTTGTGTTGTCCGGATAACTTGTGGTATCCGGATACTTTAGCTGATTTGGTCACTTTTGAGAGTTTAGATACTTTTAAGTATCCAGTAACCTGTGTTTTGTTGACTCTTGGATGGGGAATGAATGAGGACTGAATATACTGTGAACTCGACTTAAGTTCGAGTGTGGGGGAAACATTTGAGGATAAGAGTTAGATAGATTTATCTAAAGTTCTTAGTCCTAGTAAGTATTATGTGTTCTTTTTGGTAAAAAGATATTTGTATCTAATTGTTTCAGATACTGTGAATTTGGGGTAAAAGCTGAATCTTTTGGGAAGGACTGGAAAGAGTTTTGATAAGCAAACAGGTGAGTTTTACTTTAAAACGTTTTTAAACTGGAATACATATATATGTGGAATGAGAATGTGATAAATAGTGTAATAGTGTGCATATTATGTTTATATGAGTATTACACTACATGAGTACAAGTTGGCCGGGCTTAGGACCGGTAGAGTTGGCTGTACGGAGGGACAGCAGTGTTGGCTGTATTAAGTACATCGGAGTAAATTGATTAGTTGGCTCGCAACCATCTAATTTGGCCATGAGAACGAGACAGGAAGTACACAATGCATGAGTCCTGAGTGGTATTTATATTTGTGTTATGTATATGGTGTTTGTGCAAATGATTTCCAGCTAACAGGGATTTTCTCACTTAGACCACCAGGTCTAACCCTCATTTTGTTTTAAAAATATGTATTCCAGGTCGTGGATCGGGTAAGAGCAAGTGAATAGAGTAATCGGTGGCTAGCTTTTGGGAAGACTTATAATTTGAAGACTATGACTTGTTTTGTAGGTATAACCTCGTTATCATATATCATGTATTTAGTTAGCAAAAAGTTTGTAAAATACCTTATTTTGGATTGTAAAGACTAAGGGAACATACTTGTTATATGGTGTATCTTGTTATGTAACGATGTTATGCAATATATGTTATTTGATGCTTGTTTGGGAATCCGGGTCGTTACAGATGGTATCAGAGCCCTAGTTTAAGGGATTTAGGTATTCGGATCTATACCTAGACTTAAACTGCATGTGAAGTAGGATGTCCCTATTATATTAGAACCTTGGGATGATAAATATAAAAAGGTATAAGGAACATCATGTAAGGTAATTTCAGATTACACCTGGCCAGTGTAATTGTGAACTTATAGGTACATCTTTGAACTGGAAAATCTTATTATACGGGGTATGTGCTTATATGTATATTAATATTGTTTGAATCTATAGAATGGCAAGTGGTACTCGAAATACGAATAGAGAAGGAGAAGGAAATCCTAATAGAACGAATCCAACAGTCGGAACAAGGGGAAGAGGGGGAGAACGAGGTAGGGGTAGAACAGGGGGTAGAGTTCAGCCGCGAGGTACGAAATTTTTTACAAGGGGCGATCTGACCGCGGAGATGGGAAGACCGCAAGCAAATATACAAGCCATGTTCGACCTAACTCGTCATAATGAAACTGAAATACCAGACCCTAATCTGGAAGACGAGATGCCCATTACACCTACTGTGATACCGGTGTCAAGGAAGTGTCACTATAAAATGTTTCTAAGTTGCAAGCCTCCGACTTACTCAGGAGAGAGGGACCCAGTAAAGGCCATGAGGTGGCTAAAAGAGATAGAAGCTGTTTTCAAGACCAGCAAGTGTGCAGAAGAAGATAGAGTGCTATATGGAACCGCGATGTTGAAAGCAGATGCTCTATACTAGTGGGAGGCTCTTATTACCTCCATAGGATCTGATGTGTATTCTACTTTCTCTTGGGACGAATTCACTACGGCTTTCAAGAGATAGTTTTGTCCTCAAGCAGCAGTTAGACAATTGGAGGAAGAGTTCATGAATCTGCAATAGGGAAGTTTTTCGGTTAGGGATTATACTGCTCGTTTCTTAGAGAAGTCTCGTTTGGCAGAATACTATGTGGCCACGGAGGCGCTTAAGATGGAAAAGTTTATCTTCGGGTTAAATTCAGAAATTAGAAGGCTAGTGATTGCAAAAGGACCTGATACCTTCTCAGCCGCAGTAGATGTCGCAGAAAATGTAGAACGGGATAATAGGAGAGATGCTAGTGATAAGAGTGCTGGAAAGAGAAAATGGGAAGGACCACAATATGATCCAAAGAAGTCCAGGTTTCAGAGATTTGATAGTCGTACACCTTTCAGACCAGCTGAAAGACCTTGCCCAAAATGCAACCGTTTTCATCAAGGAAATTGTCAAGTTGATCCTCGAGTTTGTTACAAGTGTGGAAAGACCGGTCATATTGCTAAAGACTGTCAAGTGACTAGATTTTGTTTCTCATGCACTTCTCCCAATCACATTCAGTCAGATTGTCCACGGGGGAGAATACAACAGGGTGGTACTTCGGTGAGACCAACAGGTGTTAGACCAGTAGTACCAAGACCAGAGCTACCAAGAGCAAGGGGTCGTGCCTTTCAGATGACCGCGCAAGAAGCGGAGGAAACTCCTGATGTGGTTACATGTACATTTTTGATAAACTCTACACGTGCTAAAGTGTTATTTGACTCCGGTGAAAACCGATCATTTGTGTCGCCTTCTTTTGCTGCTTATATGCATTTAAAGCCTAAAGTGTTAAATCATGCGCTAATGGTAGATACAGCAAATGATAGTCAAGTATCAGTTAGAGAGGTATTTGATAGTTGTGTTATAGACATAGATGGGTGTGGAGTACCTATCCAGTTATTTCCTATGACTTTAATTGAGTTTGATGTGGTAGTGGGTGGATTGGTTAGCGGAGCACCAGGCTAATATTGTTTACAATAAGAAGATAATTAATGTTGTATTACCCGAGAGGGGACCGGTAGTGATTTATGGTGATCGTAGGAATCGTCAGTCGTGCCTTATATCTATGTTAAAAGCTCGTAAGTGTGTTAGTAAAGGTTGCCCGAGTTATTTAGCGTATGTGATAGATACTAAATTAGAAAAGAATAAGTTGGAAGATATTCCTGTCGTTTGTGAATTTCCGGAAGTTTTCCCAGAAGATTTGACTAGTCTTCCACCCGTTAGACAAGTAGAGTTTGGTATAGATCTGATTCCTGGAGTCGCTCCTGTTGCCCGTACACTGTATCGTCTGGCACCTCCAGAGATGAAAGAAATGATGACGCAATTGCAAGATCTTTCAGATAAAGGCTTCATCAGACCTAGTTCTTCGCCGTGGGGAGCACCAGTGCTGTTTGTGAAAAAGAAAGACGGGTCGATGAGGATGTGTATTGATTATCGGGAACTGAATAAGCGCACGATCAAGAACAAGTATCCGCTTCCGAGAATTGATGACCTCTTTGATCAACTAGTGGGAGCTTGCTATTTCTCTAAGATTGATCTGAGATCTGGTTATCACCAACTGAAGGTTAAAGAAGAAGACGTTCTGAAAACTGCTTTCCGCACAAGGTATGGTCACTATGAATTCTTAGTGATGCCTTTTGGACTGACGAACGCCCCAGCTGCTTTTATGGATTTAATGAATCGAGTATGTAAGTCATATCTCGATAAATTCGTTATTGTGTTTATCGATGATATCCTTATCTACTCTCGATCAGAAGAAGAGCACGCACGACATCTTCGTTTGATTTTGGAGTTGTTGAAGAAGGAACAATTATATGCTAAATTTTCTAAATGTGAATTCTGGCTATGTGAAGTTCAGTTTCTGGGGCATGTAGTTTCCGAGAAAGGCATTCAAGTTGATCCAATGAAAGTAGAAGCAATTAAAAAGTGGGAACCGCCGAGAACGCCAACCGAGGTACGAAGTTTTCTGGGTTTAGCCGGCTACTATCGAAAGTTTATACAAGATTTCTCCCGTATCGCTACGCCTTTGACCAAGTTGACTCGAAAGAATATAAAGTTTGAATGGAAAGCAGAGCAGGATGGAGCATTCCGAATATTGAAAGAGAAACTTTGTAGCGCGCCAATACTGTCACTACCTGAAGGTTCCGATGATTTTGTTGTTTATAGTGATGCTTCCAAACTGGGATTGGGATGTGTACTAATGCAGCGTGGGAAAGTTATTGCTTATGCTTCTAGACAATTGAAGGATCATGAACGACAGTATCCTACACACGACATGGAACTTGCAGCAGTTGTTTTCGCACTAAAGATTTGGAGACATTATCTTTACGGCTCTAAATGTCAAATTTATACCGATCATAAGAGTCTCCAACATCTCTTCGATCAACGAGAATTGAATATGAGGCAAAGAATGTGGTTAGAATTGTTGAATGATTACGACTGCGAAATTCTTTATCATCCGGGGAAAGCAAATGTGGTAGCTGATGCACTGAGTCGCCAAGAAAGAAGCGGAACAATAAAGGCAATTGCACTACGAGCTGAACTTCTACCTAACATCTTTGACGAACTGAAGAAGTGTCAAATAGAAGCATTCCAAGAGGAACAATTGAAACCAGAACGATTAGTGGGGATATCAGCATTGCTTGTAAAGGATGATCGTGGGTTACTGTGTTTAGATAACAGAGTTTGGGTGCCTCGTTTGGGTGGTTTACGTGATCGGGTACTACAAGAAGCTCATCAATCTCGTTTCTCTATTCATCCAGGTACGAATAAGATGTATAAAGATTTACGACAATTTTACTGGTGGTCGGGAATGAAAAGAAGTGTTGCTCAGTATGTGGAAGGTTGTTCTACTTGTAAGAAAGTGAAGATTGAACATCAAAAGCCTTTTGGTCAGTTGCAGCGTTTAGAAATACCTATGTGGAAATGCGATCAGATTACTACAGATTTCATCATGAAGCTACCAAGGACTCCGAAAGGGTTTGATGCCATTTGGGTGATCGTTGATCGGTTGACAAAGTCTGCTCACTTTTTGCCGATAAAAGAAACCTATCCGTTAGAAAGACTAGCCAAATTGTACATCGACGAAGTAGTAACTCGACATGGAGTTCCAATATCAATTATTTCTGATCGTGATAGTCGTTTTACTTCAAGGTTCTGGAGAAGTTTTTAAAGAGAAATGGGGACGCAGATAAAGTTAAGTACATCGTATCATCCTCAAACTGACGGTCAAAGTGAACGAACGATTCAGACTTTGGAAGACATGCTACGGGCCTGCATTGTTGATTTTGGGGGATCATGGGATAAGCATTTACCGTTGATTGAATTTTCCTACAACAACAGTTATCATTCCAGCATACAAGCGGCACCGTTTGAAGTTCTGTATGGTAGAAAATGTCGAACGCCTCTGTGTTGGAACGAAGTGGGAGAGAAACAATTAGCAGGGCCAGATATAGTTCAGTTAACCGCGGATAAGATTACTCAGATTCGGGAACGATTGAAAGTGGCTCAAGACAGACAGAAAAGCTACGCTGACCGACGCCGAAAACTGTTAGAATTCCAAGTTGGAGATTTCGTGATGTTAAAAGTCTCGCCTTGGAAAGGAGTCATTCGATTTGGGAAACAAGGTAAACTGAGCGCAAGGTACATTGGACCGTTTGCAATTACAGAAAGAATCGGAGAAGTAGCCTACAGGTTAGATCTTCCGCCAGAGTTAAGCAGGATCCATAATGCTTTTCATGTTTCGAATCTACGAAAGTGTTTGGTTACGCCAGATCAGGCAGTCTCTCTACCAGATATTCAGGTTGATGAAAGGTTGAATTACGTGGAGGAACCGAAAGCCATTGTAGACAGTAAAGTCAAAGTCTTACGGAATGGTAAGGAGATCAAGCAAGTAAAAGTTCAGTGGCGACATCATAGACGGCAGGATGCTACTTGGGAATCAGAATCAGAGATGAGAACTAAGTACCCGTACCTTTTTGTCTAACCGAATTCCGGGACAGAATTCTTTTAAGGGGGAGATGATGTAATACCCCGGGTAAGTTCGTTAATTAAATTCTCTTTCCGTTAATCTTGGTTAACTTTAAAATAGGATGTTTAGGGTGCACCTATGGTTCTTAAGGTTTTTGATTCCAAGAAAGATAAAGAAAAGAAGAGGATTTCTCCTCTAGTTGCGAAGAATACTGCTTACTACATATTCGAGTGAAATGGCTGGTGGTAAGCGTGGTAAGGTCGCTGCTAACGAATGGTGGGTGCGTGGAGAATGCTATGGATTCGACCTCCATTTCCCTCTCGGTACTTAGATCTTCCTCTAAAACGTCTCCCATTCCTCTTTCCTTTGTTCCGCCGACTATATTGATTGCATACCGCTGGGCCTGCCTACGCATAAAGTATAAGGATTCTCCCATAAAGCCATTGAATTGCCCTTGTTTGTCCTACCTTAGATCTTATTCCCACCTTGTTCTATTAGTTTGGGTTAAATTATATGTAAGAGGTGTTTTGGGTCATTAATGAATAGTTCAAGGACTAGGATTGTAAATTTAGTTAATATTATCTCTTAAGGTATCCAGATATTTTCAAAACTCTAAAACCATCCAGATTAGTGTGTGTGTGTGTGTTTTGAGAAGAGAAGAAAAAGAAAGAAGGGTTTTGTGGCTAAGGCTTCAATTTGGGGTACTTGGAAGTAAATTGAGGTATGTTTTCTTGGTATTTTATGTTGGTAATTGCTTATAGATAGTTTCTATCGGAGTGGAATCATAGATTTCATGTCTGGGGTTGATTCAGCCGATTTCTGGGTAAAAATGGGGTCAACCGACAGAGGTTTCCGGACACAGTATGAATGTGTCCGGTAGTTTCTTTGGTGGTGTCCGGTAGTCTCTTTTGATAGTGTCCGGAAGTTGTTCTAATGGTGTCCGGACGAGTCCTTTATCCGGGTAAGTCCTCTTTTCCATAAGTTTCCGGTTAAAACTAGTTACCGGATAGTGTCCGGATTGCTTTGGTGTCCGGGTGTTATCCGGATTGTATATGTTGTCCGGACAGTTGTGTTGTCCGGAATGTTTGTGCTGTCCGGAAAGTTGTGTTGTCCAGATAACTTGTGGTATCCAGATACTTTAGCTGATTTGGTCACTTTTGAGAGTTTAGATACTTTTAATTATCCAGTAACCTGTGTTTTGTTGACTCTTGGATGGGGAATGAATGAGGATTGAATATACTGTGGACTCGACTTAAGTTCGGGTGTGGGGAAAACATTTGAGGATAAGAGTTAGATAGATTTATCTAAAGTTCTTAGTCCTAATAAGTATTATGCATTCGTTTTGGTAAAGAGATATTTGTATCTAATTGTTTCAGATACTGTGAATCTGGGGTAAAAGCTGAATCTTTTGGGAAGGACTGGAAAGAGTTTTGATAAGCAAACAGGTGAGTTTTACTTTAAAACGTTTTTAAACTGGAATACATATATATGTGGAATGAGAATGTGATAAATAGTGTAATAGTGTGCATATTATGTTTATATGAGTATTACACTACATGAGTACAAGTTGGCCGGGCTTAGGACCGGTGGAGTTGGTTGTACGGAGGGACATCGGTGTTGGCTGTATTAAGTACAGCGGAGTAAATTGATTAGTTGGCTCGCAACCATCTAATTTGGCCATGGGAACGAGACAGGAAGTACACAATGCATGAGTCCTGAGTGGTATTTATATTTGTGTTATGTATATGGTGTTTGTGCAAATGATTTCCAACTAACATGGATTTTCTCACTTAGACCACCAGGTCTAACCCTCATTTTGTTTTAAAAATATGTATTCCAGGTCGTGGATCGGGTAAGAGCAAGTGAATAGAGTAATCGGTGGCTAGCTTTTGGGAAGACTTATAATTTGAAGACTATGACTTGTTTTGTAGTTATAACCTCGTTATCAGATATCATGTATTTAGTTAGCAAAAAGTTTGTAATGAAATACCTTATTTTGGATTGTAAAGACTAAGGGACCATACTTGTTATATGGTGTATCTTGTTATGTAACGATGTTATGCAATATATGTTATTTGATGCTTGTTTGGGAATCCGGGTCGTTACATAAAGAATGAAGTCAATGACATAATTCCTTTTACAACTCCACACCATCCCTCGGTCCAACGACTATCTCCATCAAGAATCGTGGTCTTGGCCACCACCTCTAACCCCACACCGATTCTACCCCCGACTTTAAACGTGAAACATAAATATCTCAACAAGGAAAATAATATGCATGAATTAGGGTTCTAAAATCACTAACATTCAGTGCTTACCCATCAGTCATCATGGGTCAAATCGATATTATAAAACGACCAACAAGGGCTTATGGCGTGTAGCTCAGTTGACAATGGGGTGGGGAGACTTGCCCAATAACTAACAGGTCCTGGGTTCAAGCTCAGGCCCCCCGCTAGCCACAACCGCTGAGTGAGCCTCAAAATGCCCCCTCATACGGATGGCCCGAGTAGACAGGGTCAGGTATGGGGTCGGTCAGGGTTGCCGGTAGTGATGGAAATTTTTCCCGTCAGATCGGGTACCAGCGGGTACCCGCCCCTAACGGGGCGGGGATTCCTCGGCTAATTGGGTAACGGGGAGGGGATGGGTATTGTTTTTCATACCCGAAGTGGGTTCGGGGTCGGGGTCGGGGATGGTACTACCCGCCCCTAATAGTACCCGATATACTTTTTATATATAATTTAATTAGTTTCTTTTTTAGGTGCTTAGTAATTTTATATTTTAAAATTTGTCATGAAATACGATTGCACGTGGTTGATTATATCATTATATATTTTTGAAACTTGAGATTTATTTATTTGTTTTAAAATTAAAAAACTCGCTTTTGCTTTTCATTAAAAATAATTTAATTATTTTTTTTCCTTAAACGGGTTCCCCGTACCCATCGGGGATTTCCCCCCGAAACCCGTCGGGGATTAGACGGGGCAGGGTGGGGGATGGGTGTTATAAAACGAGGTCGGGGTCGGGGACGGGGCGTGCATTTCCCGCCCCGTTTCCATCACTATTTGCCAGTATTTGCCTTTTGGCCAATAAAACGACCAACAAGGGATGAAACAACTTATTGAAAGAGAAGTTCTAAAACATCATTTATATAATTAAAAATAATAAAATTTATTTTTAATTACGAATAATTTTAGTCAGCTTTAATCTATATATACTTAAAAGTAAAATATGGAGTTGCTTAGGTGGCATAATGAGAAGTCTCCCTTCACTATTTTCTATTTTCTCCTATTTTGATTTTTTTTAAATAAAAAACTATCTTCTCATTAAATGACTTTAATATTTCATTTAACATCTATTTTTCTTTACTATTTTATAATTATTTTTATTTACACAACATAAAGACATCAATAAATATAATTTTATTTACCTTTTATTTTTTATTTAACATCTAATTTTCTTTATTATTTTATAATTATTTTTATTTGCATATCATAAATACATCAACAAATATAATATTTGTTTATCTTACACTTTTTTAATTTAATCAAACATTTTATTAAATGAATCCACCATCTTTTAATTATTTTTTTATAATTATAATCTATATCTATATCCATATCTATATAAAGGGAATCATTATATTTTGAGAAAGCTTGAAACATTAGTTGTTATTTTCCCTAATTTTTGAGTTATTACAAAATAAAATATAACATTAAATGAATGAATGAACCATTCATTACCTTTTACAAGTAAAATTTCATTATATAAATATATAGGCTAATTTACATAATAAATCTATATAAATGAAAATCATCAAAAGATGATGTGACATATTAACAATGTAATACTTAAAATGTCTTCCCCATTTTCTTATCAATTTTTGATGTTTTAAAATATTGAATATATTAAAGAATTGTCCATTCTCATATTTAAATTATATTTTCATTATAAATGAGGGTCTTTAATAATAATTTTACATATCTATTGCAATTTATGTCATTAACCATTTGCTTTCCTTTTTTATGGTATTAACTATTGTTTTTCATTATTTATTTGAATTAACCATTCTATTTATTGTAATTTATGTAAGTTAACCTTTTATTTTCCTTTCTTTATGTTACCACCCATTCATTTTCTTTTATTTATTATAATTAATCATTCATTTCCCTTATTTAAGCATAAGTGTTGTTTTGGTTTTTGTTGGTAGTGTTATTAGTTTTTTAACCTTTTTGTCATACAACAAACTAACTCTCAATCTCTCCCTCTAACACATTTTCTCTCATTAGATTTGTATTGCTAAGAGATTAATCATATCTTTGTTATCGATATTTGGTTATTTTTGAATTATTGGCTATTGTATTGACTTTATATGTTTTTTATGTTGTTCTTTTTGTAGTAAGTAATAAAGGAAACAAGCTATCTAAATATGTCGAATAACATCAAAGATTTATCATCAAGGCACACTGTAACGTCCCAGAACATAACATGCATTAAAAACGCATAAGCATTTGATTTTACATAACTAAACTTGTCTTTAATTCATCATTAAACCATACTAGACGAAATTTAACAGCGGAAGTCTCTATTCCACAGCCGAGAGCTCTATCTATAGTCATCAGTCAAAACTTGGAGTCACTCTAAGCTCCAAATCCGCCTTGCCACCTCTTAGTTCTTATTAGAAGAACCCGTAACACGCTTACCTGAAAATGGTTTAGTTTTTGAAAAGCGAGGGTTAGACCAAAAGGTCTAGTGAATTCCCTCCATAAAACATTTATCACCGAATAAAATCATTTCATTGAAAACAATTCATATCCTTCACATAAGCATCAAACAAGGTTCAACACAGGGTTTCAGGGATTGCATAAGCTACCACGATCGGGGCCTAACAGACACCCTCTCGGCTACACCGGAGTCCAAGTGGACCCATTGTTCTTTCCTTCATGTAGGAGGAAACGAATTCCAACCTACAAGCTAATCTCATATGCCCAAGGGATTAGCAAATCCCAAGGTACCCTGATCCCACTGTGTAACCAACTCCACATAGCATACACATAACGTTTTGAAATCACATTTAAGTAAACTTTAAGCATCATTTCATTAGCTGAGTAAACATGCGGTTCATGGAAAACATGCATATCATTTATTAAACAGTTCATGCTCGTAAAAGAAACCATGATCAGTAAAAAATAGTACGTCATAAAAAGGGTTGAGAGAACTCACCTTTGGTTTACGTAGAACGCACTTCTTAATTATCTCCAAGCTAAACCAATCGAACACCTAAGGGCATTAGATTCATATCAGATCAAACGGTTCGACCCTACTGTCCGATTAAACTTTCCGGACACCAACACTTTCCGGATACCGACACTTTCCGGACACCGGAACTTTCCGGACACTCATACCCGGACGCTAGTCCTTTCCGGACAGAACTACCCGGACACTAGGCCTTTCCGGACACAACCATCCGGACACTAAAACCTATCCGGACACTCCATACATCCGGACACTTATGCAAAACACCCGGACATTCACTAACCCTACCCGTACACCCCCACTGTCCAGACACTACTGTCCGGACGGGGGGATTGTCCGGAAACCACGGGCTGTGCGAAAACATAAATCTCAAAGTGATTAATAAACTCTTTTTCAGCCATTAATTCGATTAGACAACCAAAAGGGTTAATACACCAACCATAAACATTCACTTAATCCCATTCTTTACTTATAAATCGACATTTACTAAACAAAACCCCAAAAACACTATTAAGAGCATTAAATGGAGAATACAATGAAATCAAGGGTTTCTCAACAAAATACTTAGACCACAAGGAGAGGAAACATTAACCAAACAACAGCAGAAAGATTTGAGGTGGTTACCTTCTTTGATTTTCCTTTTCCTTTGCTTTATCCCTTCCTTTCTTCTCTTCCTTCTAGCTGCCAAACCTCAAGACCAAAATAACACTGATTTCTAATTAAAATGGTGCCCTAGGGATTTGGGCCCATTTTATACTTCCCCTAAATTTCCATTTTGCCCCTCCAACTATACTTTCAATGCTTAGACTTCGGCCACCAAACTTTCACATTTTCCATAAAAACCCGGTTGTTACAACACTCCCCCCTTAAAAGAATTCCGTCCCCGGAATTCCTTATTGGAAAAGACGCGGGTATCATGCCCACACCACAACTGACACTTCCCCAAGGTAATGTCACTTCTGACTCAGTCAACCACCTCATTAAATTCGAAACATGGAATAGTGGATGCATTCCCTTTAGTTCTTACGGAACTCTAACTAGTAGGCTACTGTTCTTATTCGATCGGTCTTAACAATAGTAGATAAAAAAAAGGCTTTTCATGCATCTTTCCTTACTTTGAGGAGGAACTTGGCGGAATCCCCCGCTACAACATGAGATTCATTTACTAAGAAATAATCACTCACCTAACAGCTTGGCACAAGGCCAACCCTGTACATCCCGACAACTCACAACCCCGAGTTCCTTCATCGCATCACAACTCACCACCTTGCACCACCCAACAATCGTCTATGCAGATAACATTTCCCTTTTTCTCGGACCACCTAGACCACAGTTCGTCACTCATCTCTCACCTACTCAAATTAAACTTATCCTGAAACACATCAATTCCTCGTTGATTGCCACGTCCGTTCATTCATATAAAACATAACTCCGGTTATCCTCACTCCACTGGGAGGAGTAACCATGGTCACACCATACTATCCCCACTAGCTTAATCACTGTACGAACAATTCGTTTAAGCCTTTCTCACAAAGTTACTAACTTACTCGTTCAGTTGTCTCATCCACTTCTTTCCTGCACAAAAATCATACACAAATCCCTTCCTCAATACTCTTTCCAAAAGTTCGCACACTTATCAATGACAATCTACACAACACTGCACCCTTTTGGCATTACTGTCACATTTACTACTTCCAATTTACTCACTTAATTCGACATACTATCTTCACCTCCCCACGTTAGCGTGGAGCACTACTCACCAAACATTACTTGACCCTCTCTCCCGACCTTTCCACATGCTGATATTACTTTCTCATTACTTACATAACCAAACAGTTGCACCAAAGCCCTAACTTAAGGCATTCAACCAAGTCGTCTTGAAATGACACCAGAGTTCGACGTCACTACACATTCTTTAATCTCCAACTTTTACTTTCTCAGACAATTATTTCACTCATAAGCAACAGTTCACACTCTTTAAGGATTTTACATCTATTCCACCACATTTTGACTAACACACCCATCATCTTCTGTAAACTTCCAATGATCCCAAAATATGCTTACTTAGCGACTCTTACAACTAAAAACACTTGGTTTCTCCTTCGGGTAACCACCCCCCACCACTCCGTCATTCTATCCCGAACATAATCATACCACAACGTCAACTTACACTCTACGTGCTACAACGATCCGATTAACAAATCCTACACCTCATCCGAAACCCCCAAAAAGTTTCTATCTGGTGCTTCCTCTCTCTCTCTAACATCACATCACTACGACACTAGCTGGCACAATTAGCTTGACAATTACTGTCACTACACATCCGTACACTCTTTGCCTAAAACATCACACTGCAGACCAGATCTCTCATGGTCATTCACACGATTCGAACTTGCCTTCATATCCTCCCGTGTACTTAATCGAGTCTATCTCGCTACTTTGTCCTTTCCCAACTTGCTGATCTATAACTCACGAGTTCTCAATAGCTCAAACCCAAACATTCTAGCTAGCTCTTTTACTATCCGAGCCTTTTCATAGACATGACACATTTCCTTACTGACTGATATAGTCTACACTCACTCCTTTGTGCTACACGCCCTATCCTTCTATGGACCCTCCATGCCTCGTAAATAGAACGCTTATTCAACAACAGCGGTCTCTCACTAACTTAACACCCCCACAAGATGTTCTATCAACCTTCGCCCTTCTGGTTTAAGCCTTCGGCCTTAACCATCTTGCACGACTGTCGACCTCTACAACAACAGACAACCTGTAACTACCTTCTTAACCTATTCTTTAACATGGGTTCCTTACGGAATCTAATCCTTCCACCATATCATAATCACCTTCATCATCTGTCTCCCTATTTTCGAGACCTACTCATGCAACGACAACATTACAAGCTCACCTCGAAACTCATATTCCCCGTGCCATGGACATTTCATTCTTCCTCACCACACTACTCATAACGAGTTGCTAAAGCCAACAACTTGAAGGCTTCAAGTCCTTCCCTGATTTGACCAACCCCTCTCCGCTCTCGGAGTTCTTCCTTAGCTTAAAATGTAACACTCTATGACCTAGTGAGTTCATAGCCTTCATGCATGACAACGCAGTAAATAAATCATTTCGTACATTTATCATTTTAAATAAACAACATTTGAAAACAACTTGGGTACACATGACCCCATCATTCGAGAATCGTTTGCATGCATCTTCCTGTGAACCTCAATCTTACTCAATCCGAACGAAGTTATTACGACAGTAATATATTGAATGAAAATCTTTTCACATGACACAATTCTGAAAGAAATTACCGACACAAAGTAAACCAGTCGGTTCTCATACCCACTTTATAATACCAAAGTGTCAACACTCATTCTGATTATAAAAGTTTTGCTGGCAAACGTTTTCTTAACCTTTGTAACAATTTAACTTATCATTAAAAGTGTGAAATACTTTGCAAATCGTTAAGCTCAAAATTTCAATGTGCAATGTGAATGAAATCACCTTTTCTTTAAACATACGCGTGCACATTCTGACTCATTTTCGATCAAAATTTATATTTACACCTTTAACTTAAATCGTGAAAATTTCATGTTACATAAAAGAACGCCATGCATGAGACTCTAGTTGCAATTGAAGGCTACTCCCCCTAACTCTAGTTGCAATTGAAGGCCCTCTCGGTCATGCAATAACTTGCTGAACCTACGTTCCACATCTCACTTTCTCAACCATTTCATACGATTTTTGTTTTGATCAACTATCTCACATCCTAACTCTACACGTTTTCAGTTCTCCACTACTATCTCCTTTCGTTGGTCCTGCTATTGAAAGCTCGACTAGGAAGTCAGGGCTCTATTGACACTTTCAAGATCTCGACACTGTCCTTCTTACCCTCCCAACTGATCTACTTCACGATTTCTACAACTGGGACTCTCGAGACACAGGAGTCTTACCCAAACATTCATCCTCTTCGCACCCATAAAGATCTACCTCCAAACGCCTCATAACATTCTAAACAACATTTATTCTCTTCGATGTATACATACATCACATCATATATGATCTTACACGACACTCCCCAAACACTGGAGCTCGATCTATCCCTCAGGGATCCTGCTGACCTATTCCTCAACGTTCTCTCAGCCATAGCGCTAAACTGAAAGAAACCGATAATTAATCCTTGCTAGACATGACACAACAAATTTTGCTATATGTAAGGTATTGTAAACACGCACATGTACCTGTAAGTTCGTAATTACACTGGCCAGGTGTAATCCCAAACTTGCCTTACACGTTTGTCCTTGGCACCTTGTTCCTAAGCGCATTTATAGTGATCGTTCCTAGAGGCAATTCTATGTCTCGGCTATGTTCCTCATCTTACAGTTTAAGTTTAGGCCCGACTGGTCACCTAAATCCCTTAAACTAAGGCTCTGATACCATTTGTAACGTCCCAGAACATAACATGCATTAAAAACGCATAAGCATTCGAATTGCATAACTAAACTTGTCTTTAATTCATCATTAAACCATACTTGACGAAATTTGACAGCGGAAGTCTCTATTCCACAGCCGAGAGCTCTATCTATAGTCATCAGTCAAAACTTGGAGTCATTCTAAGCTCCAAATCCGCCTTGCCACCTCTTAGTTCTTATTAGAAGAACCCGTAACACGTTTACCTGAAAATGGTTTAGTTTTTTAAAAGTGAGGGTTAGACCAAAAGGTCTAGTGAATTCCCTCCACAAAACATTTATCACCGAATAAAATCATTTCATTGAAAACTGTTGGTCCCAGCTATTGAGTAGCAATGGTAAACAAGTATTGTAGAAGGGGGGTTGAATACAATACACAAGTTTTTCACTTAATTTAATTCTTTTATTGAAAACTTCAAATAAGAATTACACACAGAAACTATTGATTGTTGCGGAACAGAACAGATAAATCAGTTCAAACAATCTTACACACAGACACACAGAGAATGAAGAACAATTGTAAAACACTTAGAACACAAATGAACTTCTGAGAGAGAGTAATGCCATCACTTAAAAAACGTTGAGAGTCTGTAAACTGAGTGAGTTGCAAGGTTGAAGATGATCTCCTTTTATAGTGCCTCATGCATTAAATGCAATGGACACTTGTCAAGGAGAGCTTGGAAGGCAAGATGGAAGCAGTCTTCTGAAAAGTACTGGGATGTACTTTTGTCTTTGCTCTCATTTGTCCTGAAGCGTTGACCTGCTTGTTGAAGCAGAATTTTCTTGAAAGAGATAAACAATCCAAAGAACCTTTTTCTGATCTTCGGATGATGTCTCTATCAATGCAAGATATCCTGAATATATTCTGCAGATAAAGTTAATATACCTGCTGAAATTTCTTTGCCGAAGATGTTCCTAACATGTCTTCAAGGAATTTTCCTAATATATTATCTTCTTCAAAGATCTTGCCGGAGATATGCCTAAACATGTCTTCAAGGATTTTGCCTAACATGTTATCTTCTTCAAAGATCTTGCCGAAGATATGCCTAACATGTCTTCAAGATTTTGATCTTCTTCAAAGTTTTGCTTCTTCAAAATCTTGCCTGACATTTCATCTTCTTCAAAATTTTGCTTCTTCAATTTCTTGCCTAACATTTCATCTTCTTCAAAACCTTCAAGTGACCTGGCTAAGACTTTAGGAAAAGTCTTCAAGTAGCAGCTTAATCTTTGGTTGAGAAGTCTATCTTCAATCCGCTTTGAAGATATACTTCTACTTTGTTTCTTCGGTTGATCTTCGACTTCACCGAACATTTTTATACAATTAAACTGCTTGTAAAGAACCTAAAAATTATTCTAAGTATGAACTGTGAAATTGAGAGACTGAGGTCATCTTCAAATCTAAGTGACCCAACAATCTCCCCCTATTTGAGGATGACATCCATACTTAGAATCTGAGAAGTAAACACTGAATAATTCATTTTTGACCCTTGTTTACTCTTTTGGGTTCTTTTCACATAGTCCATTCTTTTTGTTCTTGTTGGATTTTTTTTGTATCTGATATTTACAAGTAAGAAGAAATGGTAAAGTATAGTTGTACAAACAAATGAAAGAAAAAGAAAAGAAGTATAGACAATATGAACAGAACAAAAATTACTTGCATCTTTGGAGGGGCAAGTTGAAACTTGTGTCTGATTGAGGATTCTTCATTTTGATCAGAAGCCTTGAGGATTCTTTGAGGGAGGGTTGAGTTTGAGTGAATCAGCCTCAGGATGCTTTTGGCCATCTCTTGCATCTACTTTCTTTTGTTGGCATCTTCAGCTCTTCCTGTTCAGCATCATCATCCTTTGTCTTTGTTTTGCTCCCCCTCAGTTAGATCAGTCGGTCTTTGTGTTTCTCCCCTCAGTTAGATCCGTCCGGACTGATGTGCTCCCCCTTGACCAGTCCGCCTATTTTCTATTTTTTTTTGAGTTGGACGCTGGATATGAGTACTGAGGGTTGATGTTGCTCCCCCTCAGATGAATTCTCCCCCTCAGCGGCCGACGAAGGAAAAACACTAAGATGAAATATCGGCCATGAGGTAGAAAAATCGGCAGCTGATGCGTTTTTTTTTTGAAGCTATAAAGTAGGATGAGAGAAAGATGGAAGATGAGAGATGTGAAGAAATGAGAGGAAAAAATATGTTGGGTAATAAGATGTAGAGAAGATTGAGTGTGATAGGAGATAGAAGGTTTAGGGTGTAGGATGAGATGTATGGAGAATAGAAATAGTAGGAGAGAGAATGGAGTCTAGAAAACTACCTAAAAAAAGGAAGAGTGATTGAAAGGGTGGGTCTCGTTGGGGGAGGTGGAGTAGGGTTGCCGCAGGGGGGGGGGGGGTTCGGGAAGGGGGGGGTAGCGGAAAGGGGGGAGGGTTCGGGAAGGAGGGGTAGCGGGAAGAGGGGGGGTTCGGGAAGGGGGGGTAGCGGAAAGGGGGGAGGGTTCGGCAAGGGTTTGGCGGTGGTGTGGGATGTTTGGAGTGGTTGTCTTAGTTGGTTAAGAGGGTTAGGATAGTTTGTGAGGTGAGTTGTATGATATGGGTCTTAGGAAAATTTATAGGAGAAAAGAGATGGTAAGGAGAATGTAGGAAAAATGTTTAAGGTAATGTAGAAGAAGGTTGTTTTTGTTGGGATGAGGTGTAGGCTTTCTTGAGTTTGGTTCAAAGGAAAGAACCAACCAAGATCTTTAGGCAAAGAGACAGATAAAAATATCTGCAAAAGATATAACTGCTATGAAACTAATTTTTTTTTGTTTTTCTTTTCTCTCTCTCTCTCTCTCTCTTTTTTTTGTATCTCTCTCTCTCTCTTTTTTGGAAGATTTTGACAATGATCTTCGAAAGATTTAAGGAAAGCAAACATCTTCAATCTTCAAGAGTAATCTTCAGATGTGGGTCTTCAAGTCATCTTCAAGAGTGATCTTCAAGACTAGGAGGTTGTTTCACATAGACCTCTTTCAAATTGAGAGAGTTCTTCTTTCATTACAGTGACCCAACATGGATCGGCCAAGCCTTCTTCAAATTTCTTTGGGTTTTATAAAAGACAAAAGATTCACATAGAAGGGAGAGAAGGGAATATTTAGTGAGTGTGAATATTTAGTGGGATGGAGGAGGGAGGTATGATGGGAAGTTAGGGAAGTTGGTAAAAGGTATGGGAAAAGAGAACAATAGGAGAGAAAAGTCTGAAAGATGTAGGAGGGGATGATGGCAGTCTGTTAATTTTGTGAAGAGGAGGAGAAGCACTTAGCTGATATAAGAGCAGTTGAGGAGATGTGGCCTTCTGGATCCATGTCATTTATCTTGGCCATGAAACAGACATTTGAGGTGTCCTTCTCGCTTTCAGATGTGGGTTCATCTGCCAGATCATGAGTTTTAGCAGGCAGACCCTTTGCCTTTCTGATTAGCCTTTCATTTCTTTCCTTTTCTCTCTTGTATTTTTCTTTGTATCTTTCAGCCCGGTCAGAATCATATTTGGATCTTCCCGGTTTTGAAGAATATCGGCCTGAGGAAGAAGTTCTGGGTTTTTCAAAATGTTTACTCCTGCACTCAGAGGAAAAATGACCCTTTTTACCACAGTTAAAACATTCCTCATATGATTTGTCTGAGGATGAGTGTTTGGAGAGAGAAGAGGAGGGTTTTCGACTGAACTTAGATTTTTCAGAGAAAAAGTGAGATTTGGATTTAGAATACCCATCCATCCTGGCCATTCCATCTGATAATTTGTCAACTGAAGTTTCCTCACATTCATCATCAGCATCACTAAGATATGCTTCTGAATGCTCATTGGGATCTCCTTGACTATCATGTTCAGAGTCAGATGGGTAGGTGATTCTTGGAGTACACATAGTTCTTTTGGAAGAGTCACTTAAGAGAGCTATAGAAGAACCCTTTATATCTGTGATGACAGACTTCCTTTGCAGCTTAGTCTGCTCATAGTTGAAGAGAGTTCCATAAAGAGCAGTGAGAGGCATGTGATCAAGATCCTTGGTTGTCTTTATACAAGTACAAATGTTTTCCCAAAAATCAGGAAGACAATCCATAAACTTGCATAGGACTTCCTCATTATCATACATGCGACCCAACAATTTAAGATCATTAAGAAGATTGTTAAAGCGATTATAGTAGCCTGAAAGAGATTCTCCTTTCTCATAAGAGAAGAGTTCATATTTTCTAACAAGAGCAATTTTTCTGCTCTTTTTCACTTCAGACGTACCTTCATAGAGAACACACAGAGTGGACCACATTTCCTTAGCAGTAGAAAGGTTTACAAGAGAATGATAAACCTCATCAGGCAAAGAGAGGACAGTGATGGCTCTGACTTTAGTGTCAAGAGCTACAAGACGTTTATCTTTATCATTGTATTTACTGGGGTCCTTTACAATGTATCTCCCAGTAGCAGGTGTTCGTTCTTCCTCATCAGAAGAAGACTCATCACCATCCTCATGTTTATTTTTGGCATTAAAACGATCCCAAACTCTAGGGACAAGAGGTCCTTCATGGAGTATGGTAGGATATCTGTTGTCAACTCCTTCTAGGAAGAGCATCATACGACTTTTCCACAAAGAGAAGTTATTGGGGTTAAACTTTGGTGGTTTGGCTATGGAGCCATTGTCGTATGATCCAGCAATAGAGTTTTGAGAAGAAACATTTTTTAAGGAAGAAGATGAAGCCATTGCAGATCAAGTTTATTAGATTAAACTGACCTGCTCTGATACCACTTGTTGGTCCCAGCTATTGAGTAGCAATGGTAAACAAGTATTGTAGAAGGGGGTTGAATACAATACACAAATTTTTCACTTAATTTAATTCTTTTATTGAAAACTTCAAATAAGAATTACACACAGAAACTATTGATTGTTGCGGAACAGAACAGATAAATCAGTTCAAACAATCTTACACACAGACACACAGAGAATGAAGAATAATTGTAAAACACTTAGAACACAAATGAACTTTTGAGAGAGAGTAATGCCATCACTTGAAAAACCTTGAGAGTCTGTAAACTGAGTGAGTTGCAAGGTTGAAGATGATCTCCTTTTATAGTGCCTCATGCATTAAATGCAATGGACACTTGTCAAGGAGAGCTTGGAAGGCAGGATGGAAGCAGTCTTCTGAAAAGTACTGGGATGTACATTTGTCTTTGCTCTCATTTGTCCTGAAGCGTTGACCTGCTTGTTGAAGCAGAAGTTTCTTGAAAGAGATAAACAATCCAAAGAACCTTTTTCTGATCTTCGGATGATGTCTCTATCAATGCAAGATATCCTGAATATATTCTGCAGATAAAGTTAATATACCTGCTGAAATTTCTTTGCCGAAGACTTCTTTGCCGAAGATGTTCCTAACATGTCTTCAAGGAATTTGCCTAACATGTTATCTTCTTCAAAGATCTTGCCGAAGATATGCCTAACATGTCTTCAAGGATTTTTCCTAACATGTTATCTTCTTCAAAGATCTTGCCGAAGATATGCCTAACATGTCTTCAAGATTTTGATCTTCTTCAAAGTTTTGCTTCTTCAAAATCTTGCCTGACATTTCATCTTCTTCAAAATTTTGCTTCTTCAATTTCTTGCCTAACATTTCATCTTCTTCAAAATCTTCAAGTGACCTGGCTAAGACTTTAGGAAAAGTCTTCAAGTAGCAGCTTAATCTTTGGTTGAGAAGTCTATCTTCAATCCGCTTTGAAGATATACTTCTACTTTGTTTCTTCGGTTGATCTTCGACTTCACCGAACATTTTTATACAATTAAACTGCTTGTAAAGAACCTAAAAATTATTCTAAGTATGAACTGTGAAATTGAGAGACTGAGGTCATCTTCAAATCTAAGTGACCCAACAAAAACAATTCATATCCTTCACATAAGCATCAAACAAGGTTCAACACAGGGTTTCAGGGATTGCATAAGCTACCACGATCGGGGCCTAACGGACACCCTCTCGGCTACACCGGAGTCCAAGTGGACCCCCTGTTCTTTCCTTCATGTAGGAGGAAACGAATTCCAACCTACAAGCTAATCCCATATGCCCAAGGGATTAGCAAATCCCAAGGTACCCTGATCCCACTGTGTAACCAACTCCACATAGCATACACATAACGTTTTGAAATCACATTTAAGTAAACTTTAAGCATCATTTCATTAGCTGAGTAAACATGCGGTTCATGGAAAACATGCGGTTCATGGAAAACATGCATATCATTTATTAAACAGTTCATGCTCGTAAAAGAAACCATGATCAGTAAAACATAGTACGTCATAAAAAGGGTTGAGAGAACTCACCTTTGGTTTACGTAGAACACACTTCTTAATTATCTCCAAGCTAAACCAATCGAACACCTAAGGGCATTAGATTCATATCAGATCAAACGGTTCGACCCTACTGTCCGATTACACTTTTCGGACACCAACACTTTCCGGATACCGACACTTTCCGGACACCGGAACTTTCCGGACACTCATACCCGGACGCTAGTCCTTTCCGGACAGAACTACCCGGACACTGGGCCTTTTCGGACACAACCATCCGGACACTAAAACCTATCCGGACACTCCATACATCCGGACACTTATGCAAAACACCCGGACACTCACTAACCCTACCCGGAAACCCCCACTGTCCAGACACTACTGTCCGTACGGGGCGATTGTCCGGAAACCACGGGCTGTGCGAAAACATAAATCTCAAAGTGATTAATAAACTCTTTTTCAGCCATTAATTCGATTAGACAACCAAAAGGGTTCATACACCAACCATAAACATTCACTTAATCCCATTCTTTACTTATAAATCGACATTTACTAAACAAAACCCCAAAAACACTATTAAGAGCATTAAGTGGAGAATACAATGAAATCAAGGGTTTCTCAACAACATACTTAAACCACAAGGAGATGAAACATTAACCAAACAACAGCAGAAAGATTTGAGGTGGTTACCTTCTTTGATTTTCCTTTTCTATTGCTTTATCCCTTCCTTTTTTCTCTTCCTTCTAGCCGCCAAACCTCAAGACCAAAATAACACTGATTTCTATTTAAAATGGTGCCCTAGGGATTTGGGCCCATTTTATACTTCCCATAAATTTCCATTTTGCCCCTCCAACTATACTTTCAATGCTTAGACTTCGGTCACCAAACTTTCACATTTTCCATAAAAACCCGGTTGTTACACACACATATTATCATCACATGTAAGTCTTTCATTCGAGTATTCTTTCAATTTCAATGTATAACAACCCAAACAAAATAAACATTTCAAATCATAAATATTAGATTATCCCAAAACGGGTCCCAAAATTTCTTACATCAATTCAAAATCTGGTTGGCGGAATCAACCTACACAACTGAGAAATAACTAAATGACTACAGTGTTACTATGAGGTCAAGCCTTTCTGCTACGCCCTGCTCACTTGCCAGAGCCTTTCACTACCTGCTTTCCTGAAAGGTTTTTAATTTAAAAGAAAGCGAGGGTTAGACCATGAGGTCTAGTGAGTCCCTCAAACAATTATCAAAGCATTTAAACAGAATACCATTTCAGTATAAATCGTTCATAAAATAGTTTAGATTAAATCGTTTCGGATATAAATCCGCCCCTCATAAATTGACACCCTGAAGTCACCCTAAGGTGACAACGAGTCAGTCTCATGCTGCCTTGCAGGGTCACACCGCCCTTGGCATAAACGGGAACACCCTCCCGGCACGAGCTGGCGGGCCACTTCCCGACTTAGTCAACTTACATCAAAATCAATGTATGCATACATCCCACATAAATTTTCAAACATCAATTCATGCAATTAAAGCATAAGCATAAAGCATGGCATTTCTCATCATATATCCGCTTTAGAAAAACATATTAAAAACCACACGTTTTAGTTTAGAAAACTCACCTGATATGCTTACTTCCTTCCTACCTTGCTCTGTACTCCCCAAACGATCTACCTGAGTCAAAGGATAAACACATAAGCTAACTAACCGAACCGTCCGGACATCACTGACCGGGCACTCTTACTTCCCGGACATTTCTACTTACCGGACACCACAATGTCCGGACACCTCTGCTTTCCGGATAACTCTACATTCCGGACGCTTAACCTTTCCGGACACTTAACCTTTCTGGACACTTAACCTTTCCGGACACTATACCTTTCCGGACACTTAACCTGCGACAAGAAGCTATCCGGACAACTTCCGGACACCTGCTTCGCAAGAAGGTTTCCGGACGAGGTGCTGTTCGAGTTTAATGCTCGAAATCATGCCAAACACCCATTAAACAGTAAGATAATGCGACGATTAACTACTTACAGGCCCATTATCAAATCCCACAAAGTTTTACTGCCTAAACACAACCCAAAGATGCTTAAATCTCCCTTAATGGTCTTAAACAACTTTTTGCAAGAAGACTCTCAAAACCACAAATCACCAGACGAATCTTAGATGAGGTTATGGATTAAGGATTACCTGATTGATTGTTGCAGGAAGCAAATTCCGAATTCCGATCCTTCTTCTGATTCTACCACTTGAGGATCCTTCTCTTCTCTTGCACCAAAAACCTCAAGCTCAAGTGCCCTTTTCTCTCTAAATCTCTCAGCCGACACACACACCAAATCAGAGAAATTGAAATGATACCTAGGGTTTTGTGCCCTTTTATACTCCCTCTCTCATTTACCAAATGGCCCCTCAACTTCTACTTTTATTTACAACTCCACACTAACCACAAAACACTTCGAAAAAGGTCTGGGTCGTTACACAATGTATAATTGATTTTGTCTATTTTGTAATTTCGTGATTTATTGCTAACTAAATTCTCATTTCTTTGCCTTTTTTTTCTTCAGGAATGTAACCTACAATGCTAAAAAAATATTTGAGTATTAGTTACTTTGATATTACATTATTACTAGCAAAGGACAATAAATCTTCTTTTTTATATTCGTTTCTTGGTTTGATATATACTAATATGTTTTGAGTGTTCATTTGGAAAATTAATGTTCTATTTAAATATAAACCGACTAATATTCTTCAAATTTGTTTTTTTGACCTCCAATTATTTTGAGTTATGTTCAAAATTAGATTGATTTCATTTTGTGAACTTATAAGTTTCAACATCAAAATCTTGCTACAGTTTAATAAGATCGATACCACTGTTAACAATGTAGCCGAGACAATCAATTAAACTGCAATGCTATGTAATCGTGTTATTTTGACCCAAACTGCAAAAAAAATCAAGGAATTGATGGTGATGGAACGAAAAGATTGAAAAAAGTCGGTGACTAAACGAAAAAAGTGGATTCTTAATAAAAACATTTTTTAAAATCTAAAGACTTCTACGTATTTTCTTATAATAAAATAATAATATAAATAAATACAAATACTTTATTAAATTTAATCATGTATTGTCGTAATTTTTTTAGTAGACGATTATAATTTTTGAAATATTCGTATTATTGGTATTTTATATAAAGATTATTTTAATTACCTATTTTAATGATATATAAATATTTGATAATGTAATTTTATTCGGTAATTGTTGATACAATTTATATATATGTTGTTTCTATTTAAAAAAACATAGAATATTTATTCTAAATCTAAATATTTAGTGTTGAGTTTTGGTTATCCGATATTTTTTACTACGTTGGTGACCTATGATTTATTTTTCAATTTATATCATATTTTGTATTGGTTTATTTTAAACAAGTTCATTAATGTTATATATAAATATTTAAATTATAGTTATTATTAATAATTTTCAACACACATCCAACATATTTCATAATTTTATTAGTTGAATATGTTTAAAGTCGATCTTTATCTAAAATAAATTGTTGTATATGGATTTGCAACATATTTCATATTTGTGAAAATAATAAAAACAATTTTTTACAATTTTGTTAACATAAAATTTGATCATCGCGCAACGCGCGATGTCGAACACTACTTGTAAAAAGGATAAAGTGGTCATGAAAGTTTTCGTCAAATTTTAATTAAGATAGCTACCAAAATTGATTTGTTTGAGAAAAGGAAAAAAAATGAAAGAAACACTTTATTTTAGGTTAATTATTTCAGTTATTACCGTTTTTTCAATATTATGTTTACTATTTAATGTTAAATTACTTAATTTTTAAATATTTACAAATAAATGGTGCATGAGTATAATTTTTTAAAGTTGCATATTTAAATTCATAAATAACTGATAAACATTATCAAATTAAAGATAAAAATCACATTTTAAGTATAAAAAATATAAAATATGATTAGGATAATTTTTGAATTTATCTTTTTATTTTAAGAAATTATATTATTAAACCTAAAATAAATTACATCATTTTTATTATAATACTAGTCTTTGGCTCGTCCGTTGCGCGACGATCAAATTTGTGTTTTAAGTTAATTATTTGATGTTTAATAGTTGTTTAATAATTTTGTGACAAATACAATGATTGATAAAAAGAAAACAAAAATTTCACAAATAGGGAATATTATCTTGAAGATAAAAATATTTTTATTAAGTTTGATACCTATTATAAATGTCGTTACTAAATGAATTTATCAAACGAATACACAATAACTACATATTTATATTTTTGAAAAAGGTTCGAACTCATAATCCAAAAGTCAATTGATAAGTGATATCTTTTTTTTCCAAGTAATTAAATCTCTTATGATAATTCTAAGTGTGTTTTGTTGACAGAATGAAATTTGATATAATTATAATTCGTCGATGAATTCGAGTTTGAAGTAAAAATTGATATGAAATTGCAAAAAGAAAATCACGACAATTTAGTGATTATTTGTATCAAATTCCATACTAATTTCAACAAATCTCATACTAATCACGACACATTAATTCATATATATTTATAATATTTAATAATATAATTAAATCCAAAAATATTCAATATTGGGCTCATTTCGAAGGTATTGACGAAGGGGATTACAATGGTATATTTTGTAAAAATAGAAGTGTTTTTTAATGCATTTTAGTTCATATACATTATTTATGTTTATATGATAAGAGTCTAAAATGAAAAATAAAAAAAAAGTAAGAATTAAAAGTAAACTACATACCTAATTATAAGGGTAGTAAATGTAACGTATAAATTAAAAAATTGAATTAATGAGAGATTTAAGGAGGAGTGAATGCGGGTGTGCTAATTGAACTTATAATGTAAATTGCGTCCAGATACATGTTTAGGCGGGAAAATACTGAAGTCGGATCACCAGAAGACGACACGTGGCATGTTAGTTACTTATTTATTATATGTATAGATTTATATATGGTAAATGTAACAAATAAACTCATACACCATTTTCATCTTTGGTGATGTTTGAACCCCTAACCTCCTAGAAGGTCAAAGACTCAGATACCGCTAGACCAAAAGCCCTTTGGTAATAAAGTCATTATTGCTTTCTCAAAACCACATAAATTCGTAATATAAAATCGATAAAGACAAAAATAAAATGTAAAATTATAATCGAGATATACACTTCTATTATTGATAATTTACAACAAATAATTTAATTAAACATGAAAAATACAATATATTGATAATTTGATACAAAGGTTAAATGAAGTCAATTTTGTTTTAGACCTTGTTTTTTCAATGTAACATCACATTTATATTTTGCTTTTCATTTTAAACAATAAAGTCATTGAAAATGTTTTTAAAGTAGATAATTAAAACTTAAAATCTCTAAAAATGACATTAAACTTCAATAACTTTTTCGTTTTAAAGATCACAAGTAATAATTAATAGCAAAAATACTCGCATGTAATATGTGGCACAATAATGCTACAATTATAAACCAAATATCGCGTTTGCTTTTCAAATCATATAATGGTAGGGACAAAATATCGTATCAACGGTGATTGGACTACTAAGAATCTGAGATTTCCACGAACTTCCGGTGCAAAGTTTAGAGTTTTAATAGTTTCATTGATATTATAGTGAATAATGACGAATTAGTTTAACAAGTATGTAAAATGCGAGTATGGGTGGAAGTTTTCTCCGAGAGTATTATAGCAACTTAACTGGGCACATTAGCCCCCATACGATTTCTTCCTCTCGATGCTACGTCATTAGGGATGAGATCGGGACCGGACCGGTTGGTACTGAATTTTTTTGGGACTAAAAATTAGGACCGAAATATATGTACCGGTTCGGTTTCGGTCCCGGGGCGGGAAAATCGGTACTAAGACCACTTAGGACCGAAAATATGAAAATGTATCAAATGAATATCAAAACCAATCGTAAACCAAAATATTTTTATAATGTTTCAAATGTGTATCAAAACCATTCCCAAACAATCAAAAATTTGACAATCAAAAGTTCAACAAATTTCGGTATTCTTTTAGGCATTTTCTTTTTCATTTTGTTCGTTTAGGAGATGATATATCTTGATTAGAGAAAGATAAAGTTAGTTTATTTAAGAGATGATATGCATACTTAAGAAATTTTAAAAAAACATTGTCTATTAATATTCCAGTTCGGTTTCGGAATATTTCGGGGAAATCCCGGTACCGAATCCCGAATCCTGAATCCCGATTTTGTCGAATACTTGGAACCGAAAACCGGACCGATTACATGGTACCGGTTCGGGTTCGGTACGGTACCAGTTCTGTTCGGGAAAATGGTACTCGAAGCTCATCCCTATACGTCATATAGAATGTGGGCACAGTCTCACCACAAAGTGGCCACAATTGTCAAATTTCGGTTTGCCAGCGTCACTAACTAGCAGGGACTAACTAGCAGGGACGGACCCAGAAAATATTTCATATGGTGGAACCATATAATATAGACAAAAAATAATTACAAAAAGCACGATTTTTATCGACGTGTCTTCATTTTTTTTACAGACGTTCAATATTGTCTAATGTGTTTTTAGACTAATTCCATCGTTTCAAGGGATTTTAAAGTATTTTTTCCTCGATTTCGAGGGATTTTTTTGTTGATTTCAAAAGTTTTTTCTATTTTTTGGTTGATTACGAGGTATGGTTGCACCTTCTTGAAGTTTCCAAAATGATACGGTTGAACCTTCCACGAACCAAATTTTTTTACCTTTGCCGAAGAAATAATACGGTGGCACGTGCCACCATAGCCACCACTACAAAAATAACTACTTTTACCGGAGGAAAATGTCGTCGGCAAAAGTCGCGAAAGTCGCCGACAAAAGCTCAAAATCTTTTGCCGTCGGACTTTTCCGTCGGCAAAAGTTTAAGTGAAAAAAATATTAATTATAATAAAATAACTTTTCCCGGCGAGTTGGTGAAATTCGTTGGTAAAAATGGTATTTAAAATTTTTAAAAGTACTTTTGCCGGCGATTTGAGAAATCCGTCGGGGAAAGTAACTTTACCGGCGACTTATATGAAATTTGTCGGCAAAAGTGCATCTTTGCCGGTGGCATTTTTCTTCGGCAAAAAGTTAAACTTTTACCGGAGGATTTCGTCTAAGTCGTCGGTAAAAGTTACCTTTACAGGCGGGCTTTCTAAACTCCCCTGTAAAAGTGCAGTTTCTTGTAGTGCACCATGGTAGGTCCGTCCATGCTAAGTAGACCTCGAGGGTCTTAGTTCTGCCAGTATGGAGAGATGCGTATATCTCTATGACACACCAACTTTACCGACATCTGAACCTTAGTGTCGATTATGCAAAAATCCATATCTATATGTGATTATTAAAGATTTTCTCAAACCTCCTTGCATCATTCAAGCCGTATTTCGGATCCGCTCCTCTTGAGGTCTTAGATCTAATATTAACACGCACAGGTGATCAGCTTGTACGCGTTGAGTTAAAGTTTCAACTCCAATGACCAAACCGAAAAGTTAAGAAAAAGCGATAACACTCAAGTGTTACATTTTACCTCTCGGGTTTAGCTCACACCCACATCCAAAGGGGGGTTTAGTTACTGATTAAAGAGAAAGCATGATGAAGATGAAGAAAGACATAAATCGAAATTGCATTAAACGTAAATGTACCACTGTGGTCACGAGTTCATCACAGTAGTGGACATAAAGTAAACTTGGAGATATTAAAATTACAAGATACTAAAATGAAATGTAAAAACTAAGTTACTTTGCTTCAGCTGATTCAACTTGTTGGGGATGTCCAAATGCCAAGCCAAACTCTCTTTTTATGGTGAAAGAGGATAAATGAAGGTGAAAGAGACGTGACAGGAGAAAGAGACCTCTTATGTTTGGCTTTTTCTTCACAAATTGTCTTCTTATGATTTGTCCTCTTTGCCTCTCCTCTTGTGAAATATTCAGGGTTGACTCCACCTTGAGCATGCTCCTTTTCACTAATTTGGTTGCAAAAATCTATAGAAAATATTGAAACATGCAGTTGTCCGCCACCGTGGTGATACTGTGGCCACAATGGTACACCAAAACGAGATTTTTGATCTTTTCAGCTATTTCATACATTTTGGAACAATTTGGACCAAAAGGATTAGAAAAGCTCAAATGGGTACGAAAAAGGCCAAAAATGGGTTTAAAAAGAGTGACAAATAACTCTAAAAATTGAGGGATATCAATAACCCTCTCTCTCTAGATTACGTTTATATAAGTTTGGGGTTAGGTGTGTTAACTCTCCGCCTATAGTTGTGAATAAGAGAGTAAATAAGAAGAAGCACTCTTATTTCATGTGTGCGTGTTTTGGAGGAGCAAAGGAGGAGGAAAATTGGTTGTGGTAATCGGTAGCTAAGAAAAGAAGCAAGTGGAGGATACATCTTCCACAGGTAAGAATCTCACCTTCTAAGCTTAATCTCATCTACTAATGGAGTTCTTTGTGGGGATGAAGGTTTAGTGTTGAAAGTATAAACTGGACCAATCTTGTCATTCTATTTCTAACTTAATTTATTTTTGTGTTTGTTATATTTGTTTGTTCAAGGACTATTTCTGCCAAACTAAGAAAGATTTGTATTGCGCTTCAATGGCTATGTTGAACAAGGGTAGCGGAGCAATATTCAAGTTTTCAGGGGTTGTTTTGTCAAGGACCGAGTTGCAATTTACATTTAATATAAATGGGATATTTCTCACATTTTGAGATCACTTTTCAGATTGTAATTTTCTCTCGTTTTAGCAAAGCTCTTCCTCTCTTCTTAGTTTTAGGGTTTTGTTAGAATTAGGGTTTCTTAACTTCAAACCTTTTGAAGTTAGTGTGTGTTGAGAGTTTTATGTAGTGAGTTTTACATTGTAAGTATTGTATCATTTCTCAGAGATTATCAAATAATATTTGGTTCATAATTTTTCACAAGGTATCAGAGCATCTTGGTTCGATCGTCATCAAAGAACCTTTCATCGACGATTTCCTCTGGTATGACCTCTTTCATCTTTCACCCCTGAGATCTGATTTTTTCGTATCCCTTTTCTGTTTGTATCGACTCGTATGGATCTTGGCCTTATAGCCCTGGTTTGTCTTGTTCGATCGATTCATCTCCTTAGATCTGTTGTAATCAGATCTGAGTTCGATTCATCTCCTTAGATTTGTTGTAAATCAGATCTGAGTTCTTTTTTTCTCTCTAGGCTGATTGGATCCTGACTCTAATAGTCTTGGTTCATCATCCTCGGTCTCTCATTGTCTTAGATCTATTTTTCGTTGTTCGTTATTTGTTTCTGAGGTGTTCAGATCTTGACTTCATAGTCCTAGTTTGTTTATCTCAATCTTCATATCGACAGCAAAGTTTGTAGATCTAATCTCTTTGTTTTTGTTTGTTTTTTGTTTATGTCATCTATGAGTATTTCGTCCAATTATATTCCTTTTTTGATTGATTGTCTGTTGTTGCATGCATTCAGGCAGGTGTATGATTGATTGTCTGTTGTAAACCCAGTCCATATCTGGTTATGTAATCTGTTGATCTGCTTACTTTAGTTACATGCATTATTTTTTTTAAGATCTGATTTCTATGTTGGTCAGATCTAGTCTCATATTTTTTCCTTGTTACATGCATTGTACTTTGTTGTAGATATTCATCTCATTCTTACGTTGTGATCTGATCTCCTTAGATCTGGTTATAGTGGCTGTTTAGTGTAACCTGGCCGTCTTAGATCAGGTTACGTCGTTTGCCTGCTGTGATTTGGTCTCCCTAGATCTGGTTACAATGGTTGTTTTCTCTTGTACAATTGTAAGATCCCACATTGGTTGGGGAGGGGAACAAAGGTTGCCTTATAATAGGAACTTGATACCTCCCCTATCAGACGCGTTTTAAAACCGTGAGTCCAGGTGTGTGGACAAAGCGGACAATATCTGGTACAGTTGTATGGGACGTTACAACTTGGTATCAGAGCACAGCTTGAGTGAATCAGACACATCTCGGTGTGTTTGGTCTCAAGTTGCGGCTATGAAATTTCAATTTCTTTTACTAAAATCTTTTAGAATAAAGGGAAAAGGAAAACCCGTTTGGGAAACGATGATCGAGGGCGCAGTGTGTACAGTCAGCCGACGCTATTTGGGAAGGTACGGTACTTAGTGTATTTATTGCTTTCTAGGCATAGGGTATGCATGCTAGATTGCCTATGTTGTTTACACTGTACTGTATGATGACTGCTTGCTGGTAGGAATCAATGCTAGTTATAGTAGGTTGTTAAGTGAAGGCCCTATAGGTTGTATGCAGTAAGAATCATATAGCCTTAGAATATTTGATTTAGTTCTATTGCGCAGCTCTTGTTTGAGTCCAACCGTTCTAGGATAGAATTTTGTATTCGAATGTCTATTTGATTCACGCTGCATGCGACTGGGTATTCGCGAGGCAACTCGTTATGGCTAACAGGGATTCCGTTGTAGCAAGGGTAGTGGGATGAGATGAAATTCCTAGTGAGCTGGGAATAGCGTTTACATATGAGTACGTATGCAAAATTGCTTTCTAGAACATAGGAGTATGTATGCTAGATTGCTTGGTGCTTAATACAATGTATTGTATGGTTGTTACTTGCTATTAGGAACTTATACTAACTTTGATAGGTTGATTAAGCGGATGCACTATAGGTTGTATGCGGTAGGAACCGAATAGCCTTAGAATGTTGGATTTAGTTCTATTGCGCAGCTCTTGTTTGAGTCCAACCGTTGTAGGATAGAATCTTATATTCGAATGTCTATCTGGTTTCCACTGTATACGACTGTGCGTTCACGAGGCGACTCGTCAGGGTTAGTGGGGGTTCCGCCCTAGCAAGGGTAGTGGGGTATTATGTTTATTCCTAGGGAGCTAGGAAGAGTGTGTATATGCGTCAGTATGGACATACGTGTATGGTTTTTGTTTGGGCGAGCAACTACTTGGATACTCGGGATGGGACTCGGAGCGGACAGTGATAGGTGCAGATGGTAGTAGTAGAGCTCCTACTACCGGAAGCACAGGATCAATGTTCGAGTCGGGGAAAGTCGCGAGGAATCCAAGGAGTGAGCGTGAGCGTTGTTAGTGTGAGTTATTATGCGCTAATAACTCGTTGTAATATCTACCCTGAATAGCCATCACAAGGAGGAACGACTATGGTAAACCTACTAGTACAGGCGTGTACTTGTTTTGCTTTGATGGGATGATCGTTGGGGTAGTGTCGAAGGTTATAATTTAGTAGTCGTGGTTTTGGGTTGGGGCGTCACTTTGACATTTGTTAACACGTAATTAGGTGGGAGAAGGTGAGTGAAGTTGGCCGGCTTGTGATTGCGGTTGCGGATACTCGCGTGCTTTAAGGTGAGTTCTCTCACTGTGTAGTTAGGGGTTGTATGCATGTCATAGTAGTTTGTATGTACTACTGTCTTTGTGGTGTGAACTAGTTGTTTGTGGTGTGTAATATTTGATTGGTTTAAATGCTTAGTATAAATGTTTTACATTACACCTCGGTGGGACCGAGGAAGTGGAAAGAAACGTTGTGGGAACTCGGCGTGACGAGTGTGTTACATTACAACTCGGTGGGACCGAGGGCTCGGTGGGACCGAGGAAGTGGAAGGAAACGTTGTGGGAACTCGGTGTGACGAGTGTGTTACATTACACCTCGGTGGGACCGAGGGCTCGGTGGGACCGAGGTGTTGGATACATAATTACTTGTAGATGTTTACTCGTTTTATGTAACTGTGATGTTGTTGCTTATGTGCGGATAGGGGTGATGTGTATATAATTCCTATCTGCGCATGTGATGGAATTCACTAAGCTTCGTGCTTACCCCTTCCCAATATCTTATGATTTCAGGTGCGAGTAGCAGTCGGGCATGACGGTACACACGGGCGCAAGGCGAAGGCTGTTTAAGTTTAACTTTTTAAATGGGGATTTAATTATATAACTTTTCCGCTGCTTAAATTTCATTTGACGGTTTTAATTAACGACGTTTATTTTTATTGTAATGGGATTTGTTAACTTATGGTTTGATTGTAACGAAATGCATTATTTTTAAAATTTTAAATTCATTGTAATTTTTGGGACGTTACAGATGGTATCAGAGCCGGGAACCGAACTGGTGTGCCAGCGAGGACGCTGGGCTCCCAAGGGGGGTGGATTGTAAGATCCCACATTGGTTGGGGAGGGGAACAAAGGTTGCCTTATAATAGGAACTTGATACCTCCCCTATCAGACGCGTTTTAAAACCGTGAGTCCAGGTGTGTGGACAAAGCGGACAATATCTGGTACGGTTGTCTGGGATGTTACAACAATAGTGTGATTTGACCTCAATAGGTCCGGTTACATTTTGTTTGTATCAGATTGTCTTTCAGACGAGGATCGTGGTGTCTGGTGCCATCAGATCTGGAGGTGTGATCGAAGGTCGATTGTTGTTTGTTGTTGTTCATAACGAGATCTGTCCAGATTATTAAATATTTGTCCAGATCCTTGGTTTTCTTGTTTCTTTCGGTTCAGATCCAAAGTCGACATTCTGTTTGGTCTGAATTCTTTCTTCCTCTGATTTGCATTTTTTGTCTTTGCTGCTGAAGTCGAGTTCTGTTCAGATCCTCGTGTTTTTCAGCTCTATCGCGATCAGATCTGAGGTGCTTAATACCTCTCGGTCTGAATCGGTTCTTGTCGATTGACGATCTGAGATCTTTCATATCTCACGATCTGATCGATCTTCTATTGTTGGGTGGTTGTTTCAGTCTCATCTCAGATATGTGATCATTGATATCTCGGTGTCTGAGGTTTTCTTTTTAGTTGTTTTTTCGGTTCAGAACTCAGACCTGCGATCGCTAATATTGCTTGGACCGAGTTCTCCCGTATGACTGTTATTTTTTAGACTTAATATCTCATGTTCGTCTAGGCACTCAGATTTGAGATTCAAATTATCTTTGGTCTGAGTTTGTTGTGTTTTAAACTTCGAGATTTCTCTATCTCTTGCTCGTTAGGCCTTTGTTAAAAATTGCTATCTCGGCTGAGTGATTGATCATCGTGGCAGATTTTGCGCGTGTCACTAACGAGGATCGCCGCTCGCCGGTTTTTGTTAAGCCTTGCTTATTATCTCTGCAGATTTGTTATATCCATTATAATAATTGTTTCTATTGTCTCTTATTCTTGTCCTTTTCTCATATCTGCTTCTTGTATATTCTGTTCAGGTGTGATTGTTGGTTTCTATTACTGTTATTGCTTCCGCTGTATTGCTGTATTGTTGTATTACTATTGTCGCTTTGCTTAAGATTCTGAGGTAAGGCTTGACCTAGCACCGTTGAGTGCTTTAGGAATCCTGACATATATTATCTCAGTATCTTCCTTGGATTTTTCAGTAATATCAATGTCTGAGGTTCTATAGATTTATTTTATAAATGTTTTTGTTTGTCGTGAGCTCTTTAAGCAAGGATCGACGTTTTATGCCTTGTTACTGAAAGTGTTGCATCATATCTGCTTTGTCTTCATCGAGATCCGGTTGGCAAATAAACGTCTAATAAACGGTGCTCTTCTATAAACCTCAGAACTGGTCGTCGTTTGGTTTGTATGGTTTACGTCAGTTTTTTTTAATTGCTTGATTTCTACTTTTCAACATTTCTCTCTAAACTCTCTTTCTTTCCAAATACTTATTCTATTTTTAGATTTCCTCTTTTGTAAGTTTAGAAATTATTTTTTGAAGAGAGATTGTATTGTCTTGTTGTTATAGATAAATACTTTTCACCTTTTCTTCTAGATCGGAGACATCTTTTTCATATGCGCAATCAGGTTTTTTTCTCTTCATTGGAGTTGGTTGAGCTCGCTTCACAGTCCGTTGGACGTGAGTTGGCAAGGATCGCTGGTAAATCTCCTCAGATTGAAGCTCTCGTCGTTAAATTGATCGTATCTGTGGTCTGGAGGTGAAACAATAAAATCTTTTTCAGATTTTGTTGTTCTTGATCCATTCAGTTCATGTTTTTGTTTTCTTTCTTACCTATGGTTCAGATCTGCGATACATAAATACCGCATGACCTGAGTTCCTGGTTGTTCTTCTTTCTGATCTAAGGTTTATAACCTCAAGATCGTGTCTGCGTTTCAGATCTGTGGCATTCATATTCTTTTCTTCATCAGATTAGTGTTCTCATCTTGTTTCAATCTGGTGTTATTGTTCGGGTCAGATCTGTGGTTCTTAGTAACTCGTGGTTCGACTCCTCGGTGTTCTGGTGCAGATCTGAGATCTCGTTTGCTCTTGTCAATCGAGGTCTCTTCCTTTTTTGGCGATATTGCTATCATTTCTTCTTGGCGATATTGCTATCATTTCTTCTCTTTTTTTTCCGTTTTACTAATATTTCGAGTAAGGTGCTTGGAACCAACGGTGTGTTACCTTCTGTCTTTTAAGATTGTGGTTGGTTCGTTCTATATTGTTAGATTTCTTTTGCCGATATTGTTAAAGTTCTCTCCAGATTCCTTGTCTCGACAAAATCTGGTTAGTGTTTGTGTTTTCTATCGTCAAAATCTAGTCTATCAGTGTTGTTGTGTGTTTGATACCTTTTCTCGTATTTGTGTTCCTTCCGGTTCTTTTATCTCTTCAGATCTGCTATTCTTTTGGTTGTGTGTTTCAGTGATTAACACATAACCTGTTCTTTTGGTCTGAAATCTTGTTTTTCTTCCTCCTATTGAGGTATGGTGATATTTGTTTAACAAAGAGTCACTTTGGTTCTATTGTCTGTTTTTCTCAAATTCTCAGGTATCTGAGTTTTTTTTCTTTTGAATAGAGAATATTTGTTCTTGTCGATAATTATTTCTCTCTTCGTTCTTGGTCTCGTTTTGTGAGATTTTCATTTGTTCAGGGTTTTTCTTGGTTTTTTCTTTGTTGTGGTGGGTTTCTACTACTCTATACAGGTTAGCTTCCGCTGTGCATCATAGAAGAAGGTAGTCAAGTGCACTGTAAGTTTCTTTCACCTTCTGTCTGTAGTAAGGCCACTGAGTAAGTGATCTTGGCCTATGGACAGGCCTCTTCTCATCTGCTATTATTGTTTCTCGTTATATTCTTCTGGTATCCTCTTTCTTGTGGGTGTTTTTACTTGTCTTTCACTCAGCTTGACACCAATGGCACTCATATGTTGTGTATAAATTGAAAGGTACTGACATCTACAAACTGTGGTTCTGTGCTACAATTTTTCCATTGGAAACTAAAACCATGTTCGGTCTTATCAATGACACCTATCCCCACTTAAAAGTTGATCATGTTATGGAAAAACAATCGAACAGTTGCAATTCTGTGGTTGTGTCTTGGATGTTAAGCTCTGTTTCTGAGGAGTTAACTTTAGGACATGTTTTTTCAAAACTATTATATGAAATATGGGAAATATTGAAAGAAGCTTACGATAAGATACATGCTCTTGTTATTTTCAATCTTCATCGAACGTTAACTTCATTAAGTCAAGGTGGAACTGTTGTATCTGAGTGTTATCATAAGCTTAACATGTTGTGGAACCAGTATGATGCCTTTGTTAAGTTTTCTTCTTGCACCTGCAATGCTTCAATGGTTTTCAAAAGAGACAGAGAATTTTAAATCAAAATTTTAATTTGTGGTCAAAATTGTTTTTTGCTCCTGAGTTTTCTGGAGTATTTCAAGTCACAAAATCGGTGTCTTTCTCTATTGTTGAAGAACATGCAACCAACTTACTTGGACTTCAGTTCTCTGGGTTACTAAACATGGCAACTATGACAAATCTTCAAAATCATGGACGGATCCTTGACTCTTGTGTTTCTCATCATATGGTGTTTCCTTTCCCTTATTTTCCAATGTTGCAGATGTGGCTAATGGTACATATTTGGTTAATAGAATGCATTCCTCTGTTCTTACTGGAAAAAATCCATATGAGTTGATATATGGTTTTTCGTACTGTTCTTTTTCATCTTAAATGGTTTGGGTGTTCGTTTTTTTTCTGTAAAACTAGGCATGGGAATTGGCCCCGACCCGTCGGGGAACCCGGTCCACCCGCCCCGATCGGGGATGGGGATTCCCCGCTAAACCGTGGATGGGGACGGGGATCCCCGTTTGTCTCAAACCGGGGATGGGGACAGGGACAGGTATCGCATCCCCTGCCCCGCCCCGTCCCCGTTTATATATTAATTAATAGTTTTTTCATAGTTTTTTTTAGATGTTAGTATGTATATTGGATGTCAAATCTAAATACAATTACTTGATATGGTGTTGGATATTACTCAACATGGTTTTAAACATTACTCGATATGTTTTGGTACGTTTGACGCTATTTTTTTAGATTAGATTGATTTTATTTTTGTTATCATTTGTTATATGATCTTGTGAATTTTTTGTATTAAATTAAATTTCTAACTAGGTTTAAAATATAAAATAGTTATTTTTCGGATGTTAGTATGTATATTGGACGTCAAATCAATATATAATTACTCGATATGGTTTGGTACGTGTGACGTTAACTATTTTTTTTGGATAGGCCGAATTTCTTTTGGTTTTAGGTTATTAATTACTATATGATGTTGTAATTTTTTGTATTAAAATAAATTTCTTTTGTATTAAAATAATTTTTTTCGATCGGGGATAAATCCCCGTTCCCCGATGGGGATGGGGATGGGGATATGATCATATTCCCCGGCGGGGACGGGGACGGGGATGGGGATTGAGGTCCCCGCCCCATTCCCATGCCTATGTAAAACAAAGTGTTTTATATAAGTTCGACACTGAATCTGAGAAGTGTATCTTATTGGGTTATGCTCATTCTCATATAGAGTACCAGATGTTGAGTGTGGATTCAAAAAAAGTGATTGTTTCTCTTTATGAGAGTGTTTTTCCTTTTAAGTTGTGTACTAACAGCTCTAGTGATAGTGGTCTAACTTTCTTTGACTGATTTTACTGAATATCAGAAATTAATAGGTAGATTAATTTACCTATTAGCTACTCGTCCTGACATTGCATTTGTTGTTCATTGTTTAAGCCAATTTATGCATTCCCCTCGACAGTCACATCTTAAATTGGTTTTTCGAGTTTTGAGGTATTTGAAATGCTCTCCAGAAAAAGGTGTTTATTTCTCTTCATCCTCTGGTTTTAGATTGAGTGCGTTTGTTGATGCAGATTGGGGTAAGTGTCTATCTACTAGACGATCAGTCACTGGTTGTTGTTTATATTTAGGAAACTGTATGGTTTCTTGGAAAAGCAAGAAATGGTCAACAGTTTCTCGTTCTTCAGTTGAGTCTGATTATAGGGCAATGACATCTGCCCTATGTGAGATTATTTGGATTCTTAGGGGCTGTTTGACAGTTGCTGAATGGTTTAGTGCAGAATGATTAAGTGGTCAGAATGATTAAGAGGCTTTTATGATATAATGCAAAATAAAATATGGTTGTTTGGTAATTGTTTAGAATGAAATCAGGCTGCTGAATGGTTAAGGGATGTCCAGGATGCTAAATCATTCAGAGGGTTTTAGGACCATTAAGAGGCTTACATCGTTTTTGCCAAACAAGATTTACCTCTTAGCGATTCAGAGGTTGCCTCTTAATGAGTCCATTAAGAGGTAAACAAACAGCCCCTTAATATTTTAACAGTTTTAAAATTAAAAAATCTTCTTCCTGTTGATCTAAATTGTGACAATAAATTTGCTATACAAATTGCTAACAATCCTGTTTTTCATTAACGTACTAAGCATATATATAAATTTATATACATCAAGTAAGAAATAAGGTAACTTCTGGAATGCTAAAGAATGTTAAAATACCATCTTTAGAAAACCAAACTAATATTTTTACATAATCTCTTGGTGTAAATCAACATAACTATTTGTGTTCTAAGTTAAAAATGTTAGATCTTTTTTTTAATGCCAAGATTGAGGGAGGGTGTTGAAAGTATAAACTGGACCAATCTTGTCATTCTATTTCTAACTTAATTTATTTTTGTGTTTGTTATATTTGTTCAAGGACTATTTCTGCCAAACTAAGAAAGATTTGTACTGCGCTTCAATGGCTATGTTGAACAAGGGTAGCGGAGCAATATTCAAGTTTTCAGGGGCTGTTTTGTCAAGGACCGAGTTGCAATTTACATTTAATATAAATAGGATATTTCTCACATTTTGAGATCACTTTTCAGATTGTAATTTTCTCTCGTTTTAGCAGAGCTCTTCCTTTCTTCTTAGTTTTAGGGTTTTGTTATAATTAGGGTTTCTTAACTTCAAACCTTTTGAAGTTAGTGTGTGTTGAGAGTTTTATGTAGTGAGTTTTACATTATAAGTATTGTATCATTTCTCAGAGATTATCAAATAATATTTGGTTTGTAATTTTTCACATTTAGGTTCAAATATGAATTCCTAGTTGTTTGATGTTAATTCTACGGAAATCCATCTTCTCATGGAAGTTTGGATTTAGAAATGGAATTGGATTTGAGACTCAATTAGAGGTTCTTGTGTTGTTTATCATTTTGGTATTTTGGTAATTGGTGTCGTAAATGGTTAAAATTCATGAATGAAATTGAAGTAAGGTTTGATTAGTGTTGTGTAATGGTTAGATTTGGATTGGATTTATGTTGAAGGGTTTTCATCCAACATCTATGTGTCATTTTCCCGTTTGGATTGTTAGTGTATTGGGTGATTTTGTCTTTAGCTTTAGACCGGGACTATTGGAGACAAAGTAGGTGGTCATTCTCGATTGACTCTCAAGTGTCCAATGATTCTAAACCAACCCAAGGCTCTAACTATAAGGCCATCCGTAGCCCAGGGTTCACAACCCTCTTACCCTCTGCGCCACATCAGCGCCACATCAGCTTTCCACTTTGAACCCTCTTGAACCTTTTTGAACCCACAAATCCCGTACCCCAACCTTTTGAACCTCTTGAACCCACATGTCACCTCATCTAATTTTTTAATAAAAAATCATAACATTCATAAAAATAAAAATAAAATTACAAAATAAAATTAAAAATTACAAAATAAAATTAAAAATTCCAATTATGTTTTTGTCGAATTCTCTCTTTTCTCGCCAAAGTAGCCTTCAAAGCAGCTCCCGTAAGGTGATCGTGCGGGGCAATGAAAAACTCGAAGTCTTTTTCATATAGCTTTTCCAACTCGATTTCACACTTTTGTTGTTCGACTTGTCACTTTTGTTTTTCGACTTGGAACTTTTGTTGTTTGACTTCAAGTTTTTTCATTTTGTAATCAACCGTATCATCAATTTTACTTCTCAAGTCACTTATTTCGGAGTAAAGGCGGTTGTCGTCCGTACTACTCGTTGCTGCCTTTTTTGTCGTGTTTCTCCCGATGGGTCGTTGAAGTTGCTCATTCTCCCGAACATTTTCAGCGTCTTCATCGGAAGTTTGGGTACGTTTTGAACCCCGGGATGTATTTGTCATAGTTGGAACCGTATTCCATTTTGGAGATAATTTGAGGATATCCCAAGCTTATTCATGGGTGAAGGCAGTTTGGTATTCATTTTCGTACCGGACGTGTGCCGCTTTTAAAATATCGGCTTCACTCGATCCGCTTGATCTACTATTATACAAGTTGTTGTAGATGTCGGCGAATTGTTGTATCTTTTTGTTTAAATCTTTATATTTGGTGCTTAGTTGATGATGTGTTCTATATTTTTCACGACACATCAACTTATAAAACACTTCTCGATGCGACCCCAGAAGCTATCTATATTTATATAACAATAATAATAATAATTATAATTATGATAATAATAATAATAATAATAATAATAATAGTACCTCCGTTTTGTGCGTTACCGACAAGGGGGTCCTCCGAAACGTCGATCCACGCCGACGCTAAAGCCACTTCCTCCGCTTTAGTCCACGGTTGTCGGGCGACTCTTTTTTCAATTTTTTTCTTTTTTTGGTTTTGCGTTGGTGACGGGTTTGGTGTTGGGCTTGGTTGTCGATCCGGGGATGATTGTTGTGTGGAGATCGTTTGTGGTGTTTCCGGAATAATCTCTTCAAGATCGATTCCGGTGTTGAAAGCGGGTGGAGGAAATTGGAAATTTGCGGGCGCAAAACCTTGTAGGATCAAGCCTTCACGAGAAAATGGATAAATAGGACTTTGTTGAAATTGTTGGAAACCAACGTTCGGGGCAAATTGCGGAATATAAGGACTTTGTTGAAATTGTTGGAAACCAACGTTCGGGGTTTCTTGCGGTGAATCCGACCTCGTCGATCGGTTACGACGGGGTGTGGGTGGGGTGTTTGAATTCATGATGAGAGAATTTAGAGGATTGAGAGAAATGAGAGTGAAAAATGAATTGAGAGAATTGGTGTGAAAAATGGATGAGATTTGAGGTTGATTTATAGTGTTTAAATTGAATTTTTTTTTTGCAAAGAGCCGTTTGAATTGTACCGTTGGAATTAAAATTTTTTTTGAGAAAGGCTTCGGGTATGAGCGGGGTGGGGAACCCGATCGCCGAACCCGCACCCCGAAACCGCTGGAACCCGCCCCCTGCGCACCCGGTTGCCGCGGTACCCGGGGAACCCGCATGCCAAGCCCGTCACCGAGCCCGCATGGGGTACGGATGGCCTAAGATGTTTTTGACATGAGAATCTCCTACCTACAAAGAAGTATGTATTTCTTTAATGAACTTTAATTAATATAAGTTTATATCTATTAACATAATAAAGATGGAAAATGAAAAATAAAAAAGTAAGGGACACATGATAAATGAACTAAATAAATATGAGGGTAAAATATGTAATTTAAAAATAAAATAAATTAATTTAAGAAGTGGAGAGAAAAGATGTGAGAAAGGTCTAAGAATTTTATATAAAAAAGATGAATTTTAATAAGAGATATGAATAGCTTTTATTTTAGGGAAATTAGTTAAAATGCCTCAAATTGAACTCAAACGCACTTAAATGCCCAAAATCTCTTCAATTTTACGAAAATGCCCATTTTCTCCGTGAAACCAACCGTGATCACGGATTCCTTTGTGAATTAGATTTTTGGTCCGTGAAGCACATATCAAATTTTGAATTTTGGTCCGTGAAGCAAAGGAAGCAAATGGTCATTATTATATTGTCATAAATTATTTGGAACAATTTGTTTCAAATTTCTAAATCATTTCACGGATGTTTGAGGAAGCAAAGGATGTTTTCACGGAGGAAGCAAAAATCCATCTCCGTGAATGGATGAATGTTTTCACGGATCAAAAATTAATTTCACGGACAAAACATCTATTTTACGGACCAAAAATCCAATTCACAAAGGAGTCCGTGATCACAAACCTTTTCACGATTTTTTTTTGTATTTTCGTAATATTGGAGATAATTTGAGCATTTCACTGAGTAGTTGGTCAACTTAAGGTATTTTAATTAATTTCCCTTTATTTACCTAAAATCTAAAATTCTTCATTTTTCTAAGAATCTTTGCAACATTCTTATTCATGCCAACTCAGCTTAAAAAATATATTAAAAAAAATATTTATAATTATAATACTATTAAATAAATAAAATAATATAAAATTGAAAGATACAGTATCTCCGTTAAATTTGGGGAGGCGTAACGGCAGGGGGATGATAGAAACCTTTATCCATACGTCAGGCACCGTATAAGTTAACATTACCAACTGCAATTTACCTAAATACCCCTCCATCTTAAATTGCCTTTTAAACTTGCCTTTTAAATATGACAATTCATCTTACTTATATCTAACTTTTGGTTTATATAAGAGTTTCATTATTTAAAAGTTCTATAATTTATAACATCGGTATCCATTCAAAATCACTAATTTTAAATTATTAATAAAATAACTAACGATTTTTAGAAAACAGTTAAACTCAATAAAAGATATGTTGTAGGGTGTTAAAAACAACCTTCGACCGTTCAAACCGGTCGAACTAAGTTAAATCGGACCAGTTTTGCGGTTTTAACGATATGATTATTTGATCCAGTCTGAAAAATAGTCAAACCGTTCGATATGGTCCAATCTACATTTTCAACGTTTTTTTAGCGTTTTGGATTAGGCCGACCGTCAAAATTATATTTGGTTTTCATGTTGTATGCTCCACTATTACGGTCAGATTAAAAAAGTCCATCAAAATATTAAGTTTTTAGTTTTTACTTTTCAATTGGTCGTATTCCATACATCGACAAAATTCCAAAATCGGCCAAATATCATAATCTAAAATTTAAAATCGTCTTTTGACTTGCTAAATGTTCGTCCATTTTCAATTATTGTAGGTGGATTTGCTTAACTTTTTTTCAACATGCTCAATAGTATTTTAATTTTGAAGATAATGTTATTTTATTATTTATAAGACTAAAGCGCTTTTTTGTAATCCCGTTTGGTTACTTGTTATCAAATCGCTCGGTTTGAAAATTTTCTAAATCATCATCGCGGTCTAATTTGTGGTTTAGGGGGTTAAACCGTCCAAACCGACCACAAACACGCCTATTACAAATTATAATAGTATTTATAAAAAAAATGTTCACAAGTTGTTCATAAATTATTATCGTATTTTTTAAAAAGTGTGACAATGTGTTTATTTTGTACATATTTAATTGTGTGTGCATGTTTGTATGTTAGGGAATGTTTATGTGTATATGAAGATTATTTGAATGGACATAAACACTCCCTAAGGGCATCTCCAATGAGTCACACTATATTTTACACCAAATTTCAAAAGTAGTGTAAATTTTAGTGTTAATAGTAAATCTTCTTCAATGGGTAACACTATTTTTTAAAAGTGATGTAAAAGTAGTGCAAAAAGTAATGTAAATGAATAGTGTTACACAAAATATAGTGTAATACTATTCATTACACTAAATTTAGTGTGAAAAATAGAGACCCTATTGGAGATGTAAATAGTGTAATTTACACCAAATTTAGTGTTTAGTGTAAGATTTAGTAACCCCATTGAAGATGGTCTAACATATGTTTATCAATTGACATCATTCAAATGTTTGGTTACGCACCTTTTGCAATTCTCTAACTTTACTGAAAAATAAAAGAATGTTTGGTTAGGGGTATTAAACAATAATTAATGTGATTGATAATAAAAAAAATTGTTTGATTTTATATAATATAATGAATCGTACGCATCAATTTGCATCCGAGGTGGTAAAACTAAGTGAAATGAAAATTTGTTCCCATTTTCACTCGGTATTTAATTTTTCCTGTAATAATAGAAATAAAACAATAATACATTTTTCTAAAAGTGTTTTCACAAGACACTCAACAAAATTCTAAAACGTCAATAAACACTTACAAATATTTAACACTTAAATTTTTTGTGAAACATATAACATTGCTCAATTCAAATATCTTATTATTAAAAAAAAAGTTGGACCAAATTTGTAAACAAGTGAAAAGAAGAAGGGCACTTTAGGAAAATGAAAAAAAGCATGGGACACAAATCTGGCATCGGCACGTGCCACTCCATTAATCTGCACATGCTTCCCGAAAAGGCCCATCAGAAGAGGCGGAACAAAATTTCAAATTTAGGTACTCCACTCACCGCCACCTATAGATTCACATATACATATATTTCTTAAATTACATATTGATCCTCAAATAATAAACTTTTTATCATCTTTGGCTTCCAAAGTTTTAATTCTCACATATTCTATCCGAACTTTAATAAATCTTGGCTCTGTATTTTACCAAATCACAATCACCGTCTGATGATATACCATCTTTCCTATCTCATGTAAAGGGTTGAGTTCCGGTCTGAATAAAAGTATGGTGATAAAAGGTAAGAACATATCACCACAACACCACCCTTGAATCTATAGTAATCGAAGTTTAACATTGATGAGCTGCATTTGGCCAATTTTCTTATAAAGCGCAATTCATGGGTTGTTTTAGTGATCAAAAGTCCAAATATCATCTTACACTTTCTCTCTTTTTCTCACATGATCCTTTGTCCTCATGTAAATTTAGGCATGTCTTCAAGTTACAATTGATAACACCACTATAGTTGAGAGAGTGACAGTTAAGGGGTGAGGATGGGGGTGTAGGCTTGGGAAGACCTGAGATGAAAAAATAAAGATGTACATCACAATGTCAGCATTTCCAGGACATGGCATGTGATAGAAGTTCTTTGATGCCTAGGACTATAATGGCCATTTTTAGTAGAATCTCATAGAGGGTGTCGACAATGGTGCGTAAGTTGAGGGTCTGATAAAACCTGACCTAACTTTCTTACCGGTCATACCAAAATGTTTTAGTTGTCATTTTCCAATTATAAAGCGAAAAAAGAGGGCTGCTTAAGTTATTTAAGCCTAAACTATAAATGAGCTATGTTTGACCTTATTCCATTGTTTGTTTGCACACAAGTAAATCGTACACACAAAGACCAATGAATCTTAGGGGTAAAAAGTATAACACAGACTAAGAACCTTACCTAAAAGTGAAGGAAATAACATTTACCAGTAAGCGTTTACCATGTAAAACACGTTTAACAACCATCCATTTTGATGGTTGAGAATGTTACCCGATAAGGTAACTAAGAATATTAATTATTGCCAGTAAGTGCTTAATGAGTAACTGATTTCAAGGTCGTTAAGCAATTGCCTTGATCGTCAACATTTTAAGAATAATGGATCATATGTGTTGAAATATAAAAATAACAACCATTTGTGACAATTTACAGATAGTAGGAGGACCAATAATGTTAGTATGTAATTATATAAATAAAGGAGAGGAGGTGTAAAGATAGAGGAAAGTCTTTTGATTCTACCGGTGAGGTTTTTAAAAACAGGGCAGCTCAGTAGCTACTTTGAAATCTTAACAAACACAACGCCGTCGTTTTGAAGGATTGGATCTTCCGCCGGAGAACATTCTCGAAATCGGAAAAAATGGAGAGAAACACGCCGGTGAGAAAACCTCACACTTCAACGGCAGATCTGTTGACCTGGTCGGAAAATCCTCCGGCCGATTCACCGGTCACCGGCTCCGCTGCTCGATCATCCGCCCGTTCGCACCAGGTAAAAACACAGAGAAAAAGTTCAATAACAATGTTTTTTCGTTTCGGGTTTTCGTTTTTTTTTAAAGTTTAATTTGTTTGATGAAATGAATTGCAGCCGTCGGATGGGATCAGTAAGGTCGTGTTTGGAGGTCAGGTTACTGATGAAGAAGTTGAGAGCTTGAACAAAAGGTTTGAGATCTATCTGTCGTATTCATATTTCTCTTTTTATTTCACGACGATGTTTAATTTACGTCTTGTTTTTTTCTCTATTTTTGTTTTTGTAACCAAAATAAACTAATGACATGAATGGCGATATCTCAAATGTAAATTCATACTTTAATATCAGAATTGGAGTCCGCTTATAAAACTTCTAACTTCTAACTCAATGTGATAATTAATCACATTTTGATCTAAGAATCAAATTGATAAACGAAGAGTATTGGATCTAAGAGTGAAATTGGTAGAGTTTTTACTTCAATGATGGTTAACTTTTCATTAATAATAGGAGTTACTAAACAGAAAATTATTTGTTTGAATTTTTATAACAAAATATTCTCTAAACTATGGGGTTCGATGATCTGAAAGGTAAACTAAACCCTGCTTACCAATATCTGGAGATTCAGATGCACTTTTGTTTAATGAGGGTGCCAATCCTGAGAAACATGAATTCAGAGTGAGTATTAGGTTTTCAATTTGTAATTACTATGGATTTGTGATTCATCACTTGCTTGTGTGTGAATCATTTGAGGATAACGGGCTGTTTGATTTGAGGAATTCGAAGGAATTTGATGGAATTGGAATGAAAAATTCCTTTGACCAAATTCCAATTCCTTTGTTTGGTTCACATAATCAAATGATGGAATCTTTTGAATTCCACAAATTAAGGAATTCATTATTCATTTGCTTAAGTGAAGGAATTGAATTCCTACCAACCAAATGCGTGGTCAAATTCCATTTCAGTTCCTTCAAAGTCAAATTCCTTCGATGGATTCCAGTTATCAAATTCCATTCTGCGAACCAAAGTCTGTAAATTTATCATCATATGTGTTATTTCTTACCTAGGCAATGATCTAGGGTTTCTATCTTGTGCTCTCTTCCTCTTTATGTGACTTTGAATGCAAGTACATAATGGGTTTAAGGCCTTCACACCGGGCGTTGGAATCTTTATTCAAATGCAACTTTGTGCAATCATTCCAGGAAACCTGTTTCGGGGTATAAGTTAAAGGAGATCACTGGAAGTGGTATATTTGCAGCAGATGGAGAGAATGGCGTAGAAGAGACTGATGCTGCCGCTCGCACCCCATCTAATCCAACTGGAATACGAATGTACCAGGTGACTGTTTGACCATTTATGATATGCAAATACTACCAAAGACTCCGATAGAAAGATGGCCAGTCAACTATGAACCACATTATTCCATCCCCTGCATATTAATTGCTTCATTTTATTATTTTGGATGAACCATAACAATTGTAACATCTCAGTTTTGTGACAAGTTTTGAGCTAAAAATTGATCTTGGTTTTCAGGATTTACTTCAATTTGAACCCTTTGTCACTAAAAGCTTTTACCCCTCTTTAATATGATGTTTGATTTCTTTAAATAAAAATAACTTTGTTTTTGTATTGGTTATCAGCAAGCGGTTGCTGGGATCAGTCACATTTCGTTTGGCGAAGAAGAAACGGTGTCTCCTAAGAAGTCGATTTCTGAAGCTAAGCAGAGGGAGTTAAGTGGTACGTTGGATAGTGAGTCGGAAGCAAGATTGAAGAAGCAAATTTCCGATGCAAAGAACAAGGAACTGAGTGGTCATAATATCTTTGCACCTCCACCTGAAATAAAACCCCGGCCTGTGGCTGCTCGTGCTTTGGCTCTCAGAGAAAGCATAAGCATCGGTGAAACATCTCCTAATAATGTATGTATCTCTATCATCATCTCTTATATCACATGGCGAAGGATAATGCGAGAAGCATGAGAAGTGGATCTGAACCGTTTAATCATTTTTAATCAAATTCCCTCCCATGAATTCCGGCTTAGAAGGGAATTGATCCGGTGCATCTCATCCTAATGTGGGTCCATTTCTCATCTAACGGTTGATAACCACTTCTCACGCTTCTCACGTTAACCTTAACTTCTCACCGGAACCCAACCCAATATCACATACCCTATCATATATGCCCACAGAAACAACATGATTACGTTAGGCCAACAATCATAAGCTAGTTTATTTTTTGAGCTTATTGAAAAAGTCCTGTTCGGTTAGTCGTAATTTAGTTTTTTGAAAAACAACTTCAAGTTGCATTTCAATGAGAAGCTTATGAGGATTTTGCCCAATCACGCCTCTTATATTTTCTAGCATTGTTCTTTTAGATCATTTTACCTTGTCCTCTAGCTTATCAGCTAACTAGTTTTTATCAAACATGACTAGTTTTGGAGGTAGTTTATAAGAGCATCTCCAACAGCTTCTCTAAAATAGAGAAAATGGAGAATTTGTTCTCTATTTGGCTCCTACAGGTTCTCTATCTTGTTCTTTAAAATAAAGAAAACAAGAAAAAACTCCGAGTTTAGAGTTGATGGTAGGTGAGAAAAATTAATTTTTATTCATTTCCACCAATAAGATTAAACTATCATCACTTTTAATTTAAAAATTATTGCATTGGGATGACAAACTTACATAATATTTTAATGATATAATTAATGTTGAAATCCCTAAAATAGAGAATCTGTTAGAGATGCTCCAACTAGTTTGCCAAACATAGCACCAAAATGTAGGTGGGTATAGATGGCTAAAATTTGGTCCCTAGTCGGGCCATGTTTTCTGATGAGATGCATAATCGGGCCATAACCGGTCCTGGGCCTGGCTGGGCCCATTTGGCCATCTATAGGTGTGAGTAGAGTTGCAAAAAAAGCCCAAACCCGAAGCCTAAACTGGCCCTGCTTGAAAAGCCCGATGAGGCCAAATGTTTTTCAAAGTTCAGTTGAAGCGAATTTTTTAAATTATTGTGTGTTGTGTTGGTTAGAACAAGGCTGAAGATTCTGTGATGAAGACGGCGAAGAAGATTCCAAACCAGAAACTGACGGAACTTTCCGGAAACAACATTTTCAAAGGAGACGAGGCTCCGGCATCTGTAGAGAAGCCGCTGAGCTCCGCAAAGCTTCGGGAAATGAGTGGGAGCAACATTTTTGCTGATGGAAAAGCAGAGTCGAGAGACTACTTAGGCGGTGTTCGCAAACCCCCAGGTGGCGAGAGCAGCATCGCGCTCGTGTAACATAAGGATAGGATGGGATGGGGGTGTTAGAAAAAATATCATAAAAATTGAGTTTGAACTTGTTATTATTTTAGTTAATTGTAATGAATCACAAGCACAGGGTGTGTGTGGACTTTTGGGTGATGATGGTTGGTTTGACTTTGTCCATATAATTATCAAGTGCTTTGAATTTGACTCTCCTTTTTTTTAAAAAAGTTTTTTACATGTATTTTTTGGCTTAATAAAAAATAACATATTATAAAAAAGGATGCAAAAATATAATTTAATATGATATGAAATGCATTGGAATAGATTCAGTTCTATTATAAAGTTTTGGTCGATAAAAAGATAGGAATCCATTCATATAAATTGTATCGACTATGTAGTGAAGTTGCTACTACATAGTAGCAACTGTCAGGATAACTATGAAGAGATTGTGAGTTACCTAAACAAATCCGTTCCATTTATCATAATAGAGTCTATTTCATCATTTATTGATTTCTACCATAGTGAAGCGTCTCTTGAAGACATAACCTCTTTATAAGTCTTGGGATCATCTTCGATGTTAATCTAGAAAATGACCTATCTCGTCACTTTCTTTTGTGTCCCTTCAACCAAGTATGAAAAGAAATCATTGCCTATTTTTTTCTCCCTTTTAGCTCTTATACGAGGTTTTTGAATTATTACGAGTTGTACCTTGAGAAGGAGCTATATTGGTTATGAGTTTTTAGCATCTTCTAAAAACGTGTCTTCAAACAATTCCACATCCTTGGACTCTACTATTACTCTTAACTAGGTGTGACAAAATCTTATGATCGAAATTACATAGTTAAGTTGAATACGTTGTGAAAATATAACTTTTTTTGTTGTATGGTTATCCGATTCTAGAGTCAATGACGTTGGGTGTGTAGAGTATTGCATGAAATATAACGTGGATGTTTTCCATGAAAAAAAGTAGCATTAAATATTATGATTCGTTTCAAGAAACATGACAAGCAATTAAGGTAAAAGTTATCAACTCGGTCAACCCCGACTAACTTTACTCAAACCCTAAGTCTAAAACTCGATGACGCCCCAAAATGCAAATTAACTATTGTGTAACTATATAAAGTTACCATTTCAGATTCGTACGCCTTAATATTATTTAAACCCAAAGACGACACCATTTAATCCCATTATTAAATTGCCCATGGCTGCCTGCACCACTGCTATCATCAACTTCTTGAGAACAAAGGAGTTAAAACAATACATATTCGTAAATGCAATATCCAAATAATGATAGTTAAAGATGATGTTGGTTTGCAGACGTGACTTTTTAGGAGTTGATAGCACTACCGAGATTCAAAAACATAATGTTTCATATTATACATAAACCAGTTAACTTTAAGCGTAACTGGTTCCAAACTACATTTACAAATTCAACTGTTGGATGGACCAACAGTTCCGGTCCACTGTTTTAACTCTTGAGGCGAGTCTGGGCCAATAATTATTGTTATTCAAAAGAAACAAAAACTGGACAAATGGTATATAATTTGCTTATAAAATGATAAAAATCTTTAACAATATCATATGACAGAAATGATATAAGTAATTTCACTTAACAAAGGAAGCAAACATTAAATTTGATGTCGATGTCGAAAAGGAAGATATCCTTGAGAAACAATATTGTAAATATACATAATTCATCAGGTACCCCACCTAAGCTCTTTCTTGACACCCCACCTAAGCTCTCTCTTTTTTGAAAAGCACTATTAAATACCATTAGCAACCACCAAAAACATACAAAGTCTAACAGAAAGCCACAAACAAACAGTAAGACCAAACCTGCACTAAGCCATGGTTTGCCAGAAGCAAACCAAAGTCATGCCACCACACCAAACAGAGTGCTCACTCATACACTCAAAACCAGAACCAAATACAAATTTTTACGACATACAGAACCAAATACAAATTTTTACGACATACAGAACCAGAACCTCAACTCTTTCAAACAGGTCACTAAACGCCCATTCAGCCCTGTCAGCTTAATGGTTCATCCATGCTCCACGGGACCAGCAGCGACCTCATCACAGCAGCAAACACAGCAGCAACCGTCTGAACACAGTAACCTGTTCGAGCAGTAGACCCTGTAAGCTCTTTCTTGACAACTTGACACACTTGATGGAGATAAGCTGAAGATGTAACTATGATCAACTTCATTTTTCTTGGTGATTCTTGATTATACATGGATAAACCCGCATCCTCAAACTTTAGAAGCATATAACTTAGTTACCTGAAGCATTGCCACAAATAGAACGCAAGGATTGTTTAAACATGACAATTGAACTTGTAAAGAAGCATTTGTCATGGTATTAATTAAGAATCCCTCTTGGTTCAAGAAACAATGAGTCCAATGCAATCGCACCCGCTACTACAAAATTCACTCCGTGTCCCAACTCCACCACGTTGCCACTTCCATTGTCAATCAAGTACTGTGGAATCAATGGAAACCCAAGACTCCCAGCTTCAGAAACCGAGAAAAAACTCGGTCATTCACAATGAATATGTACTATTTCAGTTTGAATAAGAAAGCAACATTAAAAGGTTTAATGTAAACCTTCTTTTAGCAACTATCAAATAAAAGTAATTATAGACCAAAATAAGAGGTACTGTCTATAATTATTATGGAAAAGAAGTAAATTTCAGACATTTTTCGAGTTGTGAAGCATTGTTTGCCTGGACTTGTAAGTATATTTTTGCTATCTTGTCTTATTCGTTAAGATATGCACTTAAGTTGACTATCACTTCCCGGTTATACATGGAAATGGAATACGGTTAAAAGACAAATAATGTTTTAAAGCAATCTGAATTTTGAAGTATAAATGCTGCTGATTGTATTGTCTTAGTTGACACCATTGATTGGGGCCGGGAGCCTAGAACTACATTTCCACCTTTCCCTTAAGGGTTCAATTGTCATTTTGTCGATTAAAGAGTGTAACAATCACATACTTCAAAAAACTATGTGCCTTTTAAACTCTTGACATTTATTTTGGGACAGCAGGAGTAATACTCAACCTGCTTTATCATCCTCTCGGTCTTATCTTAAGAATTATCATGGCAATATTCCAAGAAAGTTGTTAAATATCAACACGATTCATTAAAATAATAGTTTCCTTACTCTTTTTCCAACCTATTTGTTTCCTAATTATTTGGACTTCTGTGATTTAGTGATATCATTGAGAACTAATGGATATTCTAGTAATAGTGTCTTACCAGTGAAACACCCTGTAATTAACCGAATTGAGAGGAAGGACTCGAGACACCGACGAAGCGACAATTGAAGAGGGCAAGGAGAACACGAGCAAGATGTATGTGAAGGGATGTGGCCCTTTTGTGAATCGAGTAGGTTGAAGAGGTAACCGACGTGGCCGTGAATCAAGTCGGTAGAAGAAGTAACGGATGTGCCCTCATAAATTGAGCAGCGGAAGAGGTAACAATTATGAATGAGAAGATGCAAATTGTATACTCTGAAATAAAGAAATGCAAAAATCCCCAAAATTAGGAGGAAGCGATAATCTGAAATGCTGATCTCTGAAGATGCCACGTAAGATTCCCCCTGGTTTTACTTTAATATATATATATATATATATATATATATATATATAGATTCCTTGTCCAATAATCTATAAACTTTGCTATTTCTAGCATATCCCACGAATGAGCTTTAATTAGCGCAGTCTCCCAATTTAGATCTTCTTGGATCAAGAGTTTTCTTCTTTGCCACAATTCATATGTGCTAGTTGGGATCACACAACTAATGATCCAATTATGAATATGACAAGATGTGTAGAGCTTCTCCCCGTAGATTGTGTGGTTAACCTGATTGGTTCAACATACAGTTGACCATTTCAACAAGAGTTCAGTTCTTTCGTTCCACCAAACCATTCCGTTGAGGAGTGAACGGTGAGGTGCGCTCATGTTTATAACCATTCTTTTCAAAGAATGTATTGGATTCTCTATTGAAATACTCTCCACCTAAATCAGATCGAAGTCTTTTGATTCGTCTCGAGTTGATTTTGTACTTAAATTTAATGTATCAAAAACTTCATATTTTGGGTGCAATAAATATTCATGTAAAAATTGGTTAAAATCATCGTAGAATGTAATGAAGTATTTTCTAGCTCCATGGGTATGTATTCCACTTAATTCACGGATGTCAGAATAAATCAACTCTAAAATTAATGTATCAATTTAATTGAAAGAAAATATTTCTTTGTAAATTTGGAATTTACACAAGTTTCAGAGTTTCCAAAATCTTTGTTATCAATTTTAATTAATCATTTATTTTGCCCCTTTTCCAATAATTTTTACATTTGTATGTGTTAAAGGTTTGTGCCACAAAGAAATAGAACATGCAACATATTCAAAAGAATCAATTTTATTGATAAACTCGAGGATTACATTAATAGTAGACAAAAAATCCCTAAAAACATCATCAGATACTGTCAACATTGATGGACCTCCTTGGGATTGGAATCATCACCGTCCACATTCAAGTGATACATGGGTCCATCTGATAGTATCATTTTTCAATGAAGACGACTACCTTCCTGGCCTCAAAGTTACCTCAACCCGTTTTCATCGAGTTTGCTTACGGAAACTAGGCACTTTTTATGGAAGAAACATGAAAATGTTTAGTTATTCAGTAAAATGACAATTTTCCCCTCAATTAATTAGTTAACCAAAGTTAGATTCGGAAAATTTAGTTGTCTTTTTTTTAAAACTGGATACTTATTTTAGAACAAACATAAATAGAAAACATGGACACTTATTTTGAAACGGGGAGAGTATTTTGATAAACGAGAATCTTACCCAAAATGGTGACGACTAGCCTTTTTATGATTCTCGTTTGATTACGCCTCATTGGTTGTAATGTGGTTGTAATGGACCAAACAATTTCAATTTGTATCGCTTCTTTAGAGTTGTCATGTTAAACAATTTTAAATTATATCAAAATACAACGTATAATAAATTTATTTATGATCATCGATATGCATATGTGAATATGACAACAAATAATGACAAACAGCCTCAAAATATTGAACCGTAACCATCTCACCCGAGCACGTTTTTAGGCGTCAGTAGAACCGACGAGAGCCAGAAGCATGTCTTCGTAGTCTCCTCTGGTATCTTTAGCAATAGCGCTATCCAACGAGACACTGCTCCTCTTTTGATATTCTTCTTTTATGGTTTTCATGTCGAATTCGGCTCGTGTAGCCACAATCCTTGTGAGTGCACCCTCATCCGTCCCTTGTCTATTGATTGCGAGCCTTAGTGCTTTCTCGAAGTACTTTGCAGGGTACGTCAACGACTTTATCGTGGCTCTTAATATCGCTAAGAACTCGTCTTTTGGATCCGCTTTCAAATCCTATAAAATAAAATATTTTGTAGCTATTAAAAATGTGGTCGAATGGATTAGTTTTCAACTTCCAAACGAACGATTAACATTTTTAACCATCGTATTTGTTTTTCTATTCAAATAAAACATCATTAAACCAAACCAAAAAGGCCAGTATATCCCACTCGGAGATAGAGTCTAATCCAGGAGGATATTTTTGTGGTTGCATCGTAGCACCCAACCAAACAAAGTAAGAATCATGAAAAATTACACTACTTTGAAGAAAATTTGTGGTTGCATGGGTACCCACCATGAGTCATGAGTCCCTACAAGAAGAGTAAAGGTGTTGTTTGACAGTTGTTAAATGGGTTGGTGCATAATGAGAGGCTCTTATAATACAGTGCAAATGAAATATGGTTGTTTGGTAATTGTTCATAATGAAATTAGGACACTGAATGGTTAAAGGAGGCCCAAGATACAAAATCATTCAGAGGGTTTTAAACCCGTTAAGAGACGGATTTCTTTTGCCAAACAAGATTAACCTCTTAGCGATTCAAAGGATGCCTCTTAATGGAACTATTAAGAGGTAAACAAACAGCCTCTAAAACGGTTGTTTCCGTCAAAAAGTTAACCATTCGCTTGAAAATCCGGGAATGTTTCCTAACGGTACTCACTCGACTAAAAAGACTAGAAAAGGAAATTTAGGACAAAAGATATATTTATTGTTATATGAAAATGAATTGGATGGATAGTTGATGTTCATATACCTTGTTAATATCTTGTCCGAAATCGTTTTTGTACTGATTGAGGGTTGCATTGATTTGTGCTTTGCTTCGGGTGGTGATGATTCTGATAAAATCATCGTCGTTATAGCATTTATCGGAGATTTTATCATGGAGTAACTTGGCTTCTGTTTTTGCAAGACTCATGTCGACCTCGTCGCCCTCGTATCTGTAGCTGGTTACCAGAGGCCACAACAGCTACAATAATCACATTCACAACATCACAACTCAACTTGGTAAGTAAGTTGAATAGTAATTATCGTAAGGGCATCTTCAACCCAAAAACTAAAAAAAAACACTAAAAATGATGGGACCTTTACACTAAAAAACCAGCTCCAACCCAATGTTAAAAATAAAACACTAAAAACGTCCTTAATAATAAAATAATATATGTATTGAGTATTATACTATTTTATTAAAACAAAATAATTATAATATATACTTGAATTTATAAAAGTTGAATATAATACTAATATATATTTTTAGTGGCCTAACTTTATTGACCTCCAATCTTTTTTGTGTTTTAGTGGTGAGTTGGAGAAGAAAACACTTCCATGTTAGTGTTTTTAGTAGTGGGTTGGAGATGTATAAAAGTTATGATGAGAACGTGAGAATACAACTTTTATATACATTCATCTACCTTTAGTTATCTATTTTTATCACAATTACCGAAACTTTAACAAGTTCTTTCTTGACAGTGATTAAATTTATATAAAGTTCGTGAAAATGACTAAAAGTGAAGATAAAGATAGTTTCAACCTTGCAGGTAGATGTACCTATTCATGAACCAACACAATGGTTCGGACTAAGGGCGGTCCTGGACAGATGCGACGGTTCAGGCAGAAAGCTGACCGTCGCTGGTTGTATGAAAGGCACCTGTTCAAACAATTGCGACGGTTCGGACCATCGTGGTGAAACTGTCACGGAAACTACCAAATCGTGACATTCCAAGGGGCTGTGATTTATGCCTATATATAGCCATCTATTTATACCATATCTTTTAGGCTTCTCGAAATCCTTGATCACCCAATAGTTTAACCGTGATTATCACCACTAGTGTGGTGTTGATAATCCATCTTCAAACGTTGTTTCATTGTATCTTAAGAGGCAATTCGCCAAATCCCAAAGAACCTACGATGGGGGCGAAATTGCTTTAAGGATAGAGAGTTACTCGCCTTAAAATCAACAAGTAGTAGAATTTCTTGTCAGCGGATACCCTTAGTTTAGAACCCAAGCCCAAGCCCAAGCCCATGAATAAGATGCATATTCTAGAAGGGTTAATTTTGATTTTGAGTCTCTCATGGCTGTTAATAAATAGGGGGGTGAGGTGGGAGAGACTAGCACTTTCGAATTGCTATATGTTATGATTGTTGTTGATTGAATACAATTTGGTCAAGCATTTCCTTTCGTAAGTAAAATTATATTTGACAAACTATAAGTTAACTTATATTTATACCTTTCTGAAGTCTCCGGTTGTGTGGCATGCGACATCTTCTTCAATGGATTTCTGATATTTAGTATGATATGCTTGCTTTACTAGATGCAGATCATGTGAAGACCTGGTACAAGCTATTTCAACAAGAGCTCTATCGCTTGTACTCCACTTTTTCGATGCTTCATTCGCCAAAACCGCATCGCGTTCAGTTGGATCAAGTATCCACAGCATAACAAGCCTCTAAATTAACAACATTATTCAAGTTAAAACAACACATTAATCCTTTGGTTCAAACCCTCCCTACATCAAAATATTAATTTTATAAACGTCAAATATATCTAAATGTCTTAACAAACTGTTTTATAACACATAGGTTTATAGGGTCTAACAACTGCGTGTTTTATGCCAATGTGTTAAATATACTTTTTCGGGACACTTTTCAAATAAAAAAACTAATATAACGCTTTATTTCAAAATTGTCCTTGGGATAAAAAAAGACTAATGTAACGTTTTTTTTTAAATAAAAAGACTAATATAACACTTTTTCAAATAAAAAACTAGTATAACACTTTTTCAAATAAAAAACTAGTATGATAAGCATAGTTCTTTAGGATTTGAACCCAAAGAATCCAACCCCTTGAGGTTACATATACATTTTCCCCTTAATTTATAGATGGCAAATTAAGTACCGGGCCGTTTACCGAATGCTTTCCGGGTAAGCGCTTACTGGGAAGAGTCACCATATATTCTCACTTACCTTATCGGGTAACATTCTCGGCCATTAAAATGGTTTGTTGCTAAATGTCTCTTACCCGGAAAGAGCGGCAGACCCCGGAATTTCTCTGAGCGGGTGCTATTTTAAGTTGGACCAAGAGCCGGCAAAGTCGCCGTTTGACCTGGGGGAAAGTCAACGCGGTTTCACCAAGGGAAAAGTCAACTGTGTCGATTTGGGGAATAAAACGCAGTTTTTTCAAATAGAATCGATGTTAATCTTTAAAATAAATATACGTTACCTTGATAACGAGATAAAAACAACGATTTTCAAGATGAATTGGCATTGAAAGGAAACAGAATAATGCCAAAAGATAATAAAATCGAAATAAGAGAAAATTAAATAAAAAAACTCAATGGTGTAGTGGTAGTTATGTCTATAATTGTACTTGAGGTTATGAGTTTAATCCTTGTAATCATATATTTGTTGTTAATATTTTTAGTAATAGCATTTATAGGGCCTGAGTTAACGCACAAGATTTGAACACACAGACCAATTGTATTGAGAGTGTTACTCCAACCATCTCATCCATGTTTGATTTCTATAATTCTATTATAAGTTTAGTTTCAAAATATACAAGGACACCCCTTAGAATTAAGCAGGTACACCGTTCAGGCGTCTACTTTTTTTTCTTTTTGAATAATCAAGTGAGCGGTAGCATGGAACCCGCTCGGGCCTTAGTAGGTCACCCTTGCCCAATAAGCGCTGACCGGGTAAGAGTCTTCTCCTCACTTACCGAGTTACCGGGTAAGATTGTATTATTATATATCAGTAGTCGTTTACTAGGTAAAATTCTTGGTCCTTGCCATACGAACCCGATAAGGTAAGTGACACCTGATAAACGCTTACCCGGTAAGTGTTTGATAACCGACTCTAAATCTAATTCTAACCTCAAAGTCTCTTGTAAGTTCCTTTTCGAGTGCTTTAAGAAGATCTTGGTTGTGAGCCTGGGCATAAGCATGTCGAATAAGCTTCCGTTGATCTGCATTTCTATGAGCCAAAATTGAAATGATCGCACCCTCATTTGTTCCCCATCCTTCAAACATAACCAAGATTTGCAAATTGATCAGAAAACGAAACAGATTTACTCAAGGCGAAAGATCATATGTGAAGTTGAGGTTAACGTGAGAAGCGTGAGAAGTAGATTTGAACCGTTTGATCACTTTTAATCAAATGTCCTCCCATGAATTGCCCTTAAAAGGGAATTGATCCGGTGCAGTTCGATACATGATATCTCGGTGCATCTCATCCTAATGTGCGTCCATTTCTCATCGAACAGTTGATAACCACTTCTCATGTTTCTATCATTAACCACAACTTCTCACCGAAAGGCAGCCATTTGATTCATACATACATTGTTAACTAGGGCACCAATAATCAAAAATATGTCTTTACATAAATTCAAAGCAATGTCCCATTATTGGTTAATTCGATTGACCTAACCTTTCTTAATTTTCATCTTAGAAATCCGTTAGAATAACAAAAAACCTAAACTTCCAGCATTGTTCCAGAATCGAGAACAATATCAGAAACAAATTATCAGCAAATTTGTAAGAAACTAAGAACGCAAAAATATAATTGACATTAAAATCAGACCATATATTTGATCGATTTCCCAAATAATACCTCAAATCACAAAGACAGAATGCTAAATCCAACGATTTCACCATCATACGAGAAGGAGAATTCAAAATCATCACATTTTGTGAAATAATTGACGTATTCTTACAGATCATTGCACGAAAAGAACACGATCGTCAATTAACATATGCAAATCACGAGATCAGAATCATTTCATCTCTATAGATCGATCAGAATATATAAATATATAAGAAAACCAATGGTAAGCAACAAACAAACACAAACACGATAAGAAAATAAATCAGTCGAGATTCATACATCAAACGAAGTATACCGCATTGGCAATCCGATTTTGCTAATAATTTATAAACAAAAACTGATCAAATTAGGGAGAAACCTTCAAAAGCTTTATGGAGCTCTTCAACGTCGTCGGAAACGGGAGGAACTTGTGCCGGAACAGTAATCGTCGCCATCTTCTGCAACAATATTTTGTTTTTGTTTTTTTTCTCACCTTGCTTTAAAGACGTAGAGATTACTATAATTGTTAACCTTTATTTTCTTTCCTTTTTTAAAATTAAGTTAAGAGCAGATCACGTGAAACAAGTCTGTTTTTATGAGACTGGTGGGACTAATTTTTTACAATTGAAACTTTACAATAAAACACTCTGAAGGTAAAAAAAAAATAAGTACTTTCACCTTCACAGTATTTTGCTGTAAAGTTTTAAGTGTAAAAACTTGGTCTCATCGGTCTCACAAAAATATGTTGGTCTCACATGATCCAAGTCACGAGTGGTTTGTTAATAATTATGATTTTTGTTTATGTGGTTTAAAAATTGTTATTTTTGTTTTTATGGTTTGTAATTTATTGTTATTTTTGTCCCTAGATTAATTTCTACCTTTATGTATTACTGGATTAGGACCAAACAAGTAAAGAGTTGTAAACTTTAGGGGTTGAATTAAAATAAATTGTAAATCATAAGAACAAAATAACAAGAGTAAGTTACATGAATGGCTCATGTGTTATAGTGGTTTTAACACTCCGAGTCTTTAAAATGAAATAATTATGGATTTCATCCTTATGGTTTACATTTTATATCGTGTTGAGTCCCTGAAAGTAACTCCGTCCAATTTTGCTCCGTTAATGAGGTCATGTGCAAGGCACATGATGGACAGTTTAGTCATTTTACGTATTTCATCATTTTATATTAAAAAATAAAAACTAAAAACACAAACACCAGTTAAATAGTGCCACCTGTCCCTATGAATACCAATATCATCTCCAACTTTGCAGCCATTTCCACCTCTAACTATGTTTATTCAGAAACCAAACCAAACCAATCTTTATTAAAAAACTAATTTCTCTCTTTTCCACCTATCCAATCTTCAATTCCAATCCAATCTATCTTTTTTTATATTTTATTCACAATCCAAACCAATCTTAAAAATTATATTATAAAAATTATATATTTAATATTTTAGAATATATATATATATATCTTTTAACTTTAAATAAAAATAATTTCATATTTTAAAACATAATTATAAATATAAAAAACTTACAATTGAAAATAAATAAAAGAAAATACAGAAAGAAGAGAAAGATTGGTGTGTTGAAAATATGTCAAGATTGGTCTCTATTTGTAGGGAATTGAAAAATATGAATTTTGGTATATTTTTTAATTTTTAATTTTTTTATTAAAGTTATATTTTTAATCAGATAAGTTTTATCCTAATAAAATCTAAACCAACCAATTAGATTTTGCCACCTACTTATATAATTTATCTAAAAAATATTGTTTTATTAATAAAATATTCTTCAAACAAAGTTTGCACCAGCAAACGGTTTGGAAGAGTTTGGTTTGCATTCAATTTCATTTTTCTTTTCTTTTAAATGGAAATTTTTGTCTTATTGAAAAAAAGTTTGGTTTGGTTTGTTGACGAGGATGGTCTAACTCGCTTGAAAAAATGGTGAAAACAAAACTCATTCGATTGAAAATGAAGAAAGTAATCAGGGTTTTGTAAAGCTCTTGTCTTTTAAAACGGTGGTGGAAGAATCTTTTGTAAAGCTCCGATCTTTTGATCTCATCTGCATCTTTTGTAGAGAATGATGAATGAAGATGAGAAGAGGGAGGTATAGAAATTTCCATGGCGTAATTGGTAGTGTCTAGTGTGGGTCAATGCAATAATGTCAAAGCCCTTCAACAACCCTCTTTTTCCCCTCTCGAGGACATGAATTTTGTATACACAACTTTTGATAGTTTTTGATATTAAAGATAATTATGTCCAGAGGTGATTAGATAATTTAAAAGAAAAAGGAGTTGCAAGTTAGTCTAGAGGTGATTAGATAATTTGAAAGAAAAAGAAATTACAGGTGTGGGGATTTAATTCGTCGAAAAAACGGGGTTGGGGGGGGGGGGGGGGGTCATCGGAGATGATGGAGATGGGGTAGGTTCACCTCTGTTTGCAAATGTTGCCAGCTGAATGTAATTTTCTCACCTCACGGAAAGTGAGAAAACCAAAAAGAAATGATATGATACAGATACACGTACACATAACCTTTCTCCATACAAAGATTCAATCTTTTCATTTTACCCAAAACAAAAACACACACACACACGTCCATGGAATCGCCGGAAAACGATTCTCAGACCTCCCAACAGATTATCCTTCGTTGGGACTCCACCGCTTCACAACTTCCGATGATCTTTCAAGGCGATCGTCAAGAGATTCACCGTTACTTACAGGCCGTCCACTACAAGAGAAATGACCTTTAGAGAAGGTTTTGTTTTGAACTTAAAAGTCTGAAAAGCTTCTCTAAAGCCTTTAGAGAAGCTTTTCATTTCCGTCAAAAAGCTTCTCTATGTAAGGGTAGGTAAAGGTTTTAGGGACGGTTTTCAAAGGATGCGTTTTGGGGTAGCCTTTAGGGACGCTTTTGTGGGGCTTTAGATACATTTTCAAAGCTTCTCTAAAAGTTGGCCAGTTTTTTTTTTAAAAACTTCCCTAAAAGTCATTATTAGTGACGCTTTTCAAGCTTTTGTGACAGATTGTAAGAGTTACTAAAAAACATTTTCAGAGAAGGAAATGGAAAAGCTTCTCTAAAGGTGTTGTCTTTAGTAACACTTTTTGAAAACCTTCTCTAAAGGTTTCCTTTAATAACACTTGCAAAACCTTCTCTAAATATGATATTTAGATACATAAACTCAAAAACTTCTCTAAAAGTCATCTTTAGTTACTCTTTTAAAAATTCAATTCCTTCTCTAAAGAGTATATTTCCTATTTATTTTCATCTATATTTCAGCTGCATATTCATATATAATTATACTAGGTTTGAACCCGTGTATTACACAGGGTAATTTCAAAAAATTAAATCATATCAGAAAACTTATCTTACAGATATGAATGATCATCGAAAGTACGATGCTATTTTCCAAGCTTTTTTCCCTTTAGAGTTGTTTTTTTGTAGCTGGTTACAAAATGTCATTGTTTTAAGTAGTTTTCACAAAGGATGTTTTGCAAAAAATATGAATAAATATTAAAAATTTATAATTGAGAAGTTATATACAGTACAAAGTGTTTGGATTAGCTTATTGTTGTACCAAAACGTGATAAGCTAATAGAGGAAATAATACAATCATGATTAAGACAGTATAAATAATTAAAAAATCTGCATATTTATATTGAAAAAGGTTTGAACTCATATTTAAACAACAACTTGGTGCAAATCCCAGCGGTGTAAATATCTACTGTAAATTGATCAATTAATTTGCACAATTCATTCGGATGTCATGTGACTTCTTCTCTCATATCTTAATTGTTCATAGTTTAGTAGCAAAAAAGGATCAAAACAACATTCTCCAACAACAGAAATGGAAACCTATTCATATTAACAATAAAACAGAGCTTGATTACTAAAGAGATAGTAAAATTGTAAAAATCTAAAAGATTCTTAGAAATCAAAATCAACCCAAAAAAGAAAAGTTGATTTCAAAAAATAAAACAAACCCAAATTAGTTTCAGGCAAATCTCAATTCCCCAAATTTTTCCAAAAACAGTAGTTTTGATTGTTTTTCGTGAAAGAAATCGACATAACATAAATTCATAAAATAATCAGTTATGAACATTGAGAAGAAACCCATTTAATTTAAAGCCTTTTTCTTGGCAAAAAACATTAAGGTTTTGATTGTATCCCACCTTAGTTGGATTGTTGTGTACAGCGAAACCCCAATAGGGTTCTTCTCAACCAAAAGAAACAAACAAAAACCCTTGAATCTTTTGGGGTCTATAAAAGATTGTTGGATAATAGAATATGGAAAATGGGTTTAGGTGGATATATATATCAAGATTTAACTTTCCAATTAAGAATCTTCACAAAATTTGAGGACTCAATTTGATTGTACCTGTGAGAGGAGCACGAAGCAAATGATGAGAGGAGAGGCAAATTGATCAATTAATTTGCAGCAGAGAAGGAGACGAGTTCAATTTTATTAGGGGTAAAATAAGATTATTTTTAGGATATACGTTATTATGGGTAAAATAAGTTTATTTTGGGATGAAATAAGGGTAAATTTTTTTGAATTAGAACTTAATAACTAACATTAATTAGTCTATAATAAAATTGAATTTAAAAAATCAAGCTATATCAATAATTTGAATTTAAACTTAGAAGTAAATCCCGTATTTTTCTGATTATGGAATTTTTTTTGAATTTATTATAAGTATGAATATGTACATATGTATCTAAAATATTCAATATTATTCAAAATGAAGTTAATTCTAATTACGACACATTAATTTGTATATATTTATGATATTTAATAATATAATTAAATAAAAAAATATTCAATATTGAGCTCATTTCGAAGATATTGACGAAACGATTACAATGGTATAATTTGTAAAAAATAAAAATGTTTTTTTAATGCATTTTAGTTCATATACATTATTTATGTTTATATGATAAGAGTCTAAAATGAAAAATAAAAAAGTAAGGGATTAAAAGTAAACTACATAGGTAATTATAAGGGTAGTAAATGTAAGGTATAAATATTACAAATTGAATTAAGGAGAGATTTAAGGAGGAGTGAATGTGAGTGTGATAATTAAACCTATAATGTAAATGTGTCCAGATACATGTTTAGGCGGGAAAACAATGAAGTCGACTCAACAGAAGACGACACGTGGCATGCTAGTTACTCATTTAGTATATGTATAAATATTATAATATAACAAATAAATAATATTAAATTAATAAAGAACAAATTCTTGAAAATCCCAAAACGATATTTTTTATTAAAAGAAACCTAACGTTCAATCAATTCGCATCCGTCCAAATTTATTTAAAATAAAAAACGAAATCACAGTGGAACATTTAACAATCTTGAGTCTTAGAACCATGGTCTTGAACGTGTAGTGAAGATGAAAAAACTCGGAAGCGATTGACCAGATATAAACATCATCACCATTAGGCGCAACTCCGAAGCGATTGACCAGATATAAACATCCTCTCCATTAGGCGCAACTCAGTCTTTTCCTCCTTCATAGGAATCTGTATTGTTGGTGCAACAATAGATCTCTTCCCCTTTAGCTATCTTGTTAGAAACTCTGGTCTTTTTTTCACTGTAAATCATGGTTCCAATAAAAAGATGACGAAGGAGAAGAAAATGAAGACATCAAACTGGTTTCTTTCTACGACCAAAATCAGAAATGTACAAACCGCCAAGCCTAGCCCCAGTCGGAACTCTTTTATCAACATGAACCTGCCACAATATTAGACTAACCATGTTTACATGCTAGGGGTTCTTTATACACAAAGGAACGAAAATGAGTCCCCAAAATCCATTATAACTAGTAAAATTCTGTCAAATTTAGTATGTTACATTCATATTGAAGTAAACAACATAGGAAGGGTCTTCGGAAAATAAAAGCATGATTGTAAATCCATCACTCTCTTGTTATACTTTTATATGCCATATAACTGCTAAAGATTAGGGATTTTGCATAATACTACAGATCTTACCCAAAAGAATTTCTCACTTCCAATCTTCTTCCGATACAGGTTCAAGGCCTTTATTATCTGAATGCACAAAAGACTTGATATAATATGTACCTTAAAAAATATTGCACAAAAGAATAAAGAAAGATTACTCATTTACCAAATTCCTTTCATCAAGCGGAATTTCAGGCAGATTAGTTGACAAGCGATCTATAGATTTTGATGGTGACAATGAGAACTTTATCTTATCACCTGGAGATACAAATAATCCAACTAATGACATCAATGCATATATATATTAACCTATTCGAGAATAAAACAGATTAGTCAAAGCCATTACCACTGAGATGCAACTATTTACTAAAAAGTCAAGCCCGCTATCAAAACTCAATGATAACAACCCTAAGAAATGTAAAAGCATCAGTCTCGAATCCTTATGACTTGTTTAATGACATTCTTCCATCATGTTGTTGGAGAACTTTTGGATCAGAAGACCGATACCCAACTCTTTGGAACAATTGACGATTCTCACAATAAAATCATACTTCTTGCAGTCAAATAGGTCTTTTAGGGATTTTGGATGATCGCTACCATATCTTAGACACCAAACAGCTTGCATCAGTGAACTACTAATTAGCAAAAACAAATATGCTAGAATACAAATATCTTGCAGGCTGGCATCACTAAAGACAATTCAATATTGTTAACATCATTAGCAGCTCTCATTAACATGCACCTTAAGAACCATAAAACTTCATCTATGTGTTCAATGTCAAGTATGCATAGGCTCTGATGTATTATAGTATATATTCAATATAGGAAGCTATAAGGTCAGGCCTTCTCTTAGAAAGTTTTCTCCTTAGATTTCTAGAATATAAGTATACATGTTTAGTGTGAATATACGTATACATGCTTGTTGATGTTTAAGTAGGTCGTCTTCTAAGTTAAAGATCAGGAAATATTACCTTATGATCAATTTGTTCCGTTTGTGTGAACAACTTTCCGTGCTCCCAATCCTGAAAAAGTACAACAAACTTCTCATAACTATTGCAACTTAACTGTAAAATAAACTAGCAACATGCGTATATTAACAGAGAACTAGTCTAAAGTAGACCGGAGCAATCGCACACCATAATCACATAAGAAGTAAATAGTTCAATTGGATGCCATGAGGTTTGAAGGAAATTTATCCATAAGATATTAAACAGGTGAAATATTATCAGTGAGAGATGATGAAATATCTTATGCTCACTATTACTCTTCGCAAATATAAATCCAGTCACGATTCCGAACCATGATGGATCACTGGCTCTTTTGCGCTGCTCCATTTTTAAGGACTTCACCATTAATCAAGATTTCTTGGAAATGAAACACTTTAATACATCAAACTAGAAGACCATCTATGTATCTAGTGGGAATCACTTTCTAGTAAAGAAGAGGCATCACTGTGGCTCCAATATGAAGTTTGTTTTAGAAAACCAAATATCTCAAGAAATATGATATGTGATTTAAGTTAAAGTTTTACTCTTTTGTAAGTTTGGCATGGAAAGTAGTTCACGATTGAATGGAAATAAGATTTATTACTGGAATAAACAATGGAAATAACATTGATTTCCTCCGCAAACAAAGAGACGGATGAAATGTATTTAGCAGATAAGAAATAGAAAGTAGCTGACACTCCCATGAGATTGTAAATGGCAGAGAATTCCAACAATCTACACCGACGAACAGATGTAGTCAACAAGTCAAGAAGAGCATTGCAAGCTGCCATAGATACGCTCCTCCTAGAACTTGCCACCCCAGTAATCAACCCCTTCACTATTTGTTCATCCGTAGCAATTTGTTCATTCACCTTGAGAAAAAGCAAAGCATCACGCACTATCTATAAACCGCTACATGCAACCTTAGAGCATCTGTAAGAAACAAATAAACCCAAGCATCAACAAATGCAACTTTGAGAGGTGAGCGTTTCATCAAACAGTTGGTGTGCATTATTAAATATATCAGCCAAGATGGCAAGAAATATGAATATTTTTAATTTCATGTTTCAACTAGAATTAAATGAAATCAACATGCTACATTGCATGTATGTGATTTCTTGAGTGATGAAAAGTTGAAAATTCTTACAAACTGATACCAAATTTGTATATACAAAACAGAAATTTATAAATATCAACAAATTCAAATCAATTACCAGTAATTGAAATACTTATGTAGTAGCATCTACAAACCTACACAATATGCACTTTTAGGAGAAATAACAAATCAAATAACAAAACATTAAGTTGAGAGAGCAATACGAACACGAAATGCTTTGTATTCAACCAATCCAAAATAATGTTCAATTTTGACCTAAACTTTAGAAACCAGAAATCTACTTTTCGATCTTCATCCATGGATTCTCTATTCATTACTCATTCACAAAATTTCTCCAGATCGAAAACAACCACGTGTTCTTAGGCCATCTGCAGCGCCAGCCCTCAACGCCACATCAGCTAAGCCCTAAACACCCCCGGCGCATAACTAAAAGCCCTCAAGCCCTCAATGCCACATCAGCGTCACCTCATTTTTTTAATTCTTTTATTTATACATTTAATTATTTAACAAAATAAAAATATTTATATATTTTTTAATAAATAAAAATAAGATAAATAATAAATAAAAATAAGAAAAAAATGTCGTAACTTAAGGATAAAAATGTAAAATTTGATATACAATAAACAAGGACCAAATATGTAATTTTCTCAATTATTTTTTGGAAGAATTAACTCTAATTTTAACAAAGTTGGATGGAGGGATGAAAATGGAAGGAAAATAGAAACCATAAGGATAAAAAAGCAGTTTTAAAAGATCAAAGACGAAAACCGTTATTAACAGTAAACCACAGGGACCAAAATCATAGTTTACTCAAAAAATAATTTTATGTAGTTTATATGATATATATTAAAATATATAAATCCAAAAAAATTCAATGTTGGGCTCATTTCGAACGTATCGAAGAGACGATTATAATGATGTAACTTGTTAAAATTAAAACGTATTTTTTTAACGTGTTTTAGTTAATAAACGATTATATGTGTTAAATGTAAAATTAAAATAATGAAACTAAAAAGTATAAAGTAAATTTAGTAAATAAGTATAGGGGTTGAAAGTGTAAATTTTAATTAAAAATTATTAAATTTTGGCAATAAATCACACGGGTTCCACGGGCTTACAAACCCGATCCCCCAAAGCCCGCGCAAAGCCTGAGACCCTCCCACCGCTGCCCGCCCGAGCCCGAGCTCGAGCCCGAAGGGCGCTGCGGATGGCCTTATCGTGGTAATTGAATCAAATTTAGCAATTTTGCATCAAAAAACGATGGGATAGAACTGATAATTACCTAACCAACGACGAGATCCAGAAGAGAATGACTTGATGAACTAATTTGAGAATCCGTAGAGGAAAATTGCTGAAAACTCAGTTAAGGGGGTGTTTGGGATTGCTTATAACTTATTTGTTCAAATTACATATTTACCTCCAACTTCTTTTTATAATTACATAAGTTAATAAACATTTTTAAAAATAAGCATAAGTTGTTTTAAAATAAGCAATCCCAAACACCCCTTAAGAATAGGGCTCTGATGGCGTTGAAATGAGGCGAGATGCGACACAATTGTAAATATTAGGCATTCGTATTCTTTTCAGATTTTCAACACAATTTCTTTTAAAAATTTAATTTATTTTCAAAAGAAAATATTAAAGCTTTTAGATACGCTCCATAAAGCTTTTAAAGCGTTACTAAAGTTTTGGATCCATTTTTTGGGAAGCTTTTCCTAAAAACCGTCTCTAAAACTTTTAGATACAAATATGGTAGTGTGTAATTTGCCTTAAAAAGTTTCTCTTAAAATTGTATGGCTTTTACACACGTTTTTCACTTTTGTCAACCAAATTCTTCTCTAACAATTATTTTTAGATACATTTAAAAATCCTTCTCTAAAACTCAATTTTCTTGTAGTGGTCGATCAAATTCAAAGCTCCATCCAATCAACTACTCTCTCCAATGATGACGGAGTCGATGCCTAATCTACCAGAGTCAACAATGGTGGTGCGGCGGAGGGAGAAGTTTGGGTCGCCGGAAAAAGGGTGAGTTGTCGAAGTGCCGGAAAAAGGGTGAGGGGGTCGGTTGGTTTCGTATGGTCGCTTGTTCGAAGATGTGGTTGTGGCGGAGAAGATGACCTGTGGAGATATTTCTGGGGGAATACGAGAATTTCCACCTTGTTGAAGGTCTAGTGGTGCTACCCGAAGACAAACAATAAGAGGACGAGCTTCCCTGAGCGATTTCGATCACCTAGCAGGCCTTTTATTTGGTAGGTAACATCGCCAAAGCGTATCATCAGATTTGACTACGAAGGAAGGAACTCGGCAGAAGATCGGTCTGCAAGAAAGGCCTACTACGTATGCCTCTAGCAATTGGATGTTTGAAAGGTAACTAGAAATATCGTAAGAATGAAATCTGACGCAGCGATTAAAGAAAAGCACTCCCCCCATGAGGGGGGTTGCGCCCGTAGTTTCCTTCCTCTCCTTCTCTTTTTGGGCAAGCGATGGAGGCACGTAAGTGAAGCTCAAGCAGCAAAAGCGGTTAAGCAAGTAATTCTCTTTTTTATTTGTCTATCCATTGAGTCACCTGCTGAAGGTGGTCCGACCAAAGCTACTAGGAGGAATGCCCAAAGGGAGAGTAAAGAAAGCAAGCTTAGCTTTTCGGTTCCCTCCCCCTATGCGGTCGGCCTTATTACCAATCTGCCTCCTTTCTCTTGTTCTGGTTCTATGAGGAAATCTACCCTGGTCATCATTCCTGGCCGACTGGTGCTTTTTTGTGTGTTAGCCAGGATTATCCACGTAGTATCTTCGTAACAACCACAGAGGGAAAGAGCCTTAGCTTAGGTTGAGTCTTTGTTTACGTTAGCGCAGCTCGTTCGCTCTTCAAGCTCCGCCCCCCTTACTCAACGTCTTCATCTATAAAGAAAGCCGAGTGGGCATGAACTGTAACCAAGGAAAAGTAAGCCAACCACGAATTTCTGAACCGTAAAGGGAACCTGTTTGGGGACAGATGAAGGCTAGGTTTGGTCCCTGTGGTTTTTAATTTAAAAATAAGAAAAATAGTAAAATGACTAATATACCCTTTTAATTAACCTGCTTAACAGAAAATTTTAACGGAGTTAGCATATGTTTGGCAAACTAGCTGATAAGCTAGCTGGTAGCTGATAAGCTAGCTGATGAAAAAGTTACGTTTGGCAAAACTAGCTTATAAGCGTGTAAAATGACTAAAAATGATATATTAAAAAATAGTAAATAAATAATAATTATATAATTAAGGGTATTTTGGAATAAAAATGTAAAAAGCAAAATAAGCCTCTTAAACGCTACTCCTTCTAGCGTTTTGAAAAGCTAGCTTATTGTCATCCAAACATGTACCTAGCTTATAATATAGTTTTTTTTTGCCAAACAATGCCTTAGAAGTTTAAGGACTCAACACGTTATAAAATGTAAATCATGATAATGCAATCCATAATTATTTCATTTTAAGGACTCAAAGTGTTAAAACCACTATAACACAAGGACCAATCATGTAATTTACTCAAATAACAACTAATTAAATACCATTGGAACAAAAACCGCAATTTCTAAACCACATATAGATGTAAATCGCAAATTTTAACCAACCACGGGATTGAAAACCGTAATTTACTCTTGAATTAATTTTAAAATTAGAAATTGTATAGAAAATATGAAAAAAGTGAATAAAAAGATAGATTACATAAATAATGATGTGTTAAAAGTTGATTGATGGAACGTAAAAGGAACATGAAATTTGAAATAGACGATCTATCTTCGTTTGACTGCAAATATTTTATGTTAATTTGTCATTTACTTCAAATTAAGTGTCTATATTTTTATTTATAATTAGGGAATTTAATTAAAATACCTAAAGTTTGACTTTGACTTACCAAAATACCTATTTTTCTCCTGAATTTGCTAAAATGCCCATTTTTTCCGCGATAGGGGTCCGCGATCGCGGATAGGGACCAAATTTGAAAAATTGTATCCCACGACACACCAATTTCCTTCACTTTGATGACTTTTGAATTGAAATGTTACACTTTCAACCCCTATACTTATTTACTTACTTTACTTTATACCTTTTACTTTTATAATTTTAATTTTACATTTAACACATATAATCGTTTATTAACTAAAATACGTTAAAAATACGTTTTAATTTTAACAAGTTACACCATTATAATCGTCCCTTCGATACGTTCGAAATGAGCTCAATATTGAATATTTTTGGATTTATTTATTTTATTATATATCATATATACTACATAAAAATATTTTTTATATTTAAAATTCATATTCTTATAGTTAATTATTTAATTTATGGTACTCTTATAGTTAAAATACGTTTTATTTATTTTATTATCGATGGTCCAAGTGTAAGTATTAAAAATTGGCGGAGGCTTTGTGATGGACAGACATCATCGATCCTTTTGTGCATACTCTGTAACTGCAAATACTTCAGCTCCAAACACACATGAATCATCATTCGCCAAATACCCATTTTCACAATTCTTAAATGAGTCCAGTGATACCAACTTGTCAAAACCCCATTTCATATTCTTCTCGTGAAACCTTGTCCTATTGTCATTCACGATATCTATAAACACGTACAAATAATAATAATTTAAAACGATTTAATGAATTAGTTAATATATGATTATTATGTTAATGCGATAGGAGTGTAAAACAAAATTGAAAAACATAAGAGATGTACCATAAATTAAATAATTAACTATAAGGGTATGAATTGTAAATATTAAAAATATTTTTTATGTAGTATATATGATATATAATAAAATAAATAAATCCAAAAGTATTTAATATGTTGGTGCAAGTGTACCCAGCTTTTAATATTGTGATATATTTTTGGTACACATAAAATCACATCTCCATATTTATTTTGATGATTACAAAACACACCGCATTCTTTGTTATCTAATATTTTATCTGAGTGTGCAGCTTTTAAATAATCTCGATAATTTTATCTGAAGAATCCAAGACTGAAGATTTTCGTCGTTTTATTTTTAAAATGATAAATCACCCTAAAATAATATACCACTTGGATTTTTCTAATACTGTCTTTTTAAATAAACCAAGTCAGCTCTCCTCAACATCTTATCATCTTGCTGGATCATTTAATGTGAAAGATTTGTTTCTAGAAGAATCTGCGCATGCGTACTGCTTCCTGCAACAATTTTCTGGGCGGCATACCGCGAAGGTACAGGCGGTATACCGCGGCAGGCATGGTGTATATCTCTGATTGGTTGGAAGCTCCCTTTGTCTGCACGGCATACCGCGAAGAATAACCGGTATACCGCTGGTACAAGTTTACGTTTTGTTTTGCAGGGTTGACCTTCTCTTCTGCATGTACTTTTCTTCTGCACGGTATACCGCGAAGGATTGCCGGTATACCGCGAAAGCCCGTGGACTGTTGCTCATCCAGTATATATATGCAACCTACCAGCATTCAAAGCTACCAATTCACAATAACTCCTCTCTGCATTTGATAAAGACTCTGCAGCCTCTTCTCTTGATAATTAAACTGTTAAAATTATAAAACACGTTTTTGAGTAAGAAATCTTGAGTTGATAGCAGATTAAAATCTCTCGATTAGTTGAATCAGCAACACAACTCAAGTGATCAAACTCTCTAAAAATATCCAAGTGATAAACCTTATACAAGAGTGATTATTCATATTAAAATTATACCCTCTTGTAAGTGTTTGAATAGAGTGAGTGATCCACATAATTCTCTCAAAGAAGAGTGATTCGCGTTTGTTGTACTAAGGTTTGTGTTCTACCGTAAAGAACACGTTTTCTTATTGGATCTCCGAGAAGTGTTTTCTCGAGGTGGACTAGCCAACCGCGTGATTGGTGAACCACTTTAAAATTTCGGTGTCAAGTATTCTCTTTCCTTTATCTCTTTATTTTTTCCGCTGTACTTTATTATATCTGTTTATATAAACTGCTTTGCATTTATATTTATTTATACAATCTCTGTGTATCTGTTTGTATTTATACTCTTCTGTATTGTACTATATTTACTCTGTATTTATTTACAAAAGAATTTTTGAAAGTAAGATTTTTTATAATACAACCTAACCCCCCCCCTTGGTTGTCCAACAATTGGTATCAGAGCAGGGCTTTCAAAATTTTTCTGCTTAATTTTTTTTTCTAAAATGACTCAACAAACTAATATTGTGTTTTCAAAACCTCCTTTGATAGATACTGAAAAGTTTGGCATTTGGGCCGAGCTATTTGAATGTCACGTGCGTGGCAAAAATCAAAAGATTTGGGACATAATTGAAAATGGGAACTTTAAACCCAAAATTGTTAAAGATTATGTTTTTATTGATAAACCTTTAGATGAATGGACTACTGCTGATGAATCTCATTTTTGTTTAAACTTTGAAGCTAAAAATATATTATATGCTGCTTTAACAACTGATGAAATTGAAAGAGTATATACATATAAAACCGCTAATCAAATATGGGAAAGTTTAAATAATACTCATCGTGGAAACACGGAAGTTAAATCAAGTAAAGTAAATATTCTAGTTCACGATTATGAACTATTCAAAATGAAACAAGATGAGTCAATTGACTCAATGTTTAAAAGATTTAACCTTATTATGACTACTTTGAAAGGTTTGGATCGCACTTATCCTAACGAGGACTATATAAGGAAAATCCTACGAGCCCTTCCTTCGGAGTGGATGCAAAAGATAACATCTTTGGAAGACTCCCGTGACCTTTCCCTAATGAAGATAGATGACTTAATCGGAAATCTCAAGGTGCACGAAATTGCACTTAAAAGAAATAAAGAAAGGGAGCAAGTTAAAAAGAAGTCAATCGCTCTCAATGTCTCAACACCAAAAGTCGAGAAGAAAAAGGAGAAAGCTAGCTCCTCAAAAGATCCTTCCGAAACTCTCGATGAAGTCGCCATGTTGGTAAGAAACTTTTCCAAGTTTTTTAATAATAATAAATTTTCTAACAATGGCAGATTTCAAAGAAACGGCAACTACCGTCGTGGTGGTGAAAACCGAAGTCGTAAGTTCCATAAACGAGACGAAAAAGTAAAGAAAAATGACGACTCAAGTGGTGACGATAAAGCTAAGCCAAAGAGAGGATTTTGCTACTCGTGTGGCGACAAAGATCATTACGCCAATGAATGTCCGAAAAAGAACAAGTACCAAAACAAGAAGGATAAAGCCTTCATTGGAGGCGCGTGGAGCGCGAGTGAAGAAGAAGATGACTATCAAGCCATTTGTCTTATGGCTGAAAGCGACAACGAGGTAAACACTTCTTATTCAAATTACGATAGTGATTATGATAGCGATAGCGAAAACAATCTTGAATTATTGCATGAATCGTTTCATAAAATGGCTAATCTTGCAAATAATTATAAAGACGAAATTGCTATGTTAAAAGAAACTGTAAATGCATGTAAAAAGGAAATAAATAATGTTAATCAAAAATCTGCAAATGATATGAATATAATTGCTAAATTAGAAACTAAATTAGGAGAAAAGGATTTTTGTAAATCTTGTGATGCTCTAAAGAAAGAAATTGCATGCTTAAATAAAAAGTCACATGAAAATATTATTTGTACAAAATGTGATATTCTTGAAAATGAAATTGCATGTTTAAAGGCTAAATGTGCTTCATATGAAAAAGATAACATGTTAGCTAAAGCTTTTGAAAGTAGTAATGAAAAAGTTCTTAACATGCTTAATATGTCGAACCGTATAAATTGTAGAAAAGGTATAGGTTCAAATACATGTGTTGAAAAATGTAATTGCATGCCTATTAAAAGATGTTATGAACCACCTAAGTTTAATACACGAAAGCCGTATATGCAAAAACCTCCGTATGTACCTAAAATGCATAATGTAAATTATAATACGAGAAAACCGTATGCTCGCGTATAACGATAAGTATTCTAAACCTAAAAATAATGCGAATATAAATGCTTGTTTTTATGTGTATGATAAATACAATCGCAAAATTAAAATGATAAATAAATGGATTCCAAAAGGAATGTTTAGTAATGATAATCCCGGTGGTATGCGTTTATGGTTTTAAATGTGTTATATATTATATATATATATAGTTTAAATATGATATATTTTCTTGTATATATAAGTAATATATTGTTATATGTACTTTTGTTTATATATATATATATATATATATACATACGTACTACATATATATATATATATTCTTTTTGATCTATTATATATATATATATTGCTTAACTTTATATATATGTTGGTTGTTATCTTGAAACTAATTTACAAGGACCCACGAGAAATGGGGACCATAAAAGTTACATCTTTATTATTGTAGATAAACCTTGATATAGACTGGATACTCGATAGTGGTTGCACACGTCACATGACCGGAAACAGCAATCTTTTTTCATCATATAAGTCATGTGATGGTGGACAGGTAATTTTTGGAGGAAACTCCAAAGGAAATATAATTGGGAGAGGTACAGTTTCTTGCAATAATGTTAAATTTCTTGATGTGAATCATGTTGATAATTTGCATTTTAATCTGTTAAGTGTTCGCCAATTGTGTAAAAATGGTATAACTGTCGTCTTCGAAGAAGACTCGTGCAAAATCTTGAAAAATGGCAAAGTTCTTTTAACTGGTTCTGTGAAAGGAAATTTATATATTTGCAAAACTGTTGTATCTGAAAATGTATGCTTATCTTCTATTTATGATGTTTCTACTTTATGGCATAGACGTTTAGGTCACGCTAATCTAAGATTAATGCAAAACTTAAAAAATAAGGAGCTTGTGAGTGACCTTCCAAAATTAAAGTTTGATAATCATTTTTGTGATGCTTGTCGTGTCGGCAAACAACATCACGTTTCTCATAAATCTAAAAATGTTATTTCTACTCAAAGAGTTTTAGAACTTCTTCATATGGATCTTTTTGGCCCTATGGCGATTCAAAGTTTTGGAGGAAATTTTTACACTTTGGTTATTGTGGATGATTATTCCCGTTATACTTGGACTTTATTTTTGAGACATAAAAATGAGGCTTTTGAAAAGTTTAAAATTTTGGGAAAACGAATTCAAAACCAACAAGGTTGTACGATTGTTTCCATACGTACGGACCATGGACGAGAATTCGATAATGATATCCAATTTGGTGCCTTTTGTGATAAACATGGTATAACTCATAACTTTTCGGCTCCTCGAACTCCTCAGTCAAATGGGGTTGTTGAAAGGAAAAATCGAACGTTGCAAGAAATGAGTAGAACCATGCTAAACGAACATCAAGTTCCCCAAAAGTTTTGGTGTGATGCCGTTGCTACCGCAACCTATGTGCTAAACCGTGTCCTAGTTAGAAATATCCTAAATAAGACACCCTATGAACTTTACCGTGGTAGAAAACCTTCCTTAGCTCACCTGAAAGTTTTTGGTTGTAAATGCTTCATTTTAAACACCAAATCCTACTTAACCAAATTCGATGCCAAAGCCTATGAGGGAGTGTTCCTAGGTTACTCTTGGAATAGCAAAGCCTATAGAATTCTAAATAAGGAGACCATGGTTGTAGAAGAATCCCTAAATGTTAGCTTTGACGAGAGTCCTCCCAAACCGAGTGCACCCTTAGCAAATGACAATATCCGTGAGGGAGACGTCTTAGCACAACAACTTAGCAACTTGGATTTAGGTACCCAACCTTCCACAAATAATATTGAATCTAGTAATGCCCCTCCTTGCTTTATTCCACAAGGTATAGATGATCCTAACCTTAGAACCGCTCGAGGCCATCCCGTAGATCAAATTATAGGTGACCTAAACCAAAGGACAACTAGATCACAAATCCATACCCATTGTGCTTTCCATGCCTTTATCTCAACCATAGAACCTAAAACCATAGATGAAGCTTTAGGTGATGAGGATTGGATAATGGCCATGCAAGAAGAGTTAAACCAATTTACTAGGAATGATGTGTGGGACTTAGTTCCTTGCCCTAGTAGTCAAACCATTATTGGCACAAGATGGGTCTTCCGTAACAAGATAGACGAGAACGGTGGAGTCACACGAAACAAGGCACGTTTAGTTGCCAAGGGGTACAATCAACAAGAAGGTATAGATTACGATGAAACCTTTGCACCGGTTGCAAGGTTGGAGTCTATTCGAATGCTTCTCGCTTTTGCAAATGCTAAAGATTTTAAATTATTTCAAATGGATGTTAAAAGTGCTTTCTTAAATGGTATTATAAATGAGGAGGTATACGTTTCTCAACCTCCCGGTTTTGAAAATTTTGAAAATCCGACACATGTTTATAAATTGAAAAAGGCGCTTTATGGTTTAAAGCAAGCTCCGTGTGCGTGGTATGATAGATTAAAAACCTTTTTAATTGTAAGTGGTTATATTATGGGTAAAATAGATAATACTTTGTTTGTGAAATATGATCAAAATGATATTGTGGTTGTGCAAGTATATGTTGATGATATTATTTTTGGTTCTACTAATGAAAATCTTTGTAATGAATTTTCTGCGAAAATGACAAGCGAATTTGAAATGAGCATGATGGGAGAGTTAAAATACTTCTTAGGATTGCAAATCAAACAATGTGAAACTGGTATTTTTATTAGTCAATCTAAATATTGTAAAGATATGTTGAAAAAGTTTAACTTTGAAAATGTCAAACCCGTTGAAACTCCAATGACCACAAACTTACAATTATCTCGTGACGAGGAGGGAAACGATTTTAATGAAAAGATTTATCGTGGTATGATTGGTAGTTTATTATATTTAACTGCTAGTAGACCTGATATTATGTTTAGTGTATGTTTATGTGCTCGTTTTCAATCTTCACCTAAACAAACTCACTATGAAGCTGTCAAGCGTATTTTTCGATATTTACGAGGTACTACTAATCTTGGCTTATGGTATGCAAAGAAACCCGAGTTAGAAGTAACGTGTTTCACCGATTCCGATCTTGGTGGATCTATTGTTGACCGAAAAAGTACTAGTGGGGTATGTGCCTTTATAGGTCTCTCACTTGTGTCTTGGTTCTCCAAGAAACAACAATCCGTAGCGTTGTCTACTACCGAAGCGGAATATGTAGCCGCCGCAAGAGCGTGTGCTCAAGTCCTTTGGATGAAACACACCCTTACCGATTTTGAGGTACACCTAACCAAAATTCCAATTATGTGTGATAACTCAAGTGCCATAAACTTAAGTAAAAATCCTGTTTTACATTCTCGTACAAAACATATTGAATTGAGACATCACTTTTTACGAGATAATGTTCAAAAAGGCCAAATCGTGCTTGAAAAGGTTGATTCAGAAGATAATTTGGCCGATATTTTTACTAAAGCTCTTAACAAAAAGGCCTTCTTTAAATTAAGACTTGGTTTAGGCATGCTTGAGTATAACCCTTGAGAAAATGCTAACTCTCAAATACTTCATATTTTAAGGGGGAGCATCTTTCAAGGGGGAGCATAGCGTCTTTCCTAACCCTTTTTGCTTCGACAAAAGGGGGAGAGAAACCGAGTATGCTCTCCTGTTTAGCGTTGTGTTTGTCATCATCAAAAAGGGGGAGATTGTTGGTGCAAGTGTACCCAGCTTTTAATATTGTGATATATTTTTGGTACACATAAAATCACATCTCCATATTTATTTTGATGATTACAAAACACACCGCATTCTTTGTTATCTAATATTTTATCTGAGTGTGCAGCTTTTAAATAATCTCGATAATTTTATCTGAAGAATCCAAGACTGAAGATTTTCGTCGTTTTATTTTTAAAATGATAAATCACCCTAAAATAATATACCACTTGGATTTTTCTAATACTGTCTTTTTAAATAAACCAAGTCAGCTCTCCTCAACATCTTATCATCTTGCTGGATCATTTAATGTGAAAGATTTGTTTCTAGAAGAATCTGCGCATGCGTACTGCTTCCTGCAACAATTTTCTGGGCGGCATACCGCGAAGGTACAGGCGGTATACCGCGGCAGGCATGGTGTATATCTCTGATTGGTTGGAAGCTCCCTTTGTCTGCACGGCATACCGCGAAGAATAACCGGTATACCGCTGGTACAAGTTTACGTTTTGTTTTGCAGGGTTGACCTTCTCTTCTGCATGTACTTTTCTTCTGCACGGTATACCGCGAAGGATTGCCGGTATACCGCGAAAGCCCGTGGACTGTTGCTCATCCAGTATATATATGCAACCTACCAGCATTCAAAGCTACCAATTCACAATAACTCCTCTCTGCATTTGATAAAGACTCTGCAGCCTCTTCTCTTGATAATTAAACTATTAAAATTATAAAACACGTTTTTGAGTAAGAAATCTTGAGTTGATAGCAGATTAAAATCTCTCGATTAGTTGAATCAGCAACACAACTCAAGTGATCAAACTCTCTAAAAATATCCAAGTGATAAACCTTATACAAGAGTGATTATTCATATTAAAATTATACCCTCTTGTAAGTGTTTGAATAGAGTGAGTGATCCACATAATTCTCTCAAAGAAGAGTGATTCGCGTTTGTTGTACTAAGGTTTGTGTTCTACCGTAAAGAACACGTTTTCTTATTGGATCTCCGAGAAGTGTTTTCTCGAGGTGGACTAGCCAACCGCGTGATTGGTGAACCACTTTAAAATTTCGGTGTCAAGTATTCTCTTTCCTTTATCTCTTTATTTTTTCCGCTGTACTTTATTATATCTGTTTATATAAACTGCTTTGCATTTATATTTATTTATACAATCTCTGTGTATCTGTTTGTATTTATACTCTTCTGTATTGTACTATATTTACTCTGTATTTATTTACAAAAGAATTTTTGAAAGTAAGATTTTTTATAATACAACCTAACCCCCCCCTTGGTTGTCCAACATAATATTTGGCTCATTTCGAACGTATCGAAGGGACGATTATAATGGTGTAACTTGTTAAAATTAAAACGTATTTTTTTAACGTATTTTAGTTAATAAACGATTATATGTGTTAAATGTAAAATTAAAATTATGAAAGTAAAAGGTATAAAGTAAATTAAGTAAATAAGTATAGGGGTTGAAAGTGTAACATTTCAATTAAAAAGTCATCAAAGTGAACGAATTGGGTGTGTCGCGGGATTTTGCTTCGCGATCGCGGGATACAATTTTTCAAATTTGGTCCCTATCCGCGATCGTGGACCCCCATCGCAGAAAAAATGGGTATTTTTGCAAATTCAAGAGAGAAATGGGTATTTTGATAAGTCAAAATCAAACTTTGAGTATTTTAATTAAATTCCCTTAGAGCATCTCCAAGACTCCAACCATACTCCATTTTTTCATTTTTGGAGTTTTTTGGCTGCCAACCACATGCCAAACGGTATTTTTTTTGGCGTCCAAGAATTGAACACGCCAAATATGGCGTGTATTGTTCACACTCCAATTTTTAAGACCCCACCACTATTGTATTTTATATTAATATTTAATAATTTGTAATTGAATTAATTATTTATTTTTTCAATTAATTCTTTAAATGTAATATTGATTAAAAAGTTGTATTCTTGTTATTAAATTTTAAATAAGAAAAAGAAGTTTAACATTTAATATATATATATATATATATATGTAATTAAATTTTAAATACGACAAAGAAATTTAAGATTAATATAAAAGTCATAAAATACAAATTAAAAAACTAAGACATAAATTAAAGCGTCAATTGACTTCCATAGTACGGGATGTTTTCTGTCGCATCTTGAGATCCTCCGGCTTGGTTTTGAATTACTTCTCCAGATCCTTGATATTGAGATGTTCGATATTGAGATCCTTGGTATTCTGCTCCTTGTTCATACGTATCAACATGAGCTTCTGTTGTTCTCTTTCTCAATATGCGGAGTTTCTCATTTTGTATGAACTCAAGAAGCACGGGATCAGTGATAGAATTTAAATCAGTAAACATAATTTTGTCGTCTGCCAACCTTATATTTATTGCATTTTTCTCAGCTTGAACTTCATTCCTTTTGATGGTAACTTCAGTGTTTTTGTTTATAGCTTTGCTCATCTCTTTTTGCTAGCTTTGACTAAATAAATTAATTACTGATTATTTATTATTATATTTACAAATTATAATAATTATTATTAAAAATAGTTAATAGTAAATAAAATATGTTATTTTAATGTGGGGTCCACAAATTTGGTGTGTTTTTTTGGAGTATGGTTAGAGTTGAGGGTTTTTTTTACGTTGGGCCCACCAAAATTGGTGTTTTTTATGGTGTTAAGGTTGGAGATGCTCTTATAATTATCTCAAAATAATAGTCCACTATCAAAAGTATAACTAAATTCTCAATCGTACATTTGGTTAATACACAAATATATAACATTTGTGAAGAGAGAGAAATTAAATAAGGGTAAATATATCATTTATATAAAGTAATAATTATACATGTCTAAAATTATATGTCATTTCAATTGTGAATATATTTTGGAACGAATGGAGTAATAATTAATGGTGTTTTAGCACAACATGAAATTGGACAACATATTTTTTTGAGTAAATTAAACTTTTGGTCCATGTGGTTGTCATATACTATCAAGTGTAGTTCCTATTTTAAACTAATTACAATATTGGTCATTGTGATTGCTGTTCTTTTTCAATGTTGGTCCCTTAGACTAATTTCTGTTAAATAGGTTTGTTAACTCAAGGGTATTTTCGTCTTTTTGATTTGTATTTTAATTTCCTTCAAAAATTAAAAGTTAAAGAATATATTATAATATTATATATTATTATTAATTATATACATAAACACAGAGGGTCAAAACTATAAATAGAAGAGGAGGATAAAAATAGAAGAGGAGGATAACAGTCTAATGGAATTTTCAGACATTGAATGGAAAGAAGAAGACGGACCAACATCGGATGAAGATCAAGAAGATAGTTCTCAGGCACCATCGATATGGTCGGAAGAAGAAGCTAACTTGGAGAACGAGTGGGACGATGGTGATAGTTTCTGTAGGTTCCCAGATTCACGTTGTATCACATTAATGGTAGTAACATAGACAGCGGAAGCATTTAAATATAAAGTCATTAAAGTGAGTGATTGTGTAAATGATATTGTAATAGTGAGAATCAATTACAGAACAGGATAATGATAACAAGATCAAATAAGAAACGCTGCTCGTATATTGATAATGGATAACACCAAGAACAGGATCAATGGTGTATCCTGAAATCTCACAGGGAACAATATCGTACGGAGGTAGTGCTCGGGATTACTGCAGTGTGTGCTTAAACAATTGTGGAAAACTATTCTTCCCAAAGCTTACAATTGTTTGTTCCACTACCTCTCTATTTATAGCCCTGATAAAGTGAAGACAGTGTACTATCGTACCCTAGAATGACACGTGGAAAGTGTGTCTCCTAATTTTAGGGCATACGTGGAAAGTATGGACACTTGTCTAACACTTGGGATTTCTTACGAGACTTAGGCATCACAGAGGTCTTCACTGCAACAGAGCTCATAGACCAGAGCTCTGTTGGTCTTCGGGTTGTGAACAGTTCTTCTGTTGATCTTCTGACAGAGCTCTGTTGAGCTCTGTTAGTTCCACCAGAACTCTGTTGAGTTCTGTTGATCTTGAAGATTTTTCTTCTAAGTCTTCTGCTGCATCTCTGATGGTCTTCTGACTTGATAATATTTTCAATACTTTTACATTACAGATACTTGGGGCTAACAATCTCCCCCTAAGTATTGAAAATAAAAAATTTGAAACAGAGATGTAAACAAAAAGAACAAAGAATATTTACCTCTGTTAGCCTTTTGTACTATTCTTCTAAGATATTACAATGCATGGTAAGAAGTAGTACATTTATGCATAGTTATCTCCCCTAAGAATTCTGTCGAATCTTCTGATTAGAGTACGGAAGTCCAGCATCAGATCAATCTGGTCGATGAAGAGTTTCTGCTGTTCTTCTGGACACTTGCTTTTTGGGAGATCTTGGATTATGTTCTTGAGGTATACTAGCGACTCACTCGAGTACTTGTGGGCTTCAGCTGCTCTGATGGCCTTCTTTGTGCCCTTCTGTCGGCAGACAAAGACTGGAGGATCTTCTACTACGGTTCCAGTTCTGTGATGGCCATAACCCTCAAGGTTTTCATTTGGTGGTGCAATCGCTAGTTTCTCTACTTCAAACTCCATGCCTAGCTGATAACCAGTCTGTATTCTGAGATTGATGTGCTCTTGCATAGCGAATCTGACTTCTGGTAGCGCAGTTCTGGCCGGCGTGCATCTTTCTGAGAACTTCAAGCAATATGCGTGAAGTAAGATCAGGTCGTATGGGTTCAGAAGGACGAGATCATTGTTGATCCAAACCCTCAGTGATTTGATAATGACCCTCTCTTATATACTTAGTGAAAATTGTAAGTAAACAATATGTATCAGAGTTTTACTATCGCTGATAAGTACTAGGATCTTACAGTACCGCTGATAGGAACTCTTGTTGTTTAGATTAAACATTCAGCGAAACTGTTCACCATAATACTCTGAGTCTGTTCAGTACTTATGGTGATCGCTGATAAGTTAGTTGTTTACTTATGATCTCTGAAGACAAGTTTCACGTCAACATAGGTTCTACGCTGAAGTCGAAGATCAAGCTCAAGAACCAGCGACAAGTCTCCTAATGAACTGATGCGGATCAGCGAAGACTCAGATTTGTCCAATCAACGTGAAGTATCAAGTACAAGACTTCAGCTATCGCTGAACTCTATCATTCGCTGATGAAGAATGATAGATCGCTGAATCAACAAAAAGCTGATCATGAAGTCCTCCGTACAAAGTACTTTTGTCTTAACCACCCTTGCACGACTCCGTACGATATGTCAGAAAAGAACCTCCTTATTGTCTGAAATCGTACAACCTCTCTGATACTACATTGTTCAAACATGCGGCTATTAAGGTTGTCAACAAAGGTCAATGACATGCAACCAATCAGCTGCTGCCACGTGTAAAGTGTATACTGCCATGCATTAAATGCATGCAGTATATAAGAAGATGAACTCACTTCATTTTGAAGTAACTTGCTAACTCTGGACAAGTTCATCCTTCTTATCTTGAGATAGGTTATTATTAGTAATTTCCTTCTCTTTCTTAGTGCAAGAAACTTAGTGTTCCAACTTGTTTAGATTTAGGATTTATCCTTAATCTTGTTTTCCGCAACAAGCTGTAAATTGTTAATGATTTATCAATAAACAATTTAGAAAAGTAAAATCTGTGTGTTTGTATTCAACCCCCCTTTCTACAAACTTGTATAGCCCTTCGGGACCAACAAGTGGTATCAGAGCTGGTTTGTTTAATCTCATAAACAAGATATAATCTATACTAAGATTTCTCTTCCTTGCTATTTCTGAAAAATGGCTACTAACACAAACACAAATTATATCGACAATGGTTCTCTTGCAAAACCCCCTAGATTCTCCAGAGATAATTTTAATCTATGGAAAAATAGGATGACTCTCTTCTTAGAAGGTGTAGATCCTACTATGCCTTATTATCTTGAAAACGGCCCATTTATTCCTGTAAGAATTGATGCCGCAGTACCTGCCACTGAGAATAGACCTGCTATTCCAGAAAGGCTGGTACCCAAAGAAGTTCATACGTGGACTGACGAAGATAAGAAGAAAGTGGCTATCGACACAAAAGCCAGATCCATACTATCCATGGCTCTTCCTGACGAAGTCTACCATTCCGTCATGAACCTGAAATCCTCAAAAGCCATGTGGGACACAATATGTGTTCAGTATGAAGGTACTGCTGAAGTCCAGGACTCTCGAAAGATCAACATGGTAAGACAGTATGAAAGTTTCATTTGTGGTAAGAATGAGACTCTCTCTGAAGTTCACCAACGTTTTAATTGCTTAATAATAGATCTAAAAACTGTTGGTAAGGAATATTCTAACTTTGAAGTGCTGACAAAGTTTCTAGAATGTTTACCTGAAAGCTGGGACAGTTATTCTATGTGTCTCAAGCTGTCAAAGGATCTAAGATCAATGACCCTTGCTACCTTATATGGCACGATGCTGAATCATGAGCAATCAAGCCATATTAAGAAGAATCTTGTAAAAGATTCCAAAAGCACCCCTGTTGCTTTAATCTCAGAGGAACCCTCTACTCAGCAACCCTCGGTCACTATCACTGAGTTAGAGAGTAACTCTGAAAGGTCATCAGATTCTGACTCTTCAGATGATGATGAATCTTTGGCTCTCTTAACTAAAAAGTTCAGGAGATTCGCCAAAAAGAAAATGTTCAGAAAGAACAAACCTCTTTCTATAACTGATAAGCCAAGATCATCAGCTACTGTTGATAAGGCTACTGCTACTTGTTTTAACTGCGAAAAGATTGGACATTTCGCTAACGAGTGCAAGTCTAAGAAAATATCGAGAAACTCAGCGTTTCCCAAGAAATCCTTTATTCCCAGGAATAAAGATGACAAATATTCTAAGCTGAAAGAAAAATATGCGAAGCTGAAAAGCTTCAAGAAGAAAGGCAAAGGCTTGATGGTTTACGATTGGGCTGCCTCTGAAGAAGAAGAATCATCATCTGACTCTGAGGATGATGAAGCCAATCTCTGTCTTATGGAAAAGATTGAAGATGAGGAAGAAAGTTCAGACATTCCCTCTACTTCAACCTCTGCTATTCAGGTATCACCTTCCTTCTTTACAAATATTGCAAATATTGATGAAGCTGACAGTCTCCGCAAAATCGATCTCTTGACTAGAAGCTTATATGAAGCCATGAATGGCAAAACTATAGTTGAAAACCAAAACCTTGATCTCGCTGAACAGCTTAAAAACTGTCACCTTCAAATAGAAAAGCTTTCTAAAATTGAAGAAGATTTTAAAGATCAAGTGCATTTAAATCAGCTAGTCAAAATCGAACGAGCAGAAGCTATCGCTGCTTTGAAAGCTGAAAAAGCTACTGTTGAAGGATGGTGAGTCACTGAGATAATTAAGTCTCATATACCCCTGAGTGATAAACGTGGTCTTGGTTACAAATATGAAACTAAAGAACCAACCACTGATCGTTCCATGCTCTTATTTGGAACTTTCGTATCCTCAGTCGCTGACACTTCATCTTCTCAGTGTTAGTCCTCTAGACCGCCTATCCCTGAGGAAATCTCTGCCTCTTCAAAAGGTAAAGAGAAAATGGTTTATCCAAAACCTACCTCTGTCTTTAAAGATAAAGGTAAAGGAATTGCGTTGAACCAAAATCCTCAGAAGGGTACTTTAGTACCAAAGCTGAATGCTTCTAAAGCTTTAGTGATTTATTCCTCTGGATCAAGGAATCAGATCTCTGGATCTACTCAGCTTGGGTCTATTCAGCGATCTACTCCTAGACTCAGAGTGGATGTCCTTGGTAAGAAATCTGAAGAACTAAATGTTCCTCCCATTTCTAAAGCCAAAAGCTTATTTGGTGCTGGTCCTTCTAATTCTAAATCAAAAGCTCAGCATTCGAATAGTCCTAGAACTACTTTTAGTTATAGGAAATGTTATCACTGTGGACTTACTGATCATATTGCTAGTAAGTGTCCATCAGCCACCAAAGCTGAAAAGATAGCTAAGGTGAAGATTGCCCCCAAAGCAAAGAAGACCACTGAGGTTAAGAAATTAACCAAAGTGAAGACTGACAAAGCTGAATCTTCTAATGCTGCGAAGATTGCTGAACCTTCCATTCCAACTACTTCCACTGACAAACGTGTACACATGGTTAAGTGGGTTCCCAAGAAAAACTGATCTTCCTTTGTGATGCAGGTTCAGAAGGGTATCTGGTATCTCGATAGCGGATGCTCTAGACACATGACTGGAAAGAAAAGCCTGCTCGCTGAATACAAGGAAGAGAAGGGTCCCTCTGTAACTTTCGGTGGAAATGGAAAAGGACATACCCGAGGGTTTGGTGTACTCTCTAATGGTACAACCACCTTCAGAAGAGTAGCATATGTTGAAGGGCTGAAGCATAATCTTTTAAGCATCAGTCAGCTTTGCGATAAGGATAACAAAGTAATCTTTACTAAGGAATCCTGCTTTGTCACTGATAAAAAGGAGAAGATAGCTCTCGGCGGTTATCGTTTGGAAAATGTTTATGTATTAAACATGGACTCAACAACCACTGATAACTCCTGTTTCTTCTCAAAAGCCTCATCTGATGTCAACTGGCTATGGCATAAGAGGCTATCTCATCTGAATTTCAAAACACTGAACACTCTTTCTTCAAAAGAGTTAGTCACTGGTCTACCTCAACACTCATACGCCAAAGAGTCTTTATGTTCAGCGTGTGAAAAAGGGAAGCAGACCAAAGCAAGCTTTAAATCAAAGCAAGTTTCCTCAATGTCATCTCCTCTACAACTACTCCATATGGATTTGTTTGGCCCTGTTAACAAACAATCCATCGCTGGAAAGAAATATACACTGGTCATAGTTGATTAATTTTCTCGTTATACATGGGTAATGTTTCTCCGTTCCAAGAGTGACACCCCTGAAGAACTCATCACCTTTGTTCGGAAGATGGAAACCCTGAACAATTTGACCGTTCTCTTAATAAGGAGTGATCATGGGACTGAATTCAAAAACAGTTCTCTCGATTCCTTCTTTGAGAGTAAGGGTATTTCTCACAACTTTTCTTCAGTGAGAACACCGCAATAGAATGGAGTCGCTGAAAGAAAAAATAGAACAATTATTGAAGCTGCACGTTCAATGCTCAACGATTCTCACCTGCCTACTCAGTTTTGGGCAGAAGCTGTCAACACCGCTTGTTTTACGCAAAACAGGTTGCTGATAGTTAAAAGATTCAATAAAACAACCTATGAATTTTTTCATGGGAGAAAGCCTTCAATCAGTTTTCTTCACATCTTTGGATGTCAGTGTTTCATACTGAACAACAGAGATGCCCTTGGAAAGTTTGATCCTAAGGCTGATGATGGAATCTTTCTTGGATACTCCTCAGTCTCCAAAGCCTTCAGAGTCTTCAATCGAAGAAGACAAACTGTTGAAGAAACAATTCACGTCACGTTTGACGAATCCCGTTCAGCGAACTCTAAACGGAACGCTGACACTGAAGAACTGAATCAATGGATGTTTTCTCATCTTGGTGATTCAGAAGATATTCCCACTCCTCGTGCTCATACCGTTGAAGATGATGGTCCTACTATCATCCCAAATATGCAGAATAGTGAAGCTGAAACTTCATGGGTCTCAGCTGTTCCTATAAACACGATACATGCTTCTGAACCCAATGTCTCAGACATTCCATCTACTTCTCAGCAATCAGTGAATATAATGACAACTGCATCCATTCCTCTCTTGGCTAATACTCCAGACGTCGCTGAAGCCTCATCTTCAGCTCCTCCAGTTCAGGTTGAGTCAGCGTCTCACGCTCCGGCTCAGCGATAGACTGTAAATCATCCAATTGATCAAATTCTTGGTGATCCAAACGCTGGTATTCAGACTCGACGAAGTGCAGGTAATATTTGTTTATTTGTTAATTTTATTTCACTAACTGAACCAAAGAAAGTAGATGATGCCCTCAAAGATCCAAACTGGGTCAGCGCGATGCAAGAAGAGCTGACTGAATTCGAAAGAAACAAAGTTTGGAAACTTGTTCGAAGACCAACTGACAAAACAGTGATAGGCACTAAATGGGTCTATCGAAACAAGTTGGACGAACATGGAACTGTAACCCGCAACAAGGCTCGTCTTGTTGCTCAGGGATACAGACAAGAGGAAGGCATAGATTATGACGAAACATTTGCTCCAGTAGCAAGATTAGAATCTATTCGTCTATTCTTAGCATACAATGTACACAAAGACTTCAAAGTATATCAGATGGATGTTAAGTCAGCGTTTCTAAATGGAAAGCTGAATGAAGAAGTCTATGTGGAACAACCTCCAGGATTCTCAGATCCTAAGCGTCCAGGTTATGTTTATAAACTGGATAAGGCACTTTATGGCTTAAAACAAGCTCCACGTGCATGGTATGACACTCTTTCTACTTATCTCCATATTGAAAAATTTGAGCGAGGCAAAATCGACAAAACTCTATTTTTCAGGAAAGTAAAAGGTCATATCATTCTTGTTCAAATATATGTTGATGATATTATATTTAGCTCTACTAACCCTGATCTTTGTACACGTTTCGCTGATAGAATGAAAGATGAGTATAAGATGAGCATGATGGGTGAACTAACATATTTCCTTGGTCTTCAGATAAAACAAAATGAAAAAGGAACTTTCATTAATCAGGGAAAGTATGTTAAAGATATGCTGAAGAAATTCGACTTAACTGAAAGTTCAGCTATGAAAACCCCTATGGCACCACCGCTGACACTTGATAAGGATACTAAGGGTATTCCTGTAAATGTCACTCTGTACCGTGGGATGATCGGCTCTCTTTTGTATCTTACAGCTAGCCGACCCGATATTATGTTTGCAACATGCTTGTGTGCACGATATCAAGCTGAATCTGAGATATCTCATATGAATGCTGTAAAGCGAATTTTTCGATATCTTAAGGGTACAGCGAATCTAGGTCTTTGGTATCCCAAATACTCAGGATTCGATTTAATCGCCTATTCAGATAGTGATTTTGCAGGTTGCAGAATGGATAGGAAAAGCACCACAGGAGGATGTCAGCTCCTGGGTGGAAAGCTGGTAAGTTGGACAAGTAAAAAGCAAAACTCAGTGTCCACCTCCACAGCTGAAGCTGAGTATGTAGCCGCTGGAAGCTGTTGTTCTCAGGTCTTGTGGATGAGAAATCAACTACTGGACTATGACCTTTAGCTCTCAAATATTCCAATCTATTACGACAGCACAAGTGCCATCGCTATAGCTAATAATCCAGTGCTACACTCAAAGACAAAACACATCGAAATCAGGTATCACTTTATCAGAGATCATATGATGAATGGTGATATAGAACTTCACTTTATCCCAACTGATTATCAGTTAGCTGATCTGTTCACCAAACCTCTTGATGAGACAAGATTCAACTTTCTCATCAGCGAGCTTGGAATGCTGAACTTTGAAGAGTAAAATCTTCAGCGGTTCACATTTGATCAGCGATAGGATAAAATCAACTTGTATAACCCATTCTATCATCTTCTCTCTGAATAAACTTGATTCGCTGATATCAAGGTATGTTTTTCTCTCTCTGACAAATCGCATGCAAATGCAAGATTTCAAAATAAATCACATCGCTGAATATCTCTTCCTTATCAGCGATATTTTGAATTTTCTAAAACCAACACTGATATTTCTATTCAGTGCTTCATGTTTTCAAAAGTGTCCCTGAGTTTTCAAAACCTCAGAGACAACCAAGAATATGAAAGGACAGTTGTGACGTCATTGCAACGGATAAGCCCCGACACGTTCTTCTTTCTGACACACGTTTGCACGTTTCGTTTACTCGCCAATCAAATGCAAACACGTGTCCGTGTCATGATGAAAATCTTTTCCCGCTCAAGACTTTCTCTTTCTAATCTCTCTATATAAACAATTTCTTGGTTTATATTCCTCTTTTACGCGAACTTCTCCTCCAAGCAAAGAAAGAATTCACTGTTGCATTTTGCTCTCGAATTTCTCAAGAGCAACTGTTCATCTTCTTCAAACATCAAAGGTTAATATGTTCTTATTATTTACCAAATGCAAATAACTTGTTTCTGATCTTCTCATTGATTTAACAAGATCAAACAAAAGAACTTCTTAAAAATGAAATCATCTTCTTTCATGGTTTTATGAACACAACCATTTCATGGTTGTTCTTCAAGTTTAAACGCAAAATCTTAAACTTGTTCTTCTCACATTCGTTTTTCCAGAATCCCTATCTTCAAAGGAAACTGGAAAACAATATTTTTATTGGGTTTGTATTTAGTTTTTTCAAAAACATGAAAAACCCTAATCTTCATTAAGAAATTTTGTCTGAATGAAATGGACAAAATTCGAACCATCTTATTGGAAAATCTTTCCACATTAAGATTATTCTTATTTGTTAATTTTTGGTTGAACTGATAATACAGAAAATGGCATCTTCTGACATTCCCAAGAACACCATCGCTGAGAACACTGTTGCTGATGATACTGCTGAGGAAGTGGAAATCCTCAAGGCTCCTCAGGTCAAGTTCTCTCTTGACAAGCTGGATTGGACTAAAGTAAATAACCTCTATGCGCTTCTCGAGTTTCCTCCTCGAAAGCAAGTCACACATCTAGTTGATGTTGTGAACTTCCTGAAGAATTGCTGCATCTCCACAGCCCTGACCATAACACCTCCGGCACATCAGCTTTTGCTATCACAATTCTGGTACTCTGCCAGACACTCTCAGCTACCATCAGCCAAAGATCCCTCCAAAACAATTGACTGCATCCTATGCGATATCGAATATGGCACCATGAAGATCACCCCTGCCATCATTCGCAAAGCCCCCAGCCTTCCCATCGCAACCAAAGAAAAACCCTTCGTTCCCCTCCCTGACCCCAAGAAAAACTCAGACAGGGAAGCCATCATTGCATTCTTTGATGCAATGGGCTATGTATGGGAAACTGGAAGGGATATGAAGCCCGAGAATAAGCTGACCATTATCAAGAAATCGAAAATGCCCAGCGAGATGAATTTCATCTTCGCCCATGTGATCAGCTGCATGACTGCCAAGAGCGGCTCCTCTGACCAAGCCGCTAAGCCTCAGCAAGCAATGGGATATGCCTTGCTGAAAGGTCTACATATAGACTGGGCATCGATTATCTATGATGACCTGGTACTTAGAGTGGACACCGTCGCTGACAGACCTCCATGGGTTCCATATCCTCGGTTCATCAGCGCCATATTCCAAAAAGGCCTGAAGGACAGCTATCCTCAAGAGGGTGACCTGAAACTTTCTCAAGTTGGTCCTAAGATACTCGACTTCAAACCAGTGGCGAATGAGGTACGTCTTTCTACACTCTTAACTCTTCTAAATCCTTCTACTTCTTCTACTTCTGCAGCTCCTTCAGCGGACAAACCCACCGCTGATACCCCAGCTGCAACCTCCATTCCTCTTAAAAGGAAACATTCTGACACCCAACTTGGTTCCAAAAGAACTAAGAAACCCAAGGAGCAACCCCAACAATCTATTGCTAAAGACTCCTCAGCTCCTCTTGTTGGGCTGAAGGAAAGTTCAGTGGTACGCTTTGCCACAGCTGAACAAGCCACCCACTCTATCCCAACTTCACCGTCTCTAAACACTGAGGTTACAAACTTGGAAACTACCCAACCTCCCCCAGTCTCTCAAAAGACTGATGAAGTGATTATCAGCGATTCCAACGCTGAACTCAGTAACCAACCTCCATTCTTACCCTTCGCTTCTCCCTCTACTCATTTGGACACTACTCCAGTTATCACTGAAGCACCTGTCATTCCTCCAGAAGCTAAAGAAAATACTCTTCAAGGAGTGATGGGCATAGGACCTGCAGAGCTGACCATACGTCCACGTACTCTCGCTGACGATATGGAACTTTACTCAGGAACCCGCGATTTTGATGAATTCACCAATCCCCCTGCAGGTACACACCAACCCCTATACACTGTAACTGAACCCCAAACTTCTGAGCTTTCCTCTATTCACAAGTTTTTATATGTTACAGGTCCTAATTTGAGAGACATCAACGCCTCTCTGAAGTCACTAGAGACGTCGCTGACAGGTCTCACTACTACTCTTTCCGACAACTCTACAGCTGTAACAAACACTGGAGAGAATCTTACAAAGCTGACAACTGTCGTCGAAAAGAATGCCTCCAAAGCTGACTTGGAGAAGGTTGATAAATCACTGGGCGACTTTGCCAAAGTTCTCGCTAACATCTACACAGACTACCTCGACATCAAGAAATCAGTTGACACCATGTCCAGCGAAGTCACAACGCTGAAGACATCGGTTGGCACACTCGAAAGTGATATGTCTGCTGTAAAGGCTGATGTCAGTTCAGTAAAAACTGATATGAGTTCTGTGAAGACTGATGTCAACACGATGAAGAATGACATCTCTTCAATTCAGAACTTGTTGACGCAGATCCTGACCAATACAACCGCCCCTGCACCTGCCCCTGCTCCTGCACCTGAGCATTTTACTCCGACAGATCGTGCTGAACTCGTCAAAATCAATCCTGGTATTTCTACTCTTCAAACCAGATTATCAACGATTGAGACTTATGTCGGGGTCCCTGGCCAAGAAGACAGGGAGAAAACCACAGCTGCTGAATCTTCTCATTCCTTCCCCAGTCATCATGAAAAGGAGGGGGAGAAGAGCGCTGAAGACCCTTCCAAGAGCGCTGAAGACCTTTCCCATGATGAATCTATCAAGGGAGAGAAGACCGAAGACCTCACCTTCACTGAAGAGGGTGAGAAGACAATTGAAGCTGAAGCAGCCGCTGGACCTCAGGGAGATGAACACCCTGAGGGAACCGAGAAGCTCGCCTCTGTATCTGAGGGGGAGCAACTCGAAGAAGAAGCTGAAGAAACTGAGTATGAAGCTGAAGATGAAGAAGCCATCGGCTTGTCTGATGATGAACCATCCTCATCTCCAAAGAATGATGATGACGAAGATGACGATCATGATGATTCTTTTATCGTCAAGCCTGCTCAGAGAACTAAAGCTCTTAAAGGGATTCTGATAAATGAACCTTCAGGGGAGCGGACAAAGACAAATCCGTCAGCATCTGAAGCTGACAAAGGCAAAGAAAAAGGTGTCGTTGAAGATGAAAATCTGACGATCTTGCTTAAAAAGCCGGTTTGTCAGGTACACTAACTCCTTACTCCACATCCCTCCTCTATACACTTTATCAGTTCTCTACCTCCGCAAACCTACATACACTATCCCATTCTTTCTCTCTCTGTTCTACCCAAATTCTTGTAAGATCGCTGCGTTTCAGCTAGTCCTCTCCCCTGTTTGAGGATATCGCTGAAGTTCCTACTGCTGCGACTTCATCAACAATAATCCCAACTCTAAATGCTGAAGAAATAATCCCAGTCTTGGATTTGATCTCTGAGACTGATGAACCTGAAGAACAGATTCTCTCTCACAAAAACAGACCTTCCTTGGCTCCTCAAAAGCTAAGTGAAGAGGATCAAGAAAAGAGACATGAAATGATCAAGAGACTCGAAGATCAGTGAATCATTCTGAAGCGTGATCAACTTCCTTCTGTTCCTCCAAAGTTCAGAATTTCCCAAAAGGAATACAAGGAACACCTCAGAGCTGAACGCCTAATCGCTGAAAGAAAGGAAGCTGAAGAAAAAGACAGAGAATACGCCATCCAGCTTACTCAACGATCAATAAAAGACCCCAAGCTGAAAAGAGTTCCTATTGATGTTCAACGTCAGCTATGGGATGATGCTCAAGAGATCGTTAGAGAAAAGACTAAGGTCTCTGATATGACTTTGGAATGGGCGAAACAAATGCTGACCTATCGATCTAGACCATCCAAAATCATCAAAGTAAACATCAGAGGAAGACTGTACGCCGACGTTCCTGTTATTGAAGTGGATGTCTACAGAGAAGACAAAACCAAGCAAACTTTCTATGCTGCTACCTTAGAAAAGTTTGGTCTCTCTGAATGGTTAGAAACGAAATTAGCCATTCAGGGATCGCGCTCAAAGTTCAAAAGCCATGTCGAGAAGATCTTAAACAAACAGATCGATCTGCTTTCTTCTGTTGTGGATATTCCTCCTTCTACTCTTCTTCCTCCTCAACAAAGAAAGAACTCTGCCAAGGGAAAGAAAGTCTCAGACTCAGGTCCTATTATACGGAACGAAACAGGTATTGGTTTCTCTCGTGCTGAAGTTCTTGGCCCTGATGCTGATCTCTCAGCGCTTGACACCTCCCTACCACCTGGATAAACTTTCATTCCTGGCACAGTTATAAGTGATCCCTATGGTATATTCTTTTTAGACTACTATGGAAATCATCACTTTCAACGTGTCTCTGAGCTCCACATCGCTCCCATCGAACAACTCAGAGATCTCTTATACTGGTGTGAAGTCAGACGCGACATCAAAGCTAGACACCTGAAGCCCTTGATTTTTGAAGAAGCTCTGAAGAAAAAGAATCAAGGAGCAGATGTCCCTGATTGGATGATTGCCACATCAATGACCCTTGATGAACAACTCATTAAGGAAGAACCTTTTGACGGATAGGATCGCCTTGTAATTCTTTCTATCCTTATCTGTCTACATCTTTTGTACTTGTAATTTTATTCGCTGTACTTGTAATTTTTCCACTTCCCTCTGTAATCTTTACAAAGTTTAAAGAAAATTTTCAGCGAACGTACTTTACTCCATCAGTACAGAAAAGATCCCAGAAAACAGTAAAAAGGGACAAATATTTTATGAGTTCTTTTTATCCTTATGTTTTCATTATATATCAATTTTCTCTGTTGCTATGTCATAATCAAATAAGGGGAGATTGTTGATCCAAACCCTCAGTGATTTGATAATGACCCTCTCTTATATACTTAGTGAAAATTGTAAGTAAACAATATGTATCAGAGTTTCACTATCGCTGATAAGTACTAGGATCTTACAGTACCGCTGATAGGAACTCTTGTTGTTTAGATTAAACATTCAGCAAAACTGTTCACCATAATACTCTGAGTCTGTTCAGTACTTATGGTGATCGCTGATAAGTTAGTTGTTTACTTATGATCTCTGAAGACAAGTTTCACGTCAACATAGGTTCTACGCTGAAGTCGAAGATCAAGCTCAAGAACCAGCGACAAGTCTCCTAATGAACTGATGTGGATTAGCGAAGACTCAGATTTGTCCAATCAACGTGAAGTATCAAGTACAAGACTTCAGCTATCGCTGAACTCTATCATTCGCTGATGAAGAATGATAGATCGCTGAATCAACGAAAAGATGATCATGAAGTCCTCCGTACAAAGTACTTTTGTCTTAACCACCCTTGCACGACTCCGTACGATATGTCAGAAAAGAACCTCCTTATTGTCTGAAATTGTACAACCTCTCTGATACTACACTGTTCAAACATGCGGCTATTAAGGTTGTCAACAAAGGTCAATGGCATGCAACCAATCAGCTGCTGCCACGTGTAAAGTGTATACTGCCATGCATTAAATGCATGCAGTATATAAGAAGATGAACTCACTTCATTTTGAAGTAACTTGCTAACTCTGGACAAGTTCATCCTTCTTATCTTGAGATAGGTTATTATTAGTAATTTCCTTCTCTTTCTTAGTGCAAGAAACTTAGTGTTCCAACTTGTTTAGATTTAGGATTTATCCTTAATCTTGTTTCCGCAACAAGCTGTAAATTGTTAATGATTTATCAATAAACAATTTAGAAAAGTAAAATCTGTGTGTTTGTATTCAACCCCCCCTTCTACAAACTTGTATAGCCCTTCGGGACCAACAATCATTGTCATTGAAGATTTCATTTCTGCCTTCTGTTGATTCCACAGTATACTCATGGTATGTGACTCTGTCATATTGAAACTTCTTGTGCTTGATGTCCAGAATTCTGCAGATACCGAAGTTTATGTTGATGGCTCTGTTCTGATTTGACTTGGTTTGGATGAACTTTAGCCTTGCATCAGAAATGGTGTTTATTCTGATTAGGTTAAGGTATGGGTTAATGGGTACGGCATTTACAGGGATGATGTCTCTGTCAGCATATAGAAATGCAAATACCGTTTCTAAGGCAGGTTTTTCGGTATGAAGGGTAGAGGTTTCTGGGTTCTGTTATGGTACCATTGGGTTTGGGTCATCATGGGTTTCTGCCATAAGAGTGTCGATGTGAGCAGATTTTTGAGTAGCTTGAGGTTGGGCTCGACTTGTTTGTCCTTCAGCAGAGGATGGGTCTTTCCTCTTTGGTTCTTTTCTTGGAGATGTAGGAGGGGTATCTAGGCAGATGATCTCTGGTGGTTCTTGTGTTGACTCTTTTGTTGGTTTGATGACTCTGTTCTTGAACATGTAGTCAAATGCCACTTCAGTCATATTTGTCATGAATTCCTCTGTTATCCCCTTTTCTCCTTCTATAGCCTCTGCCTCAGTTGCTTCTGTGACTTTCCCTTTACCCTTGGCTTCTCTCTCTTTTTCAACCTCTTTCTCTTTCTCTTTCTCCTTCTCCTTCTCCTTCTTCCCCTTTTGTTGTTCTGAGGACTCACCCAATTGATCGTCTGATTGACCTTCTTGAGCATCTTCGAAATCATCATCATCGCCAGAATCGTCAATCCGAGCTGCTGGTGAGGACGGAACAACAAATCTCAGATCAACTTTGTGTCTCTTGCTTGAAGGTTCATCTATAGGTGCTTCTTCTGCAGGTCTTTTCGATGTAGAGGTAGCCTGTAAAATAATGTTAGTAAAGTTTGAGGCTGCCTTCGTCATTATATCTTCTACATCTGTTGCAGCACCTCTGATCTCTTCTACTTGAGCCTCAAAGTTGACCTTGTGAGTATCAAGAGACGCTTTCACATGTTGTTCTGTCGCCTTAGCTTTCATTACAAACTTAGATGAAATCGTCATCATTCGGCTAAGAATTGATTTTCTGAAGTCTCCCATTTGGCCAACTGTCATGGGTAGGTCATTTGGGTTAGGGCTGGAGATGTTGAGTGGAGTAGCAGATGAGGTGGTTGCTTCTTTTATGGATTCCTTAACAGAGTTGGTAATTATCTCTGTCAAGGTTCTGACGTTAGATTCTGAAAGAATAACTGTGGGGATGGGAAGGGTTCTGTTCATCTGCGTTGTGTGGTTCTCTGTTATGAGTTGTTTTAGCGCTGTAAGCTCTGTCGAAATCTATTTAGCTTCCTCTGTTCTGACTGTTCTTAGCTCGGCTATCTCTGTTGTCAGTTTTGCAATCTCTTCTCCTCTGACTCGTTCAGACTCTGTTCTGAGTACTTCAGCCTCAGCATATTTTTGAGTTATCTCTTCATGTTTGTTTGAGATTCTCAGCAGTTCTTCCTTAAGAGAAGCATTTTCCTTGCGGATCAGCTCCTCCTTCTGTTCATTGATAAGTTTATACTCATTCAAAGAGTTGTTGATACTGTCACATAAGCTTTCGAACTCTGCTCTTGTGACAGTGTCAACGGGGGTCTCCTTGGTTCCAACACATGGATCCAATTCTGCCTCGAGTTCAGAGGAGCCTCCGTCAAGAGTTGTGTTGATGTTGGCTCTTGGAGGACTTCCACCTGATCCTTGATGTTCCCTTTGAGGAGAAACAACTACAGGTGTTCTGACCAAAGTTTCCTCTTCCAGCTCAGGTTCTGAAGAAGGAAATCTGGTGTGATGAGAAGCATTTGGATCAAGCAATGTCTTCCCTTGTTCTACTATGGTCTCCCATTGTCCCTGAGTCGGACAGATGCTACGTGAGATTACAAAGATCTCTGGTCTATTTTGTGTCGTGTCTAAATGAGCCACAAAGGCATCATTGTGTGGAGGTGACCTATTGATGTTCTGGGGCGAATGAACATCACTACCAAAGATAGCTTCCCCATGTTCGTGCATACCAGAAGCATGAAGAGTTGCTTCTGGTGGTTCTTGCTGGTTGGGGTTCGAGGTGTGCACCTCTGTTTCAATAATCCTTTGGTCTTGATCACTAGGATTAGATTGTGTGGAAGCACTGGGATTTTGGTTAAGGATACCCTCAGATGTGCTCTGTTGAGCATCTTTTTCTATCCTCACATTCTCCTCGGCTCCTACGGCTGTAGAATTCTCTGGATTCTCTCTGATATTTCTCTCTTGCTCACCACTATCAGAGGAGATATTTTCTACCTCTGGTGTTTCCTGTACTTCCTCATGGACAGCCTCTCTAGGAGATGCTCTGTCCTCTACTTCCTCTCTTCTAGAGGAAGACCCCACTTTGGGTACTCTTACCTCTGGTTTGTTAACTTCCTCACCTATCTCCTCACTCAAGCTCTCGAAGGAAGGCTCAGATCCTAAGTATGTTGGGGTTCTCACCTCAGGTTCTTGAGGTTGAGCAACACTCTGATAGTTCTGGATAGAGATATGGTCAGGGGCGATAAGGGCAAGCATTGTACCTGGAATTCTTCTTATGAAGGGGTATTCGCCTGATGTGGTGGGGAGGAATTTGGACATCGTCCAAACAGGTGTGGAGCGACCCTGATGAGTTAGTTCCAGTTTGTCAAAGGCTCTTCTGATCACCGGACTGATGAAGCATGGAAACTTGATCATCTTTAAGAACTTGTGGGATCCAACGACTCCTCCTCTTGCGATGGATGAGGTTTTTGTGTTAACATCGGTAAGAAGATCGTTGTAGAGAATGCTGGCGTAGTCAAAGTTTCGATTGAAGAACAATCCATACATGATTTGTAGGATTTCCGTTGTGGCTTGGTCTTGACTACCAGATTTGCTGGTAAGGGTTCTGTTTAAGGTGGAGAACATGAAATTCCACATAGTGGGTAGATTCTGTCGCTTGAACTCTCCTATCCTATTCAGATCCTTGTTGTAACCCAGAAACTTCATGAAATTAAGAAGGACAACTGTTTTTGGTGGTTTCTCATAGGCGTCTATTCCTAGCTGTCTTTTGGTTTTCATTCTGAAGATTCTTCTTAAGGTACTTGCTCTAATGCGGATTGTTCCCGCTCCTCCATTACTTGCGTTGACGCTCCCAACTATCCCGTCTTGTTCTTCGATGTATTGGCATGTGGTCCACCATTGTTGGACATAGATTGCAGGAAGATGGTCGTCGAACTCTGTTAGGGTTCTAAAGATATCAGAGTTTCTAAAGAACTTAATGAAGACATGATACAGGGGTAGATAGAGTCCTGGAGTGGGATCGAATCTGTAGTTGTTGTCAGTAAACTCGTATGGAAGAACAATGATATCATCAGTGGGTTCTATTCGGCTAGAATCAGCAGAGTCTTGGGGTTCCGCCATTGTTGCAGGTTTGGGGTTTTCTTGAAGAACACTGAGGATTTGAATAAAAGAGGGAAAGGTGAAAGGTTTAGGAGGTTTAGAAATGAAATGGGTTAAGGTTATGGATATTTATAGTCAAAACTTGTGGCTGGGTAATCGTCGTGGGTACTGTAGGCACTCGAGTGTCAGAAGGTGGAGTGGCCTGAACAGTGTATCGTGGGAACAACTAGTGGTTTAGCTTTCAATTAGAGAGTGCCACGTGGATTTGTTCTGACCACTTTTGTGCAAGTAAACCGTCGCGGTTAGAGATGTGTGGGTGACAAGTGGTTGACGCTTAGAAATAACCCGCACCTCTGATGACGTTACTTCTGATGACGTGGCATAAAATCGACAGAGCTCTGTTGGAGCTTTGCAAGTTTTGCCTCTGATGAGTGACCCTCTTTCATTCTTTCCAAGTACTCCTTTGGTGTTTCACCTTTACCCAAAATTATTTAAAATTCTGTATCTGATGCAGAAATGGCCAAAGAACGAGAACAGACTGACTTTAGAAATTTCACAGAGTTCTGGTGAGAATCAACAGAGGCTCTGGTGAAATATCAGAGTTCTGGTAGGTTCTTGACATTATCAAAGGATTTTCATCAGAACAGGTTTTCCCTCTTTCTTGAAAAAGATTTTTCTTTTCAGAACAGAAAGCGAAGTCATTTTGATTTGAAAAAACAGATTTGACTCGCTCCCCCTAAAACCATGCGCAAAATTTTATAAACCCCCCCTTAAAATATGAGCAAAAAAAACTTTTTACAAAAAAAAAATTACAAAAAAAAGAGATATGTACAAACAGATTCACTAAGCTTGTTGAAAAAGTATGCATGACAGAGTTCTGGTGAATAGCAGAGACTGTTGAACTATCCTTCCTAACTTTTTGACAGAGCTCTGTTGGAACATCAGAGGCTCTGTTGAGTTTGAACAGAGTTAGGAGGACATGTTCAGCATACCCAGTTTGCCGATTAAGAAGTTAAATCTCCTTTCATCAAGGGCTTTTGTAAACAAGTCAGCAAGCTGGAAGTCGGTTGAAACAAAGTACATTTCAATCGTCCCTTTTTCAACGTGATCCTTTATGAAGTGGTACCTTATGTCGATATGCTTTGTCTTGGAGTGCTGAACTGGATTAGCTGTGATTGCTATGGAACTCTTGGAGTCACACAGAATTGGAATTTTTCCATATTCTAGGCCATAGTCTTTGAGCTGGGTTTTCATCCATATCACTTGAGAGCAACAACTAGCAGCAGCAACATACTCTGCTTCTGCTGTAGAAGTTGATACGCAATTCTGTTTCTTGGATGTCCAACTCACCAATTTTTCACCAAGTAATTGGCAGCTACCAGACGTACTCTTTCTGTCATTCTTGCATCCTCCGTAATCTGAGTCTGTATATGCTACAAGCTCGAAACCAGAATTAAGAGGATACCAGAGACCCAAAAATTGAGTCCCTTTAAGATATTTAAATATGCGCTTGACAGCAGACAAATGAGATTCTTTAGGATTTGCTTGAAATCTGGCACAGAGACAGGTTGCAAACATTATGTCAGGTCTGCTAGCAGTTAAGTACAGAAGTGACCCTATCATGCCTCTGTAGTTCCTGACATATGTTGGTTCACCCTTAAGGTCAGAGTCAAGTTTAACTCCAGTGGCAATAGGAGTTTTCATTGGATTTGAATTGTTGAGCTTGTATTTTTTCAAAATATCAGAGATGTATTTTGATTGATTTATAAAAGTCCCTCTGATGGATTGTTTTACTTGTAAACCAAGGAAGAATTAAAGTTCTCCCATCATGCTCATTTTGAATTCACTTTTCATCAAATCCTCAAACCTATCACAGTACTCTTGTTGTGTAGACCCAAAAATAATGTCATCAACATATATTTGTACCAGAAGTATATCATTCCTGTATCTTCTAAAGAATAGAGTTTTATCGACATTACCTTTCTCGAAGTGATTTGTCAACAGAAAATTGGACAAAGTTTCATACCAGGTGATAACTCTATTTTTAGAGTTATTATTTCCATTTATTTTCCACTTTATTTTGTCAATTTTAGCCATTTCACTTCTAAAAACCCCCATTCTTGGTATGATTTACGAAAACGAGCAAAAGGAGTGAACCATGGTCTTTAATAAATTATTTGGGGAAGTTTTGGGTGTTTTCACGATTTTTCATCCGCAGTGACGTATACAGTGCCCACTCCGGTTCCCCACTCTTCGAGCTGGTAAAAAAGAAATCAAAAAGAAACTTTTAGTTGGGATCTAATTTTCTGGAGGAGGAAGGTTCAATGACAGAGAAGCTGAGATTTGGCTGTTACAAGTGTTCCTCAAGGCTTCACATCATGATTGTACCTTTGTACTTGCAAAAGTTGACTTCTAATGGACCATTGGGTAAAAAGGGCTATACATGGAGGATTGAAGTTTTATCCTTTGAGCTGATTTCTGCATCTCCCTGCAGTCCTTGCACCTTGGAAAACCCTTTTTGTGTAAAGACCAACACCTCCTTCTTAGTATAAAAAGGGGTGTTGGGTCTCATTTATTAAATCCATCTATCTTGCAATTTATCTAGCATTTCCTTAAGTTGTAAGCTTTCATTTACTGCAGTAACTTAGCATTTAATTTCAGTAATTTATTTTCTGTTGTAGTTCGAAATACACAGTGCAGGGACGACTTCTCGTTCCCCACTGTGAGCAGTTAATGCAAATCACTTTCAGTTTTATTATGTGCAATTCTTCATCTTTTGTTTTCTTTACTTCGGAAATGTTAGGCTAAACATCCTTTGGGATGTAGGAAGGAGAAGTACCTGGATTCTATCAAAAATGCTTGAGTAATCTTTATACTTAGAATATTTGTTGTTTTGGTCTTTCATTCTCGATATTTACCCAAGGATGCGAACAAGCTGATCACTTGCAAGGATCTAAAGTCTAGTTCTTAACTTAGAAATAAGTAGAGCGCAGTGACACGAGCTTGAATGATGCTAGGGGATTCGAAAGAATTCTTTTGACACTTACGAAAGTGAGGTCGGCACAGTGAGCTAATCTCTGCCCACTGGAGTAGTAGGCAAGCTAATTTGTGTATTAAAAACACTTAGAGTATTTGTCTCTACACATTCCATCGAGGCCTGAAAAGGTCCATTTAGAGATTACCATTGACAAAACAACAAGTACTAAGAGTATGGGATTTTTATCTAACGGTGTGAGTATTTTGTAACCGGGCTTTTCTAGCGAAAATGTCCACCACGAATACGAGGATCACTCTAAGGACCGAGTATTTGAGATAAATTTTAGGGAAAATCCAACCTACATTCCTCCTTTTTAGCATTTAGTAAATCGTTTCAAGTAGCTATTTTACCAAACCAAACCAAAGTATTATTTTCCTCTCTAGTTGAAACTTGTAAAAGGAGCTCATGAGAACCGTATTGTCTTGATTGTCCAGTCTCTGTGGATTCGATTCTGGTATTTTACCAACTATTACTTGCTGTGACGATCATAGTGGACAGTGTACACTTGCACTTCCCACTGTGGACAGTTTGCAACCCGCTGCGATTAAAACACACATTTCGCTCGTACCAAGTTTTTGGCGCCGTTGCCGGGGACTGGCGTGATTTTAAATCTCAAGACATTAGTTTTTGTTCGAGCCCGAGTAACTAGTTTTTCTAAGCTGTTCGTATTGTATGCCACGGCGACAACTCGAACATTTGGTTCCAATAGATCTCGAAATAGAAAAAACGTTGCGAAAAACACGAATAAGCAAGAAAACAAATCGACAACCTCCTGTGATCCCCACTGTGAACATGGCTGCAGTACCGCCACCTATAGTGGAGACCACAATCACGATTGCCGATAACAAAGATCGAAAAATACGGGACTATGCTACTTCCGGAGTTGGTGATTTAAGCTCCGGAATTTTGAGACCCAATATTGTTGCAACGCATTTTGAGCTCAAACCGGTGATGTTTCAAATGATCCAAGCCATGGGTCAATTTGGAGGATCGCCATCTGAGGATCCGCACTCGCACTTAAAATCTTTTTTAGAAATGACCGATTCCTTTCAATTGCAAGGTGTTAGTGATGAGGCATTAAGACTAAGGCTTTTCCCTTTTTCATTAAGGGACAAAGCAAAATCTTGGCTGAACGCACATGCACCTCACTCGATAACCACTTGGCAAGAACTTGCCGATAGATTTTTGCAAAAATACTTTCCTCCAACAAGGAATGTTAGATTTCGAAATGATATAATTTTATTTAGGCAAGAGGAAGATGAGGCTGTTTCGGATGCATGGGAACGATTTAAAGATTTACTTCGAAAGTGCCCACATCATGGCATCCCACATTGCATCCAATTGGAGACCTTTTACAATGGTCTTTCCAATGCATCCAAAATCATCTTAGATGCAACAGCCGGTGGAACATTTACGAGTATGACTTACAACGAAGGATATCAAATCTTAGAAAAAGTGTCCAACAACAATACCGAATGGTCAAATCCGAGAGCACCCATGTCTAAGACCAACACCATAGATTCCGAAGCACTCAAAACCATGAATGCACAATTAGTGGCCTTGACAAAAATCGTTTTAAATCAAAATCGAGGCCAAGTCAATTCCGCAACCCATCTCGCTGATAACTGCTCCCTTTGTGGAGAGGAGCATGTTTTCGACTATTGTCCAGCAAACCCCGAATCTGTTAATGTCATAGGGACCAACCAAAGGAACAACCCTTATTCGCAGACTTATAATCCAGGTTGGAGAAATCATCCGAATTTCTCTTGGTCCAGTAATCAAGGACTCCAACCCCAAGGACCGAGTCACATCCAGCAAAGACCATACAATCCCCCGGGATTTCAGCAACATCACAGTGGGCAGTCCCCACAACCATACCAACCACGATCCAACCAACCAGCTGAGGCTCAACAATCGATCGAGTCGATTCTCAAAGGTTTTATGAATCAAACCCAAGCAGCCATTAGGAATATAGAGACCCAAGTAGGACAGCTAGCCGTTGAAGTTAAGAATAGACCACCAGGAACGTTACCGAGTGATACCGAGCAAGCTAGAGTGATAGGAAAAGGACCAGAACATGTCAAGTCCATAACTTTAAGGAGTGGAAAGGATCTGAAAAATATCATTTTTGAATCTGATGATTCGCCTCAAAAACCCACTGTGAGCACCACAGTGGGCACTCCTCAAGTCACTGTGATCCCCACAGTGGGGACCGACATCCCTGACCTTCCCACTTTTGGACCTGTCCCAAAGACTACTGTTCCAAAGCCAATACCACAGCAAACTCAGATTGACCCACGAAACATTCCATTTCCTCAAAGAATGAAGCCTAAAAATGTCGATGTTCAGTTTAAAAAATTCTTAGACATTTTTAAGCAACTTCACATTAACATACCCTTGGTAGAAGCTCTCGAGCAGATGCCAAGCTATGTTAAATTCTTAAAAGATATTTTGAACAAAAAGAGGAAGTTGGGTGAATTTGAAACTGTGGCTTTGACCGAAGAATGTAGTGCCCTCCTAACAAGCAAGATTCCACCTAAGTTAAAAGACCCGGGTAGTTTCACCATTCCATGCATTATAGGAGGACAAGAAGTAGGCCAAGCACTCTGTGATTTAGGAGCTAGTGTCAACTTGATGCCTTTGTCCATTTTTAACAAGTTAGGGATTGGAGAGGCTAGACCCACAACCGTGACATTACAACTAGCCGACCGATCCATTGCCTATCCCAAGGGAAAAATAGAAGACGTTTTGGTCCAAGTGGATAAATTTATCTTCCCCGCCAATTTTCTTGTTTTAGATTATGAGGCCGATAAAGAAATCCCAATCATCTTAGGACGTCCGTTTCTTGCAACCGGACGTACTTTGATCGATGTGCACAAAGGAGAACTCACGATGCGAGTTAATGACCAAGAGGTAACTTTTAATGTTTTCAAATCTCTCAAATATATAGACACCGAAGATTGTTTTGCCTTAAGTTCGATTAATGGAACCCACCGTCTTGACACAGTGCCTACAGTGAGGAGTGAGAGTGAGCACTCCGAATCTGAGAGTGATAACACTTTTGAGGATGAGTGTAACGAGATCTTGGCAGCTTTTGAGCAGCTAGATTTCAAAGATAGACATGTCAAACTACCATCCAAAAATCCCCCTGACTTGAATTTGAAGCCATTGCCTTCCCACTTAAAATATGCCTACCTCAATGAGTTAGAAGAACTTTGTCATCACTCCGAAATAAATGCAAAAACCAACAAGGAGAAGATCAAGTGGTGGCCTGACCAAAAAATCACTCATGGAGAGTTTGGGGAGGGACAAAAAGTGCTACTTTTTAATTCAAGGTTAAGGATGTTTCCGGAAAATCTAAAATCACGATGGAAAGAGCCTTACACTGTGGTCAAGGTAAGCCCTTTTGGAACTCTAGACTTAATGGCTCCTCAATCCGGAAAAATCTTCAAAGTCAATGGGCAAAGGGTGAAGCACTTTCTGAACAAGAGTGCCCACATTCCATCCCACTCTCCATCCCGCTCTGGTTAAGCAATGTCACAACCGTTTGTAAATATTTTATTTCACTTATTTGCTGTCTTTTTATTATTTTTGGTCTTTTTAATTCTGCATGGTAGTTTGTTTTAATGTGTGTAGAAGAACGTGCCACTTTTTGAAGAAAAATCAAGGAAAGTACTTTGCAGTGGGGAAGGCTCAGGTCACTGCACTCCCCACTCCCCATCTGACGAATGAAAGGACCATTTTTGGGGCCCAATGCTGACAAGCTTTCACCTTTTGCTGCCATCAAGTCTACTTTTAGGCCATGTTGTCATAGTTCATCATTTCCCAAGCAAAGCTATCATTGTCCTTCCTCTCCCTCTCTCCTAAAACCGGCGGTTTCCCCCCATTTTTGACAAGAAAACATTTCCAAAAACCACCTTAACCTCTTTTGCTACCAAAATTTACCCAGCAAACTTTTTCTTCTTCATTTCTCTCTCTACTAAAAACCCACCAGCAAAACCCTTCCAGAACCCTAAAAATGGCAAGAACCAAGAGAATGAACACCAACCCCGATGCACTCACACGTGCGGCCGTCCGCCGCAGGACCGCCGAGGAACAACCACCGGAAGCCGTCACCAATGACCTGAACGAACCGCCACCGGTCTCCGGCAAAAACCCGATCATCTCCGGTGCGGCCGACGAGGGTTCTTCAAAGCACGAAAGCCCAAAAGCTACTTCATCATCGCAAGTCTCAGACAACAGTATCACCCATTTCGAGACCGAGACACTTCTAGCCGAAGAAGAAGAGAGGCGGTTAGCAGAGGAGTTCAAACAGAAAATGGAAGCCATTAGAAAAAGAAAGGAAGAGGTCGAGAGGAGGCGTCGAGAGGAAGAAGAAAGAATCAGAAAGGAAGAAGAGGAAAAGCGAATGGAAGAAGAAAGGTTGAAGGCTGAGAAGGAAAGGATTTTTGAGAAAGAAAGGAAAAGGGCTGAGGCAGAAATTTTTGCTGAAGAAGTGGAATTTCAGAGGAAGGTTGATGATGACTATCAGGAACAATACCGCAAGCTTGGGGATAGTGTTGAAAGAGAGACAGTGAGGAAGACTGCCCACAGTGGGGAGAACCTAATTCTGCGGGCCACAAGAAGGAAAGGAGTGGTCACCCGGTCTGCGGTGACCAAAGCTCTGAAACAACCGACAAAAAGGCCGGCAAAACAACCGTCAAAGAAAGGTACAAGTCTTCAGCCCTCTTTAAGTTCATCTTCTGTTGAGATTGATGTTGGGGATGACCAAGTTCAAACCAAAAACCCACATCAATCCACAGTGGGCACTGCGCATGCCCCCAGTGGGGTGCCCAGGCAGTTCACCACTCCGGAGGTGGCTGCCCACTATGAGTGCATTGCTACACAGAAACTGAAGTTAGAGAGGGGTTTCGACCCTGAGTTTGTTGAGGCCAACCCATTTGTTAAGAATAGGATTGTAGCGAATGCCTCGTTAGTGCGTGAATTTTACGCCGAGGCCTCTCAAGCAAAGGATCCCACTGTGGTAGTTCGGGGTAAGCAAGTAAGCTATACTCCAGGAGCGATTAACCGGGTATTAGGAAGAAGGAGCCCGGCTGTGTGTGAGTTTGCCCAGTTTTTAAAGAAAATGACCCCGACGGACGAGGATCTTGTCTTGCGCGAAATAGTAGTCGAGGGGAAGCCGTGGAATAAAGACGGCCAGAGAAGGTGCCTAAATGCTAGCTCCCTCACTACCGAGGCCGCTGTTTGGTTCCAATTTCTCCGGGCCTCTGTGTCCCCAACATCGCACGATACCACATTGTCTATGCATAAATGTGCTTTGTTGTACTGCCTCCTCACTGGACGAAAAATCAACGTCGGAATTGTTATGCATGCGGCCATAGATCAAGCTCGAAACAGAAAGAAGGTAGTCTTGCCCCTTCCTTGCCTCGTTACGTTACTAATGATAGACGCAGGTGTACCCTCGGCGGTGGAGGATCAGTGGTTTGACTCCACGAGCAACATCAGCGCACAAACCATCCGCAAAATGGGAAGGTACGTCGCCACTCCTCCAGCTGAACAAACAGAAGATATCCCCACAGTGGGGACTGTTCACCCCACTGTGACCATTGCTGAGGAGCATGTTGTGAGAACGCCGCGTACACCACTCCATTCAACCGAGGCCGGATCATCAAGCAACCAAATGGGAGAGATTTTGGCAGCTTTGAAGAGGCTCACATACAGGATCGAGTTGCTGGAAAGTGAGCAGCGATATCAGAACCGGGCCACACAGAAATTTTGGATGTATACAAGAGAACGGGATGAGGTGACGGGCCTGATGATGAAAGAGGCCAACCCAATGCTAGCTGCTCAGCTCCCAGATTTTCCTGAGGATATTTGCCCAACCAATGCCAGTGATGACGAGTTTGAAGAGGATGACGCCGCCAGTTCACCAGATGCCACCCCGACCCGTTGAATGGTTTGTTAAAACTTTGGTTCCACTCTTTTGCTCTCAAAAACAATTTTAAATTTCGGTTTGTTTTATATTTTGTGCCTTTGGCTAGGGTTTTGACACTTTGCTGAATTCTTATTTTGGTTCGTAATGCATGAAATCCTATCGCTCGGTAGGTACTTTTGGGTACTAACGTATTTGTTGTTTGAATGCTTGTTTGATCTCGTTCCATTTCAAGGTACAACTTTCGGCTTCCAACTTAAAAGGTCCCTTTTGTAAGTACGAATCTCAACTTGATACCATGAAATGATATAGGCCATTTTTCGCATCCAAACACGATCCTTTTTGTACCCCAAACCACCACCTTTGTTCATTAATTCAATGTCACAGTGGGGACACTGTGAGATTTTAAGTTTGAGGTGGGAACTTCCAGAGTGACCTCCAGTTTGCTCACAGTGAGGACACTGTGAAGTCCAAGTTTGAGGTGGGTAAGCCGTACCCCCCTCCCAAAAAAAAAAAAAGAGAAAACACAAAAATACAAAAACAGAAGAAAATCGGAGTAGCACTAACAAAATTGATGGTGTGCCTTTTCTGGACCATCAAAGTGCTCACTCCCAGAAAACGATGGTGTGCCTATTCTGGACCATCAGAATACCCACCCTCACAAAAATAGCCATACTCATTATACCCAAATAAAGCCTGAAAGTGTACGTTCTTATCATAGCAAAATACTAAACACCCACTTCTTGAAATAAAAATCTCAAAGCGAGATCTTCGGTCCATGTTTGGAAATTCTTGTCAAAACCCTTGGGAAAAGATTCAAAGCCATAAACCCTTCAAACCCAAGAAAGCCCTATTGATCAAAAGGTAAACAAGAGAAAGGTTTCGGCAAACACAAAAGTGAAATTTTCATGTTTCGGACCGAAGGAAGTATCGGAGGAAGGAGATCAAACGCTCATTCAAGTCAAGAAGTATGTAAGTCCCTCAAAGTTTCAAATGCATTGTTTTTCATTTTATTTCTTTCTTTTTATTACTTGGGGACAAGTAATGATTTAAGTTTGAGGTTGTGATAACTCTATTTTTAGAGTTATTATTTCCATTTATTTTCCACTTTATTTTGTCAATTTTAGCCATTTCACTTCTAAAAACCCCCATTCTTGGTATGATTTACGAAAACGAGCAAAAGGAGTGAACCATGGTCTTTAATAAATTATTTGGGGAAGTTTTGGGTGTTTTCACGATTTTTCATCCGCAGTGACGTATACAGTGCCCACTCCGGTTCCCCACTCTTCGAGTTGGTCAAAAAGAAATCAAAAAGAAACTTTTAGTTGGGATCTAATTTTCTGGAGGAGGAAGGTTCAATGACAGAGAAGCTGAGATTTGGCTGTTACAAGTGTTCCTCAAGGCTTCACATCATGATTGTACCTTTGTACTTGCAAAAGTTGACTTCTAATGGACCATTGGGTAAAAAGGGCTATACATGGAGGATTGAAGTTTTATCCTTTGAGCTGATTTCTGCATCTCCCTGCAGTCCTTGCACCTTGGAAAACCCTTTTTGTGTAAAGACCAACACCTCCTTCTTAGTATAAAAAGGGGTGTTGGGTCTCATTTATTAAATCCATCTATCTTGCAATTTATCTAGCATTTCCTTAAGTTGTAAGCTTTCATTTACTGCAGTAACTTAGCATTTAATTTCAGTAATTTATTTTCTGTTGTAGTTCGAAATACACAGTGCAGGGACGACTTCTCGTTCCCCACTGTGAGCAGTTAATGCAAATCACTTTCAGTTTTATTATGTGCAATTCTTCATCTTTTGTTTTCTTTACTTCGGAAATGTTAGGCTAAACATCCTTTGGGATGTAGGAAGGAGAAGTACCTGGATTCTATCAAAAATGCTTGAGTAATCTTTATACTTAGAATATTTGTTGTTTTGGTCTTTCATTCTCGATATTTACCCAAGGATGCGAACAAGCTGATCACTTGCAAGGATCTAAAGTCTAGTTCTTAACTTAGAAATAAGTAGAGCGCAGTGACACGAGCTTGAATGATGCTAGGGGATTCGAAAGAATTCTTTTGACACTTACGAAAGTGAGGTCGGCACAGTGAGCTAATCTCTGCCCACTGGAGTAGTAGGCAAGCTAATTTGTGTATTAAAAACACTTAGAGTATTTGTCTCTACACATTCCATCGAGGCCTGAAAAGGTCCATTTAGAGATTACCATTGACAAAACAACAAGTACTAAGAGTATGGGATTTTTATCTAACGGTGTGAGTATTTTGTAACCGGGCTTTTCTAGCGAAAATGTCCACCACGAATACGAGGATCACTCTAAGGACCGAGTATTTGAGATAAATTTTAGGGAAAATCCAACCTACATTCCTCCTTTTTAGCATTTAGTAAATCGTTTCAAGTAGCTATTTTACCAAACCAAACCAAAGTATTATTTTCCTCTCTAGTTGAAACTTGTAAAAGGAGCTCATGAGAACCGTATTGTCTTGATTGTCCAGTCTCTGTGGATTCGATTCTGGTATTTTACCAACTATTACTTGCTGTGACGATCATAGTGGACAGTGTACACTTGCACTTCCCACTGTGGACAGTTTGCAACCCGCTGCGATTAAAACACACATTTCGCTCGTACCACCAGGCTCTGGGAGCTTGTTTAAGGCCGTATAGAGCTTTGTCTAACTTGTAAACGTGGTCTGGAAACTCCGAACTTTCAAAACCAGGCGGTTGCTGGACATAAACTTCCTCTTGTAGTTTGCCATTCAGAAAGGCAGACTTTACATCCATCTGATAGACCTTAAAGCCCTTGTGAGCAGCATATGCTAAGAAGATTCTGATGGCTTCTAGTCTAGCTACAGGGGCAAAGGTTTCGTCATAGTCGATACCTTCTTCTTGGCAGTATCCTTTTGCAACCAGACGGGCTTTGTTTCGGATGATTATCCCATTTTCATCCTTTTTATTCCTAAACACCCACTTGGTTCCAATGGCAGCTTTGCCTTCAGGAAGTGGAACCAAGGACCAAACTTTGTTTCTTTCGAATTCCAGAAGCTCTTCTTGCATAGTTTCGATCCAGTTTGGGTCTTCAAGGGCTTCAGAAATTTTCTTTGGCTCAATCATGCTTAAAAAGCTTACAAAGAAAGCTTCATTGATTGTGGCCGATCTCGTCTTCACACCATCTTCAGCAGCACCTATAATTTGATGATGGGGATGATCCTTTGTCCATCTTGTCATGGGAGCATGGACAATAGGAGGGGTTTGTGCTTCTGATGGGAAAGGATGAACTTCAGCATCAGAGCTCTGTGGGTTGGCACCAGGGCTCTGTGGCACACAACTCTGGAGAGTGGCCTCATTGCTTTGTGAATTGTCAACAGGGCTCTGTAAAGGTGAGCTTTCGAATAGGGAATCTCTCCCAACATTTGTCAGCAAGGGTGATGATGGCTCATTTCCAGGTTCTCTTATATTTGATTGTGGTTCCTCATTTCTCTGAATTACACCTGTAGACAAAGAAGTAGATGGTGAAGTATTGGAGGGACCAGTAAGAGTTGTACCTGTCAGATTCTGTTCTGTTGAATTCTGAGCTTGGTCGCCTCTGTTGATGTTGACAGAGGAGATATCATCATCGAAGAAATCATCGAACACAAGATTGATGTCTTCTTCCCTTGTCTTTGAAGAACTTGGCTTCTTCTGATCTGTCTGTGTCCCCTCTGTTGATTTGCGATCAGAGGCACTTGATGTACTTTCATCAAAGGAAACGTTAACGCTCTCTTGAATGACACGAGTTCTGGTGTTGTAGACTCTGTAGGCCTTAGAGGTTAAGGAATAACCAATAAAGATTCCTTCGTCCGCCTATTTGTCGAATTTTCCCAGCTGTTCTCTGTCATTCAAGATGTAGCACTTGCAGCCAAAAACATGGAAGAATTTTACGTTTGGCCTTCTGTTGTTGATGAGTTCATAGGGAGTCTTTTTAAATCTTTTTACAATGACAGCTCTGTTTTGGGTAAAACAGGCTGTTGAGACTGCCTCTGCCCAGAAGTTGATGGGAAGGACAGAGCCTGCCAACATGGTTCTGGCGGCTTCTACCAGAGTTCTGTTCTTTCTTTCCACTACACCATTCTGTTGTGGAGTTCTGGCAGCTGAGAAGTTCTGGGAGATTCCTTCTTCTGAAAGAAAGGCATCTATTCTGGCATTCTTGAATTCTGTCCCGTTATCACTTCTCAACTTTTGTACTTTTAATCCTAACAGAACCTGTATCCTTCTTGTTGGTGCAAGTGTACCACATCTCTATATATTTATATATATTTATTTTGATGATTACAAACACAACGCATTATTGTTTATCTAACAATTTAATCCAAGTGTGCAGTTGTTGAAGAACACGAAGATTTAATCTGAAGGGTTCAAGACGGAAGTGTTTACGTCGTCATTATTGTTTATAACTAATAATGATAAACACCCTAAAATAATATACCACTTGGATATTTCTAAAAACCCAACAATTTATTTTAACATGGTTTTGAGAAGATTCAGCAAGATTTGGTTGCAGTTCTGGAAGGTCCTTTTCTGACGGCGGTATACCGTGGAGAATACTCGGTATACCGCGGGTACACTTTTGGCGGTATACCGCGGGTGTTCAGCCGGTATACCGCGGCAGTCCGTGTGCATCTCTGATTGGTTGAAGTGGCTTTTCCTGACGGCGGTATACCGCGAGACCCAGCCGGTATACCGCGGGTACTTTTTCCTGCCAACTTTGCATGTAGCCGTTTGGTGTGTCAGCGCACTTTTCTGACGGCGGTATACCGCATGCTTTTGGCGGTATACCGCGGCTGCACAAAGCCGTTGGAGCTTCATGATATATATACATGCATGCTGGAGAAGAGAAGAAAGACCTAAGACAACAACAACAGTAACAACAAGCAGCAACCACTCTCAGCTCTCTTATTTATATATATATATTTTATAAAACATTTTTTATAAAATATCCAAGTGTGAGATATTATACAAGAGTGATTACCCTTTGTGAGTTATACTCCTCTTGTAAGTATTTGAATAACGGGTGTGTGATCCTGTACATCTCAATAAGCTGAGGCTTAGAGAACCGTTTACTTTGCTCTGTATTTGGTTTGTATTCTACCGTAAAGAATACATTTATTGGATCGTGTCGGGAAGTGTCTCGGCTGCTGGTTTATCACAGTTGGTGGTAAATCAGTAAATCTCTGTGTCAAGTATCTCTATCCCTTATCTCTTTATTTATTCCGCTGTGCTTTATTATATTTATTTATATAAACTGCTTTGCATTTATATTTATTTATATAATCTCTGTGCATTTTAATTATATCTGTTTATATAATTGTTGTGTATTTACTATTTGTATACTCTGATTTATTTATACTGTTTCTGTACTGTATTTATTTATAAAAGAATTTTTGAAAGTAAAAGATTTTAAATACAACCTTACCCCCCCCCCTAGGTTGTCTAACATTTGGTATCAGAGCGGGGCTTTCAAAAATTTTTTGTTTAAATTTTTAAAAGTTATATCTTTTATATAATGGCTCAACAAACTGTTTTGTTTTCAAAACCTCCTATTATAGATACTGAAAAGTTTGGCATTTGGGCCGAGCTATTTGAATGTCACGTTCGTGGCAAAAGTCAAAAAATTTGGGATATTATAGAAAATGGGAATTTTAGACCAACCATAGTTGAAAATGATCTTATTGTTGATAAACCCATAAAAGATTGGACTCCCACTGAAGAATCTCATTATTGTTTAAATTTTGAAGCTAAAAATATATTATATGCTGCTTTAACTTCCGATGAAATAGAAAGAGTTTATACTTATAAAACTGCTAATCAAATCTGGCAAAGCTTGAGCGACACTCATCGTGGAAATACTCAAGTTAAAAGCTCTAAAATAAATATTCTTGTTCATGATTATGAATTATTTGAAATGTCAAAAGATGAGTCAATCGACTCAATGTTTAAACGTTTTAACCTCATTATGACTACCTTGAAGGGATTAGGTCGTACTTATCCTAATGAGGATTATGTAAGGAAAATTCTTCGAGCACTTCCTTCGGAGTGGATGGCAAAAATCACATCCTTGGAAGACTCCCGAGATCTCGCAACTATGAAGCTCGATGATCTCATCGGCAATCTTAAAGTGCACGAAATTGCACTAAGAAGAAATCAAGTCCGGGAGCAAGTCAAAAAGAAATCCATCGCTCTCAAGGTCGTTGCCTCAAAAGAAAAGGAAGAGGAGGAAGATGCAAGTTCATCCGATGATGAACCCGAAAATCTTAACGATTTAGTCAAGTTGGTAAGAAAACTTTCTAAACTTCTATCTAACAAAAAGTTTGCCAAAAATGATAGGTTTCAAGAAAATGGAGACTACCGTCGTGGTGGTAAAAACCAAAGTCGCAACGTCCACAAAAGTGAAGACAAATATGACGAATCTAGCGACGATGAAAAAGCCAATAAAAAGAAAGGCTTTTGCTATGTGTGTGGTGACAAGGATCACTATGCAAGTGTGTGTCCGAATCGAGCAAAACAAATCAACACACCAAAAGCTTTAGTTGGAGGCGCGTTGAGCGCAAGCATAAATGAGGCCCAAAATTTTTGTTTCATGGCCGACCATGATAATGAGGTATCTTCATCATATTCTTCTAAAAATAATTATGATAATAATTATAGTGATAATTACTATAGTGACGATGAAAATAATCTTGACGAATTATATAAATCATTTCATGCTATGGCCGCTCTCGCAAATAAATATAAAGATGAAATTTCTAATTTAAAAGAAACCGTATCTGTATATAAAAAGGAAATAGATGACGGTAAACAAAAATCTGCTTATGATTTAGATGTTATCACTAAATTAGAAAATAAATTAAGTGAAAAAGATGTTTGTAAATCTTGTGTTATTTTAAATGATAAAATTGCATGCTTAAGTGAAAATAAAAAGGAAAGTGTTGCATGTACAAAATGCGAGTCTCTTGAAAATGAAATTGCATGTTTAAATGCTAAATGCAAATCGCATGAGAAAAATGACTTATTAGCAAATGCTTTTAATAGTAGCAATGATAAAGTGCTTAAAATGCTAAATATATCAAATCGTATAAATTGCCGAAAAGGCATTGGTTCAAATACGTGTATTGAAAAATGTGATTGTATGCCAATTAAAAAGGTTTTTGAAAAACCTAAATTTGTTGTTAAAAATAAAACGCAAAAACCCCCATATATGTCAAAAATGAAAAATGTGAATTATGGGAGGAAACCGTATGCTCGCATGTATAATAGCAATTTTTCTAGACCTAATGCGAATATAAATGCTTCATTTTATGTGTATGATAAATACAATCGTAAAATTAAAATGGTTAGAAAATGGATTCCGAAAGGAATGTTTAATGTTGATAATCCCGGTGGGATGCGTTTGTGGTTTTAAACCATTTATATGGCTTAGTATGTTTGTCGTGTTTGTTTTATGTCGACAACATTTTTTTTGCAGTTTATGTTTTATACTAACTGTTAAAAGAACCCATAAGAAAAGGGTACCACGAAATATTTTCTTTGCCTTTTGTAGGTGCTTCCTGGCGAGGATATAATACGTGTTACCTGCCGAGGTTATAATACGTGGTTACCTGCCGAGGTTATAATACGTGTTTCCTGGCGAGGATATAATACGTGTTACCTGCCGAGGTTATAATACGTGGTTACCTGCCGAGGTTATAATACGTGTTTCCTGGCGAGGATATAATACGTGTTACCTGCCGAGGTTATAATACGTGGTTACCTGCCGAGGTTATAATACGTGGTTACCTGCCGAGGTTATAATACGTGGTTACCTGCCGAGGTTATAATACGTGTTACCTGCCGAGGTTATAATACGTGGTTACCTGACGAGGTCATAATACGTGGTGATTTTTTTTAATCACATAAAATTAACCGAATATTGAAGCCTTAAGATCCGTTTTGGTGCAAGTGTTTCGTATTGGTTTGTATATCTTTGTCTCTATTGCTTTTTGCATTTTATTTTATCCCTCAAATTTTATAAAATCAATTTGATGTCGTTATTAATTTGAGGGGGAGCGTTTTAGCTCTTTTACCCATGAGTGTATGCTACCTCAATTATATGCATATTTTGAGGGGGAGCATCTCTCGAGGGGAAGCATACCGTCTTTCTTGACCCTTTTTGCTTCGACAAACGGGGGAGAGAAACCGCATATGCTCTTGCTTAGCGGTTGTGTTTGTCATCATCAAAAAGGGGGAGATTGTTGGTGCAAGTGTACCACATCTCTATATATTTATATATATTTATTTTGATGATTACAAACACAACGCATTATTGTTTATCTAACAATTTAATCCAAGTGTGCAGTTGTTGAAGAACACGAAGATTTAATCTGAAGGGTTCAAGACGGAAGTGTTTACGTCGTCATTATTGTTTATAACTAATAATGATAAACACCCTAAAATAATATACCACTTGGATATTTCTAAAAACCCAACAATTTATTTTAACATGGTTTTGAGAAGATTCAGCAAGATTTGGTTGCAGTTCTGGAAGGTCCTTTTCTGACGGCGGTATACCGTGGAGAATACTCGGTATACCGCGGGTACACTTTTGGCGGTATACCGCGGGTGTTCAGGCGGTATACCGCGGCAGTCCGTGTGCATCTCTGATTGGTTGAAGTGGCTTTTCCTGACGGCGGTATACCGCGAGACCCAGCCGGTATACCGCGGGTACTTTTTCCTGCCAACTTTGCATGTAGCCGTTTGGTGTGTCAGCGCACTTTTCTGACGGCGGTATACCGCATGCTTTTGGCGGTATACCGCGGCTGCACAAAGCCGTTGGAGCTTCATGATATATATACATGCATGCTGGAGAAGAGAAGAAAGACCTAAGACAACAACAACAGTAACAACAAGCAGCAACCACTCTCAGCTCTCTTATTTATATATATATATTTTATAAAACATTTTTTATAAAATATCCAAGTGTGAGATATTATACAAGAGTGATTACCCTTTGTGAGTTATACTCCTCTTGTAAGTATTTGAATAACGGGTGTGTGATCCTGTACATCTCAATAAGCTGAGGCTTAGAGAACCGTTTACTTTGCTCTGTATTTGGTTTGTATTCTACCGTAAAGAATACATTTATTGGATCGTGTCGGGAAGTGTCTCGGCTGCTGGTTTATCACAGTTGGTGGTAAATCAGTAAATCTCTGTGTCAAGTATCTCTATCCCTTATCTCTTTATTTATTCCGCTGTGCTTTATTATATTTATTTATATAAACTGCTTTGCATTTATATTTATTTATATAATCTCTGTGCATTTTAATTATATCTGTTTATATAATTGTTGTGTATTTACTATTTGTATACTCTGATTTATTTATACTGTTTCTGTACTGTATTTATTTATAAAAGAATTTTTGAAAGTAAAAGATTTTAAATACAACCTTACCCCCCCCTAGGTTGTCTAACACTTCTCAACAAACTTATTAGAATTTCTGGGACATCAGATTTTATTCTGATGAACTCAATCCAAGTATATCTAGAAAATTCATCAATAAGTACTAGAATATACTTCTTGCCCGACAGACTTTGCACAGAGATAGGACCACAGAGATTCACATGAAGCATATGCAAAGGTCTGGGACAACTATGATCACTCTTAGTTCTGTGTGAAGATCTTTTCATCTTTCCCAATTCACAGGCAGAACAGAGATGGTCTTTGACAAATTTCAGTGGAGGAAGTCCTTTTACTAGATTTAATTTTACGAGCTTGTCAAGATTTGAAAAATTCAAATGGGCAAATCTTTTATGCCAAAGCCAGGCATCTTCATTTTTTAAAGACACTAAACAGAGCTTCTCTGTTGTAGAGTTTTGGTTAGGATTGAAATTCATTTTATAAAGATTTCCTTTTCTATCGGCTCTTAAGAGTTCTTGACCAGACTCGGAAAGCAACAGAGAATAGTACTTCTTCCTAAAATTGACATCGAACCCATGATCACAGAGTTGACTTATGCTAAGCAGATTATGGTTTAATCCTTCAACATAAGCAACCTTAGAAACTGAAACATCACCATTGACTAATGTACCGTATCCTCTAATCTGTCCGCCATTATCTCCTCCAAAGGTTACTGCACTTCCATTTTTGTTCTTGAAAGAAGTAAGCAGCTCCTTATTCCCCGTCATGTGCCTTGAGCATCCTGAATCTAAATACCATATCTGCACATGGGGTTTCTGCAAGACAGATTAGTTTCTTTTAGGTACCCATTGCGTTTTGGGTCCCTTCTTGTTAGGTTTGGGGGTGTTCAATGGCTTACCTTCTGGCTTTCCATTTTGGGATGGTATGCTAGAGGGTTTCTTCTGTGTATTCTGAATAGTCTTGGGATTTTTCTTTTGAAATGACTGATTCAGAACACAGTGGGGACCATTCATATGGTTCTTTAACTGTAACAGAAGTTGAATACAATTGCATTTGATAGAACATGAATATTGATGCAAATTGTCGTTTTTATTCAAAGACTGTTGTTTAAAGGGAGCTTGATTTTGAAAAACTCTAGGACCAGATGTCTTTACGTACATTCTGTTCTGTGATTTAAAATTGTTGTTTCTTGGAGCAAACTCTCTTGACACAAAACTGTTTCTTTTTGGATTTACAATAGGTGTAGGAGTAGGTTGGTCATTGACTTTCCATTTTCCTTTCTGCTCTGTTGTAAATTTGACTTGATCATAAGCGTAAGGAACAGAGGTATAGTCTTCATGAATAATCTTAGCTTTTCCTCTTTTGTTTTCTTCTATCTCATTAGAGGAAAGAATTCGGATACCCTTATTTTTCAAATTTGGCAAAGGTATAAATCTGTTCTGTTTCTTAAAGAATGAGACGTTTTTCAGAGAACCAGATTCAACAATTGCCTGTTTAGGTTTGTGCAAAGAAGTCTTAGGAGCACAGAAAATTTGCTCATCTACCTCAGAATCAGAGTCACTGTCAGAGCATAGAAAGTCTCTGATGGCTCTGGTAGAGGTGTTAGACTCGTTAGGTATCTTAGAGTTATCAGCTCTGGTGGATTTAAACCTTCTTATCTTTGGTTTCAAAGCATCACAAGCAGCATTTTCTTCAATAACTTTCAAAATATCCTCTTCAAAAGTTGTTTGTAAGGTTTCAGAGGATGGAGAGAAGACTGGGACTTCAGAATTGAGTTCTCTCTGTATTGAAGCACACGAGGATTCTATAATGGAAGCAACAAACTTCTCCTCCTTGAAAGAATTGAAGTTAAAGATTTCTTTTGGATCAAGACTTTTGATGGAATCAGTAAGCTTTATTTCAGCTCTTCCCTGATCAAGAATAAACTTTTCAGATGGTTTTGTAACCTTTTCTTGATTCAAGGAGTCATAGCTGACATTCCTTAAGCTTAGTCTTTTTGCATTTGTAAAATCTGATATTTTGGCTCTTTTGAAAACATCTGTTCCAGAGATCACATCCTCTTGCATTTTTCCAATAGAGAAGGCAAAGGGATAAGATGCCTTTAACCTTCTTTTGTAAGGAACAATGTCATTAAAACCTAGACCTTGCTTGTCTTCTTGAGAATTGATTTTGGTATACACATTCTGTGCATCCTGGTACTTTTTGATTAAAATCTCCTTTTTCTGTAGGGATTGATGTAAAATTTCCCTTTCTCTATGAAAATAGTCTTTTAGAGCAACAGAGTTTAAACGTTCATTTTCAGATTTAGCAACTTCTTCAGCTTTTTGTTTCAAAATTTCTTCAAACTCTTTAACCCTTTTTGAAAACGTACTTTCTTTCTTTTGTTGTAAGACTTCTAGCTCAGATTTTTCTTTGGATATTTCTTCCTTTTCCTGTTCCAAGAGAGTTTTCTCTCTCTTGTAGAAGGACAGATCTTTCTGAGCTAGCTTTCTTAACTCTTTTTCTTCAGAAAGCTTTTGTTTTAAGAGTTGAAACTCTTCAGTAAGTAATGACACATGCATCTCAAGTTCTGAGTCAGACTTGGATTCAGAGAAATGTACCTTGGCACTGGGTTTGGTTGTCTCCATCGCTCTGTTGTCTGGCTCTGTTACGGTCAGGGCAAATGCATGAGCCACATCTTCTTCTTCGGACTTTTCTATTCTTCCTCCGATCATCCAATCAACTTCCAAACTTCCATCATCCACAACAACAATGGCTTGCTCTGGTTCATCGTCAGAGGATGAGTCAGAGATCCAATTCTCCATCTCAGCAACATATCTTCTTTCTCTGTAGATGTACTTGTATTTATTCTTGTAATAATATTGATCTTTCACAAGTTTTCCTTTACAGTTAGCAGAGAAATGGCCAGGTTTGCCGCATCTAAAGCAACGTCCATCATTCTGATTGATGGGTTGGGCAGCATCAGCCTTCTGTGGAGCAGGAGTATTGAACTTTTGTTGCTGTCTCTGTTCTGTCAGAGCTCTGTTGTGATGGTTCTGTTGTGGGGGTGCAGTATAAGTTCTGTTCTCATCTTTCTCATATCTACCTCTTCTGTCGAATGCTCTGTTGCCAAATCTCTTGTTGAATTGTTGAGTGATTAATGCAAGAGATTTAGCAAACGCATTTATATCTTCATCCTCATCTGACGAGTTTTCTTCAGTATCACTTTCAGCTACCAAACTCTTACTCTTCTTCTTCTTTCCTCTGCTGGAACTTTCTCTGTTGGTCTTTCCTTCTGTGGATTTCTTTGATTCAGAGACTAACACAATAGGTCCTGCAATGGTGGATTTGCCCTTTTGTTTGACAACATCCTTCTCTTGTGCGGCCAGAGTGCCATACACATCGGTAAGAGACTATGCATCTAGATCTTGGTTAGCTTGTAAAGACATGGACAGATTTAACCATTCATCATTCAGACTTTTCAGGAACAAAACATTGTTATCTTCCTTCGACCTAACAACCCCACACTTTTTACATTTGTTTATCAAAACATTGAATCTGTTGTAGGTTTGTTGTAAGGTTTCCTCAGGAAGTGCCTTGAAATCGTTGTATTCATTTATACATTGGGTCCTTCTGTTCTTTTGGGTTTTGATGCCACCCTCAAGCTGATTAAGAAGTTGATCCCAGATTTCTTTGGCAGTAACACATGAATCTAGTTCTTGAAATATTTCATTCGGAATGGCCATAATCAGAAGTCTAACTGCTTTTAGATCATTTTCCATTTTTAATGTCTCTTCATCAGTGAACTCGGTGGTTTTGGGTTCAAGGTGAGCAGGAATCTCAGCAGTAGTTTGTGTTGCGGGTACACGTGGAACCAAAACCATGGGTTTGAATGGTCCATCCGTGACAGAACGCATTAAATCTCTGTCCATCCCCTCAAGGAAGTTAACCATCCTAATCTTCCATTGAGGATATTCATCTCTCAGAAGAGTAGGAGGCTTAGTCAGAGAACCAGCAGTATAAATAGCGTTGATATGGTTATTTGCCATTTTTCAGAAAAACAGGGTATACCAGTTTCAAATGGATTTGAAAGAGTATAAACTGAAAGTAAGTGAACAGTGACCAATGGAACAGTAATGAACAGTAGATAAGATCTTTAAACTAGACTTGAAAGCTTAAAACAGTGGTATAATAACTTTTAAACTTTAAACTGTAAAACAGAGTATACTAGTGATACGTGCGAAATGTGTGTTTTAATCGCAGTGGGTTGCAATCTGTCCACAGTGGGAAGTGCAAGTGTACACTGTCCACTATGATCGTCACAGTAAGTAATAGTTGGTAAAATACCAGAATCGAATCCACAGAGACTGGACAATCAAGACAATACGGTTCTCATGAGCTCCTTTTACAAGTTTCAACTAGAGAGGAAAATAATACTTGGTTTTGGTTTGGTGAAATAGCTACTTTAAACGATTTACTAAGGTTTTAAAAGGAGGAATGTAGGTTGGATTTTCCCTAGATTTTATCTCAAATACTCGGTCCTTAGAAGTGATCCTCGTATTCGTGGTGGACATTTTCGCTAGAAAAGTCCGGTTACAAAATACTCACACCGTTAGATAAAAATCCCATACTCTTAGTACTTGTTGTTTTGTCAATGGTAATCTCTAAATGGACCTTTTCAGGCCTCGATGGAATGTGTAGAGACAAATACTCTAAGTGTTTTTAATACACAAATTAGCTTGTCTACTACTCCAGTGGGCAGAGATTAGCTCACTATGCCGACCTCACTTTCGTAAGTGTCATAAGAATTCTTTCGAATCCCCTAGCATCATTCAAGCTCGTGTCACTGCGTTCTACTTATTTCTAAGTTAAGAACTAGACTTTAGATCCTTGCAAGTGATCGGCTTGTTCGCATCCTTGGGTAAATATCGAGAATGAATGACCAAAACAACAAATATTCTAAGTATAAAGATTACTCAAGCATTTTTAATAAAATCCAGGTACTTCTCTTTCCTACATCCCAAAGGATGTTTAGCCTAGCATTTCCGAAGTAAAGAAAACAAAAGATGAAGATTTGCACATAATAAAACTGAAAGTGACTTGAATTAACTGCTCACAGTGGGGAACGAGAAGTCGTCCCTGCACTGTGTAATATGAACTACAATTTAAACTAAGAAAGTAAATTACTGAAAATTAAAGCTAGTTACTGCAGTAAGTAAAAGACTAAAGCTAATGTGGTAGTTGAGAGAATTTAAGACTAAAAGTATTCAAGGATGATAACCAAGCATCCATTTAATGGCACCCAAGTGCTCCTTTATATACTAGGAGAAGGAGTTGGGTATTACACAAAAGAGGTGGGTCTTCCAATGGGTAAAGACTGCTGTGTTATGGCAGAGTTCAGCTCTAATGGGCAATCCTTTTATCCAATGGTCCATTTTCCAAGTCAATCTCCAAGTACAAAGAGGTGTACTTGATGTTATCTTCAATGAGAACTACCTTGTACTTCTCCAGCCATTTCTCTGCCATATGAACCTTCCTCCTCCAGAAAATTAGATCCCAACTAATAGTTTCTTTTTGATCAGTTCGAAGAGTGGGGACCCGGAGTGGGCACAACAGTGGTCACTGTAGGATAAAACGTGAAAAACACCCAAATTCCACCAAATAATTCATTTAAAACTATGGTTCACTCCTTTTGCTCATTTTCGAGAATTATAACAAGAATGGGGGTTTTTAGAAGTGAAATGGCTAAAATTGACAAAAATAAAGTGGAAAATAAATGGAAATAATAACTCTAAAAATAGAGTTATCACAACCTCAAACTTAAACCATTACTTGTCCCCAAGTAATAAAAAGAAAGAAATAAAATAAACAAAATGCACTAGAACTTTTAGGGACTTACATACTTCTTGACTTGAATGGGCGTTGATCTCCTTCCTTCGATACTTCCTTCGGTTCAAACTTGAAAATTTCACTTTTGTGTTTGACGAAATCTTTCTCTTGTTTTCCATTAATCAATAGGGCTTTCTTAGGTTTTACGGGTTTATGGCTTTGAATATTTTTCCAAGGGTTTTTGGCAAGTACTTTCAAACATGGACCGAAAATCTCGCTTGGAGATTTTTATTTCAAGAAGTGGGTGTTTTGGATTTTTCATTAGTATGTACGCACACTTTCAGGCTTTATTTTGGGTATGGCTATTTTTGTGAGAGTGGGTATTCTGATGGTCCAGAATAGGCACACCATCTTTTTCTGGGAGTGAGCACTTTGATGGTCCAGAAAAGGCACACCATCAATTTTGTTAGTGACACTCCGTTTTTCTTCTGTTTTTGTATTTTTGTATTTTTTTTTTGGGAGGGGGTATGGCTTACCCACCTCAAACTTGGACTTCACAGTGTCCCCACTGTGGGCAAACTGGAAGTCACTCTGGAAATCCCCACCTCAAACTTAAGATCTCACTGTGTCCCCACTGTGACATAGAAATATGGACCGAAGGAGGTGGTAGTTTGGGGTACAAAAAGGATCGTGTTTGGATGCGAAAAACGGCCTATATTATCATTTCATGGTATCAAGTTAAGATTCGTACTTACAAAAGGGACCCTTTTAAGTCGGAAGCCGAAAGTTGTACCTTGAAATGGAAACGAGATCAAACAAGCATTCAAACAACAAATACGTTAGTACCCAAAAGTACCTACCCAGTGGTAGGATTTCATGCATTACGAACCAAAATAAGAATTCAGCAAAGAGTCAAAAGCCTAGCCATAGGCCTAAAATCAAACCAAATACAAATTAAAATTGTTTTTGGGAGCATCATGAGTGGAAACCAAAGTTTTAACAAACCATTAGTGGGTCGGGGTTGCTTGCGGTGAACTGTCGCCAGAATTCTCCTCGAAACCATCTTCTTTTCGACCCTAATCCTTTCCTCTTCCTCTCTTGCCAACCGTTCGGCTTCCTCTTCCTTCCTCTTTCTCTCAACCTTTTCTTTCTTCTTTTTAAGCGCAAGGATTTTTTTTTGTAGGGTTGGGTTGGTGCGGTTCGAGAGAGAAAAATGGAGAAGAAGAGTATGTGTGTTTTTGAATATTTGGAGTAAAGGTGGTTTTTGGAATTTAGAATGGAAAGGGTTTATCTTTTGGGTAATAAAATGGAGGGAAACGGCCCTTTTTGGAGAGAAAGAGTGATAATGATAGCTTTTCTTGAAAAATGGAGAAATGGGTGTAAGATGGCAGCAAAAGTTGACTGATTTGTAAGAAAAAGTTGATGTGTGTCAGCCTTGGGCCCCTCAAAAACCGTCCTATCCTTCTTCAGATTTGGAGTGGGGAACGCAGGGACATGCATCTCCCCACTGCGAAGCTTTTTCTTGATTTTTCCTCCAAGAAGCGGCAATTTCTCCTACACACATTAAAACAAACTACCATGCAGAATTAAAAAGACCAAAAATAATAACAAGACAGCAAATAACTGAAATAAAATATTTACAAGTGATCCCAATGTTTCTTAATCATAGTGGGGTGGAGAGTGGGCAGGGATGTGGGCACTTTCATTCAGAAAGTGCTTCACCCTTTGCCCATTGACTTTGAAGATTTTTCCGGATTGAGGAGCCATTAAGTCCAAAGTTCCAAAAGGACTTACCTTGACCACAGTGTAAGGCTCTTTCCATCGTGATTTTAAATTTTCCGGAAACATCCTTAACCTTGAATTAAAAAGTAGCACTTTTTGTCCCTCCCCAAACTCTCCATGAGTGATTTTTTGGTCAGGCCACCACTTGATCTTCTCCTTGTTGGTTTTTGTATTTATGTAGGAGTGATGACAGAGTTCTTCTAACTCATTGAGGTAGGCATATTTTAAGTGGGAAGGCAATGGCTTCAAATTCAAGTCAGGGGGATTTTTGGATGGTAGTTTGACATGTCTATCTTTGAAATCTAGCTGCTCAAAAGCTGCCAAGATCTCGTTACACTCATCCTCAAAAGTGTTATCACTCTCAGATTCGGAGTGCTCACTCTCACTCCCCACTGTGGGCACTGTGTCAAGACGGTGGGTTCCATTAATCGAACTCAAAGCAAAACAGTCTTCGGTTTCCATATACTTAAGGGCCTTGAAGACATTGAATGTCACCTCTTGGTCATTAACTCTCATCGTGAGTTCTCCTTTGTGCACATCGATCAAGGTACGCCCGGTTGCAAGAAACGGACGCCCTAAGATGATTGGGATTTCTTTATCGGCCTCATAATCTAGAACTAGAAAATCAGCGGGGAAGATAAACTTATCCACTTGGACCAGAACGTCTTCTATTTTCCCTTTGGGGTAAGCAATGGACCGGTCGGCTAGTTGTAATGTCACGGTTGTGGGTCTAGCCTCTCCAATACCTAACTTGTTAAAAATGGACAACGACATCAAGTTGACACTAGCTCCTAAATCACAAAGTGCTTGACCTACTTCTTGTCCTCCTATAATGCATGGAATGGTGAAACTACCCGGGTCTTTCAACTTAGGTGGAATCTTGCTAGTAAGGAGGGCACTACATTCTTCGGTCAAAGCCACAGTCTCAAACTCACCCAACTTTCTCTTTTTGTTCAAAATATCCTTTAAAAATTTAACATAGCTTGGCATTTGCTCGAGAGCCTCTACCAAAGGTATGTTAATGTGAAGTTGTTTAAAAATGTCTAAGAATTTTTTAAATTGAACATCGACATTTTTCGGCTTCATTCTTTCAGGAAAAGGAATATTTCGTGGGTCAATTTGAGCTTGCTGTGGTATTGGCTTTGGAATAGTAGGCTTTGGGACAGGTCCAAGAGTGAGAGGGTCAGGGATGTCGGTCCCCACTGTGGGGATCACAGTGACTTGAGGAGTGCCCACTGTGGTGCTCATAGTGGGTATTTGAGGCGAATCATCAGACTCAAAAACGATATCTTTCAGATCCTTTCCACTCCTAAGTGTTATGGAATTGACATGTTCTGGCCCTTTTCCTATCACCCTAGCTTGCTCGGTGTCACCAGGTAATGTTCCTGGTGGTCTATTCTTAACTTCAACGGCTAGTTGTCCTACTTGAGTCTCTATGTTCCTAATGGCTGCTTGAGTTTGATTCATAAAACCCTTGAGAATTGATTCAATCGATTGTTGACCCTCAGCTTGTTGATTGGATCGTGGTTGGTATGGTTGTGAGGACTGCCCTTGGTGAAAGTTCTGTGGGTGCTGCCCACTGTGATGTGAGGATTGCCCACTGTGATGTGATTGAAATCCAGGGGGTTGTGTGGTCTTTGCTGGATATGACTCGGCCCTTGGGGTTGGAGTCCTTGATTACCAGACCAGGAGAAATTCGGATGATTTCTCCAACCTGGATTATAAGTCTGCGAATAAGGGTTGTTCCTCGGATTGGTTCCTATAACATTAACAGATTCGGGATTTGCTGGGCAAAAATCAAAAACATGCTCCTCTCCACAGAGGGAGCAGTTTTCAGGGAGACGCGTTGCTGAATTGACTTGGCCTCTATTTTGATTTAAAACGATTTTGGTCAAGGCCACCAATTGCGCATTCATGGTTTTAAGTGCCTCGGAATCGATGGTGTTGGTCTTTGATATGGGTGCTCTCGGATTTGACCATTCGGTATTGTTGTTGGACACTTTTTCTAAGATTTGATATCCTTCGTTGTAAGTCATACTCGTAAATGTTCCACCGGCTGTTGCATCTAAGATGATTTTGGCTGCATTGGAAAGACCATTGTAAAAGGTCTCCAATTGGATGCAATGTGGGATGCCATGATGTGGGCACTTTCGAAGTAAATCTTTAAATCGTTCCCATGCATCCGAAACAGCCTCATCTTCCTCTTGCCTAAACAAATTTATATCATTTCGAAACCTAACATTCCTTGTTGGAGGAAAGTATTTTTGCAAAAATCTATCGGGAAGCTCTTACCAAGTGGTTATCGAGTGAGGTGCATGTGCGTTCAGCCAAGACTTCGCCTTGTCCCTTAATGAAAAAGGGAAAAGCCTTAGTCTTAATGCCTCATCACTAACACCTTGCAACTGAAAGGAATCGGTCATTTCTAAAAAAGATTTTAAGTGCGAGTGCGGATCCTCAGATGGCGATCCTCCAAATTGACCCATGGCTTGGATCATTTGAAACATCACCGGTTTGAGTTCAAAATGCGTTGCAACAATATTGGGTCTCAAAATTCCGGAGCTTAAATCACCAACTCCGGAAGTAGCATAGTCCCGTATTTTTCGATCTTTGCTATCGGCAATCGTGATTGTGGTCTCTACTACAGGTGGCGGTATTGCAGCCATGTTCACAGTGGGGATCACAGAGGGTTGTCGATTTCTGTTTTTGCGTCTTCTTCGAAAAGTTTTCTCTATTTCAAGATCGATTGGTAACAAAGGTTCGTGTTGTTGCCTTGGCATGCAACACGAAAAGCTTAGAAAAACGAGTTACTCGGGCTCTAACAAAAACTAATGTCTTGAGATTTAAAATCACGCCAGTCCCCGGCAACGGCGCCAAAAACTTGGTACGTGCGAAATGTGTGTTTTAATCGCAGTGGGTTGCAAACTGTCCACAGTGGGAAGTGCAAGTGTACACTGTCCACTATGATCGTCACAGCAAGTAATAGTTGGTAAAATACCAGAATCGAATCCACAGAGACTGGACAATCAAGACAATACGGTTCTCATGAGCTCCTTTTACAAGTTTCAACTAGAGAGGAAAATAATACTTGGTTTTGGTTTGGTGAAATAGCTACTTTAAACGATTTACTAAGGTTTTAAAAGGAGGAATGTAGGTTGGATTTTCCCTAGATTTTATCTCAAATACTCGGTCCTTAGAAGTGATCCTCGTATTCGTGGTGGACATTTTCGCTAGAAAAGCCCGGTTACAAAATACTCACACCGTTAGATAAAAATCCCATACTCTTAGTACTTGTTGTTTTGTCAATGGTAATCTCTAAATGGACCTTTTCAGGCCTCAATGGAATGTGTAGAGACAAATACTCTAAGTGTTTTTAATACACAAATTAGCTTGTCTACTACTCCAGTGGGCAGAGATTAGCTCACTATGCCGACCTCACTTTCGTAAGTGTCATAAGAATTCTTTCGAATCCCCTAGCATCGTTCAAGCTCGTGTCACTGCGTTCTACTTATTTCTAAGTTAAGAACTAGACTTTAGATCCTTGCAAGTGATCGGCTTGTTCGCATCCTTGGGTAAATATCGAGAATGAATGACCAAAACAACAAATATTCTAAGTATAAAGATTACTCAAGCATTTTTAATAAAATCCAGGTACTTCTCTTTCTTACATCCCAAAGGATGTTTAGCCTAGCATTTCCGAAGTAAAGAAAACAAAAGATGAAGATTTGCACATAATAAAACTGAAAGTGACTTGAATTAACTGCTCACAGTGGGGAACGAGAAGTCGTCCCTGCACTGTGTAATACGAACTACAATTTAAACTAAGAAAGTAAATTACTGAAAATTAAAGCTAGTTACTGCAGTAAGTAAAAGACTAAAGCTAATGTGGTAGTTGAGAGAATTTAAGACTAAAAGTATTCAAGGATGATAACCAAGCATCCATTTAATGGCACCCAAGTGCTCCTTTATATACTAGGAGAAGGAGTTGGGTATTACACAAAAGAGGCGGGTCTTCCAATGGGTAAAGACTGCTGTGTTATGGCAGAGTTCAGCTCTAATGGGCAATCCTTTTATCCAATGGTCCCTTTTCCAAGTCAATCTCCAAGTACAAAGAGGTGTACTTGATGCTATCTTCAATGAGAACTACCTTGTACTTCTCCAGCCATTTCTCTGCCATATGAACCTTCCTCCTCCAGAAAATTAGATCCCAACTAATAGTTTCTTTTTGATCAGTTCGAAGAGTGGGGACCCGGAGTGGGCACAACAGTGGTCACTGTAGGATAAAACGTGAAAAACACCCAAATTCCACCAAATAATTCATTAAAAACTATGGTTCACTCCTTTTGCTCATTTTCGAGAATTATAACAAGAATGGGGGTTTTTAGAAGTGAAATGGCTAAAATTGACAAAAATAAAGTGGAAAATAAATGGAAATAATAACTCTAAAAATAGAGTTATCAACTAGGAAGCTTTGAAATACACACACAATCAACAACAATGAATCAACCTTGGTAGATTGGATTGTTTGATTTAAGAAAATCAAGCAAGCTCTGATACCAATTATAGGTTCCCAGATTCACGTTGTATCACATTAATGGTAGTAACATAGACAGCGGAAGCATTTAAATATAAAGCCATTAAAGTGAGTGATTGTGTAAATGATATTGTAATAGTGAGAATCAATTACAGAACAGGATAATGATAACAAGATCAAATAAGAAACGCCGCTCGTATATTGATAATGGATAACACCAAGAACAGGATCAATAGTGTATCCTGAAATCTCACAGGGAACAATATCGTACGAAGGTAGTGCTCGGGATTACTGCAGTGTGTGCTTAAACAATTGTGGAAAACTATTCTTCCCAAAGCTTACAATTGTTTGTTCCACTACCTCTCTATTTATAGCCCTGATAAAGTGAAGACAGTGTACTATCGTACCCTAGAATGACACGTGGAAAGTGTGTCTCCTAATTTTAGGGCATACGTGGAAAGTATGGACACTTGTCTAACACTTGGGATTTCTTACGAGACTTAGGCATCACAGAGGTCTTCACTGCAACAGAGCTCATAGACCAGAGCTCTGTTGGTCTTCGGGTTGTGAACAGTTCTTCTATTGATCTTCTGACAGAGCTCTGTTGAGCTCTGTTAGTTCCACCAGAACTCTATTGAGTTCTGTTGATCTTGAAGCTTTTTCTTCTAAGTCTTCTGCTGCATCGCTGATGGTCTTCTGACTTGATAATATTTTCAATACTTTTACATTACAGATACTTGGGGCTAACAGTTTCTGCGGGGGAGAAGGAATGGGAGAGCAAAAGGGGGAATCTTCAAAATCTTTGCCGGAAAAAAATCTAACCGGGGAAGAAAAATCGTGGAAAACGTGGGGAGGCATTAATGAGAATGTGTCAGTTCCAAGAAATTCTAATACTTCTGTTGGGGAGACCGAGAATTTGGAAGAAGATAGTAAAAAAGTCAATGGGAATATCGAAGAGGCTGAATCTGCCGGGGTACCAGTTCAAAGTGAATCAGACGTTGGGCCTGGAGATTCGCAGGTGGGGGCCCAAAGAAGTCTAGGTCAGCAAGTGGGCCAAAAAAACATAGGGTCACATACTAGTCCTAGTACTGGAGATGTAGGGCCCAGCCCAACCAACCTTAATAGCCAAGAGGACGCTGATCTGCAGATCGAGGAGAGAAATAGGAAGGAAAAAGAAATGTCAAAATTTTCGATTGGAGCTAACAACAAAAGGAGCGCTGGAGACAGAGGAAGAAAGGCAGAAAGTATTAATTTTGCTCAAGGAAAAGTTAGCTTTCATCTTATGAAAAAGCTAGCGAGATCGGGAGGCAAGAAGGCGAATCTAAAAAAGGGACAAAAATCAACTCATGGAGAAGTGATAGCTAAAAATGGTGCGAAGAAAAAACCCAAACCAACATCATCCAACACGGTGTCGGTGTCGAATGAATTGAAGAGCAAGGACGCAGAAGATGGAGTGAGGGAGTTTGGAGAGGCGATCAGAATAATATGGAACAATCAAGCTTCAAAAGAAAGTGACGTCCGAAAGGCTACAGGATCAGAACCAGGTAAGTGTCGATTTCCAACTGTTGTTTAATGAAGATCATCTCAGTCAATGTTAGAGGTTTGGGATCGGGTAGTAAGAAGTCATGGATCAGAGAATTGTGCAGATTAGAATCACCGGATGTTATTGGAATTCAAGAAACAAAAATTAAAAAATGCAATGTCACAGAAGTGGGTAAAATTTGGGACGGAGATGATGGTGGTTTTGCCATGGTTAAAGCTACGTGTAATTCGGGAGGATTAATTACATGCTGAAACAAAAAGATTTTTAACTGTGTGTCAAAATTTGAAGACCCGGAGTTCTTGGGTTTGATGGGCTGTAACGTCCCAAAAATTACAAGGAATTTAAAAAAATTTAAAACATGCATTTCATTATAAAAACCACCCCAATTTAATAATTCGCAATTCAAATTAAATTAACGTCGTTAACTCAAACAGTCAATAAAGTTTACGCAGCGGAAATTTTATAAAACAAAATCTAAAGGTTTAAAAGTGAAATTTAAACACTCTCGGCACCCCGCGCTTTGTGTGTGTACCGTCAAGCCCGACTGCCGCTCCCACCTGAAATTACAACATATTGGGAAGGGGTAAGCTAAACGCTTAGTGAATCCAACCACACACGTAGGTAGCAACCCCACGTATATCGCCCCTACTCGCAAGTAGGCCACATCACTATCACCATGAATACAAACCACAAAATGATTATTATATAAATACAAACCTCGGTCCCACCGAGTACACAAAATATATTAATACAAGCTCAGTCCCACCGAGCCCTCGGTCCCACCGAGTAAAGATAACTGTACTAGCTCAGTCCCACCGAGCCCTCGGTCCCACCGAGCCCCTCAGTCCCACCGAGGTGTACACATGCATAAATATTCCACATAAGAATTCAACAAATCACAACCAGTTATCACGTCCCAACTAGTTCATGTAAGCACATATATACACGTAATAACACGTAACACAAAAGAACGACATACATGAAATTCTTAACTACGCGGTGAGAGAACTCACCTCAAAGCAAAGCAACACGCTCACGAGCCGCAACACCAATACGTCAGCTTCCTCACTTTTTCCCACCTAAATACGTACTAAAAACGTCAAAGGGAAATCCCGACCCAAAACACATTCACTAGTTTTTATAAGATTAAAATTCAGCTTTTATAATGAAAATGCAGGTCTGTTCGGGACCCGTTTAACCTCTTTTAAACTGATAAATCCAGGAATCTATTTCTATATTCAAACAGTTCTAAGTCTTACGGTTCCAGGGACGTATAGAACGCGGTCTAGCGATTTTTCTACGATTTAATACGGATTTTACAAAAACGGTTCGCAGAACAGCGAGAAACAGAACCTTTCAGTACAAAACGACGATTTGACATAGGCTACGGTCCGAACTGGTTTTTCCCCAAAACATAGAAAAGTTACTAGGCTCAGAATGGGAACTTTTGACACCAGTTTCATCCCAATCCGACATTCCTATCAGGAGTTATGCTCCATACAAAACAGGGACAGAAAGCTGTCTAAAATCCCGACCTGCTGTAAAAACCACACTTTTTCGCCTAGCTAGAGGCCGAACCAAACTTTCTCTAAAACACGAAAAACGTGCCCGACACAGAATGTGAACCGTGGGCACCGGATTCGCCTCAATCTGAGTTACGACGAGAAAGTTACGCACGATTGAAGAACTGGACAGAACACTAAAAATTACATAAAATGATAACTATTGAATTTTTACACCATTAAGCCATGTCTTAAATCAAACAGACCCGGAAACCTACAAGCTTACTGAGACAAGGGCCATGCCACGCTGGGCAGCATCCGAGCACCACCCACTGCCGCCTCCGGTGGCGGTGGTGGCTGGTGGCGGCGACGATGGTTACGGTAACACCTTCCGACGAAACCTCCCAACATCACCCACTTCCGACTTAACCGCAACTAACACTCGCACTCACCCACACAATCACGCCACACGCACCCTCTGCCACCACCACAGCGGCGGCCCCACCGCCGGCAGCCGTGGCTGCGGCGGTGGTGGTGGTGGCGGTTTACGACGGTGTTTAGACAACAAAAGAACAACCGAAAAGATTAAACGGGACTACCTCACCGCGTCTCCTTTCTCTTCTTTTCCGACCAAAACCCGACGTCTTCTTCCTCTCTTTTTCCGGCAACCACGCGGCGGCAGCCTCCTCTCTCTCTCTTCTCCTTGCTAGCGGCCGACTCTCTCCCTCTCTCTCTCGGTTTCTCTCTTACCCTCGGTTTTTCCTTCTCACGGCTGAACACCAACAACAATGAAATGGGAAGGTGGCAATTGGTTTTGGGGGGAGGATTGCTAAACAAGAAAGAAACGAATGGGAGGGAAGGGGGTCGGTCATTTGGCCGATCCCTTGCCCAAGTTATGCCTTTGCCCACTTTTGGCCCCTAGACTCCTAAGGTATGTCCAAAATTCCCCAAATTAGGTTAGGATTTAACGTTACGATCATTGACCCACTAGTTAACTCGTTTTAGCTCCTTGACGCCTAACCCCGTTAAATAAAAATATATATTATAAATAATTAAATAAAAAAGTACCGGGACACGGGCTTTACAACTCTCCCCCACTTGGATTAGACTTCGTCCTCGAAGTCTCTGCCTACGAATAGCTCCGGATAGATCTCCCTCATCTCAACCTCAGGTTCCTAAGTCCACTTGAAATTCCTTCTAAAACTCCTCGAACACTTTTCTAACTAACGTACTCCTTCTAGGACACTGGGATTATAACCGACAGAACACCCCAACAATTGGAATCAATCCTAGCCAAGCGACTTCGGTTGTCCCCCAACCTTAGATATTCCATACATCCCGATTCAAATTTCAAGCTCTAACCATTCTAAAGTTGCTCACCAATATACCCTACAGGATACTCGAATTCGATCATTCCTATCATTAACTGTCGATTAACTTTCACGAGTTCTAATAGACTCCCACAATTTATTCCACATGAATTATCAAACTAGTAAATTTATAATCATCCACGAAGGTCATTCCACCACAACCATTCACCACAAGCAAACATCTCAGGATTACTACTACCATCAACATAATTTCCTTAAAATCGGCTACAATTCCCCAATTACACTAAGGCATTTGGCCTCAAGCCCAAAAGTCGACACCTAAGTATACTATTTACCTCAAAAATTCTACGCATTTATCCTCTTTATTACAAAGGGCAGCATTCCCTAACCGATAATATTCGGCCTACAGTACCCATACGCGTGGGATACCCAACCTTCCATTAAGACCGAGCCATTGACCCATGACTATCACGGACAAAATTCGGAATTTCCCTCGAAACTCTCTCGCTATTGGCATTTTCCTCCAAAACTGCCACCTCCTGAGCACTACCTATCGACTCGAGAAGAGGTGCAACCACTGTTAACCGTTGACACAAGCCCCACAGTGGCTCACCATCCAGATGTCGACTAAGTGCGTCCGTAACAACATCCGCTTTACCGGGGTGGTAAAGTATCTCACCATCATAATCCTTGACTACGTCAAGCCACCTCCTCTGACGCATGTTGAGGTTTTGCCGGTCATCAAGTACTAGAGGCTTTTATGGTTAGTCTATACACTTGACGCCATACAAATAGTGCTTCCAAATCTTGAGAGCAAACACCACCAATTCTTACATACCCTCCGGCAAAGTCAGCATCGGAGCCTCGCATAACGCCTGCGTAGCTCCCCAAAGCCCTCTGTTGCTCTTCACCCCAACTAAAAGCCGCAGATTTCTTCGTCGATCGGGTCATCGGTAAAGCAATCTTGGAGAAATCCTGAATGGATCTCCGAAAGTACCCTGCTAACCCAAGAAAACTCCGTACTTCAGTGAGAGTCTTTGGCACTTCCCACCGCATCACAGCCGTAATCTTGGCCGGATCCACCATAATACCATTCTGGTTCACGACATGTTCTCGAAAGTGGACCTCTCGTAACCAGAACTCACACTTGGAGAGCTTAGCATACAGCTTCTCCCGCCTCAAAACTTCCAAAACTTCTCGCAAATGCATCTCATGCTCTTCCTTCGACTTCGATTACACAAGAATATCGTCGATGAACACGATCACCGATCGATCCCACATAGGGCTACATACCCGGTTCATGAGGTCCATGAACGCTGCGGGTGCATTGGTGAGCCCGAGAGGCATCACCACAAGCTTGTAAATGGCCATGACGTGAACGAAAGGCCGTCTACTCCGTATCCTCTCTCCTCACCCGCATCCGATGATACCCCGATCTCAAATCAACCTTAGAGAACCACGAGGCTCCCTGAAGCTGATCGAACAAGTCATCGATCCTTGGCGGAGGATAACGATTCTTCACCGTAAGCTTATTCAACTCACGGTAGTCTATACACATCCGTTGGGACCCGTCTTTCTTTTTCACAAACAGAATCGGGGCTCCCCACGGTGGACAACTCGGCCTGATGAACTCCTTTTTGATAAGTTCCTGCAACGAGTGTACAACTCCTTCATTTCCGGTGGAGCCAGGCGATAAGGTGCCTTGGCCACCGGAGCAGCATCCGGAATCAAATCAACGTGGAACTCTACTTGTCGCTCGGGAGGTATCCCCGGTAACTCCTCGGGAAAATACGTCAGCAAACTCCCGTACAACTGGAACATCCTCCACAGACTTCTTCTCTCCGTCGACGCGCGTGTCGATCACATACGCCAAAAATCCCTGACCACTATGCTGCAAGTACCTCCGAGTCCTCGCAGCCGAACATATCGCTGAGGTCCGCCTGGGCAAGCCGCCCTGAACTAGCATTTCTCCCCCGCTTGGGGTTCGAACTCGTACTTGTTTGCGACGACAAACAATCTCCGCATCATACGCATCCATCCAATCCATGCCCACAGTCACGCACAACTCCCGCATAGCGATCGGAATCAAATCAATCGGGAACCTCACACCAGAGATCTCCATAGTGCACCCCCAGTATACGTCAGTAACCGTCAAGGTCCTGTCTTCAGCAACTGCAACCACAAGTGGACAGCCTAACCGTCCTACAACTCGGCCCCAAACACTCACTGACTATGTGAGACACGGAAGGATGAGTAGCCCCGCTATCAATCGTCACCACAGCAAGCACCGAGTTAACCAAGAACGTACCTGTCACCACTTTATACGTAGCTTGTGCCTCCTCCACTCCTAGTTGACGAACTCTACCTCAGGCCGCCTCCATCACTACAGCAAGTGAAGCATACTGCACGGTACTCACGAACTCCCTGATCTTGGTACGTAACATATCCTTGCACCGTGTCCTCTTCATGTCCTCAAAAGCAGCATGCTAAGGATAGAATAATGTCATTTCCGTAAACTTTCGGTTCACCTCCTTTATGGCCTCCGCAGTCTGATAGAGCTCCAAGAACTCTTTGGCACTCCTCTCCATCTCCACTAGAGGCATATGCTCTACACGAAACATGCGACGAACTCCTCCCAGGTCAAGTAGTGCGCCCGTTAAGCGTCAAAGCAATAGCACACCAGTCCTTCGCTCCGTCTCGTAACAGATTCTCTGCGAAGCGAACCTTCTAGTTCGCAGGACAACCCCGGTAAGGAATGTGCACTCTATAACCGATCCCGACCCTCTTGTTCGGGGCTGCCCACCCGCAGGGGGTGGAATCGCCGCGATGCTCTCCTCCATCGACACTATTACCTCATCACGAATGGCGGTAATAATTTCGGGGATCGCCTCCTCAAAATATGCGTCACCTCGACCGCAAACATCTCACGAATCTGATCAACAATAATTCCAGCATCAGCATCTGGATCAACATTGTTGTTCCTCCTTAACGAGCTACTAACACACATTAAAACCTGCTAACTACACTCACACTCAACTCTTCGGATTCTCCGTGACTTTCCCCGACTCGAGCACGGATCCTGTGCTTCAGATAGTAGGAGCTCTGCTACTACCCTTCACACCTATCCTTACTCGTTTCGAGTCCTGTCCCGGGACGTCCAAGTAGTTGCTTACCACAAACAAACACATATGCCCATTCCGGCATATGCAAACACTTTTCCTAGCTCCCTAGAAAAGTCGTAATACCCCACCACCCTTGCTAGAACGGAACCCCCACTAGCCCTGACGAGTCGCTTCGTAAACGCACAGTCGTATACAGTGAAACCCGATAGACATTCGAATATAAGATTCTATCCTACAACGGTTGGACTCAAACAAGAGCTGCGCAATAGAACTAAATCCAACATTCTAAGGCTATTCAGTTCCTACTGTATACAACCTAAGGTGCATTCACATAACAACCTATCAAGGCTAGCATGAGTTCCTAATAGCAAGTAACAATTATACAGTACCACAAAATCCACGTAAGCAATCTAGCATACATACTCCTATGTCTAGGAAGCAATAAATACACTAAGTGTTGTACCTTCCCAATTGGCGTCGGCTGACTGTACACACTGCGCCCACGATCACCGTTTCCCAAACGGGCTTTCTCCGTTCATTTATTTTCAAAGATTTTAATAAGAGAGTTTAAAAACTTCATAGCCGCAACTTGAGACCAAACACACCGAGATGTGTTTGATTCACTCAAGCTGTGCTCTGATACCAAGTTGTAACGTCCCAAAAATTACAAGGAATTTAAAAAATTTTAAAACATGCATTTCATTATAAAAACCACCCCAATTTAATAATTCGCAATTCAAATTAAATTAACGTCGTTAACTCAAACAGTCAATAAAGTTTACGCAGCGGAAATTTTATAAAACAAAATCTAAAGGTTTAAAAGTGAAATTTAAACACTCTCGGCACCCCGCGCTTTGTGTGTGTACCGTCAAGCCCGACTGCCGCTCCCACCTGAAATTACAACATATTGGGAAGGGGTAAGCTAAACGCTTAGTGAATCCAACCACACACGTAGGTAGCAACCCCACGTATATCGCCCCTACTCGCAAGTAGGCCACATCACTATCACCATGAATACAAACCACAAAATGATTATTATATAAATACAAACCTCGGTCCCACCGAGTACACAAAATATATTAATACAAGCTCAGTCCCACCGAGCCCTCGGTCCCACCGAGTAAAGATAACTGTACTAGCTCAGTCCCACCGAGCCCTCGGTCCCACCGAGTAAAGATAACTGTACTAGCTCAGTCCCACCGAGCCCTCGGTCCCACCGAGCCCCTCAGTCCCACCGAGGTGTACACATGCATAAATATTCCACATAAGAATTCAACAAATCACAACCAGTTATCACGTCCCAACTAGTTCATGTAAGCACATATATACACGTAATAACACGTAACACAAAAGAACGACATACATGAAATTCTTAACTACGCGGTGAGAGAACTCACCTCAAAGCAAAGCAACACGCTCACGAGCCGCAACACCAATACGTCAGCTTCCTCACTTTTTCCCACCTAAATACGTACTAAAAACGTCAAAGGGAAATCCCGACCCAAAACACATTCACTAGTTTTTATAAGATTAAAATTCAGCTTTTATAATGAAAATGCAGGTCTGTTCGGGACCCGTTTAACCTCTTTTAAACTGATAAATCCAGGAATCTATTTCTATATTCAAACAGTTCTAAGTCTTACGGTTCCAGGGACGTATAGAACGCGGTCTAGCGATTTTTCTACGATTTAATACGGATTTTACAAAAACGGTTCGCAGAACAGCGAGAAACAGAACCTTTCAGTACAAAACGACGATTTGACATAGGCTACGGTCCGAACTGGTTTTTCCCCAAAACATAGAAAAGTTACTAGGCTCAGAATGGGAACTTTTGACACCAGTTTCATCCCAATCCGACATTCCTATCAGGAGTTATGCTCCATACAAAACAGGGACAGAAAGCTGTCTAAAATCCCGACCTGCTGTAAAAACCACACTTTTTCGCCTAGCTAGAGGCCGAACCAAACTTTCTCTAAAACACGAAAAACGTGCCCGACACAGAATGTGAACCGTGGGCACCGGATTCGCCTCAATCTGAGTTACGACGAGAAAGTTACGCACGATTGAAGAACTGGACAGAACACTAAAAATTACATAAAATGATAACTATTGAATTTTTACACCATTAAGCCATGTCTTAAATCAAACAGACCCGGAAACCTACAAGCTTACTGAGACAAGGGCCATGCCACGCTGGGCAGCATCCGAGCACCACCCACTGCCGCCTCCGGTGGCGGTGGTGGCTGGTGGTGGCGACGATGGTTACGGTAACACCTTCCGACGAAACCTCCCAACATCACCCACTTCCGACTTAACCGCAACTAACACTCGCACTCACCCACACAATCACGCCACACGCACCCTCTGCCACCACCACAGCGGCGGCCCCACCGCCGGCAGCCGTGGCTGCGGCGGTGGTGGTGGCGGTTTACGACGGTGTTTAGACAACAAAAGAACAACCGAAAAGATTAAACGGGACTACCTCACCGCGTCTCCTTTCTCTTCTTTTCCGACCAAAACCCGACGTCTTCTTCCTCTCTTTTTTCCGGCAACCACGCGGCGGCAGCCTCCTCTCTCTCTCTTCTCCTTGCTAGCGGCCGACTCTCTCCCTCTCTCTCTCGGTTTCTCTCTTACCCTCGGTTTTTCCTTCTCACGGCTGAACACCAACAACAATGAAATGGGAAGGTGGCAATTGGTTTTGGGGGGAGGATTGCTAAACAAGAAAGAAACGAATGGGAGGGAAGGGGGTCGGTCATTTGGCCGATCCCTTGCCCAAGTTATGCCTTTGCCCACTTTTGGCCCCTAGACTCCTAAGGTATGTCAAAAATTCCCCAAATTAGGTTAGGATTTAACGTTACGATCATTGACCCACTAGTTAACTCGTTTTAGCTCCTTGACGCCTAACCCCGTTAAATAAAAATATATATTATAAATAATTAAATAAAAAAGTACCGGGACACGGGCTTTACATGGGCAAATGGGAAGACGTAAAGGGGACGGTTGGGTTAATAAATATATATGGCCCGAGAGAATTAAAAGGGCGTTTGGAGTGCTGGGGCAGATTGGAATCCATTACTTCTCAAGGAGATACTAAGTGGTGTCTTTTTGGCGACTTTAACGAAGTAAGGGGGTCCTATGAAAGGCTCAATTCGTGCACAAATGATAGGGGTGCGAAAGCTTTTAACGAATTCATCAGTAGGAGTAATTTGGTAGAAATACCATTGGGTGGGAGGAAATTCACTCGAGTTAGTGACGACGGATTGAAATTTAGCAAACTTGATTGTTTTCTCGTCTCAAACGAATTTGGGATATCTTTTAAAAACTTGGGGGTCAAAACTTTGGAAAGGAGATGGTCGGATCATTTCCCGATCATGCTCTATGAAGATAAAAGTGACTTCGGACCTAAACCGTTTAAGTTTTTTGATTCGTGGCTTAACGAGGAGGGGATAGAAGAGGTAGTAAAGGTCGCATGGAATACGGTGGTCCGGTCATCTCGCGCCGGACTGTGTGTTTCGTGATAAACTGAAAAATGTCAAAGAAGCTTTAAAAAAGTGGAGCAAAGCCAAATTTGGGAACTTAGAGAAAGAATTAAAAGAAATAAAACTGGCAGTGGCTGAAAAGGAAAAAGAAGTGGAAAATCAAGGCTGGAAGTTTGGAGAGAGGGAGGATTGGGTGAAAAAAAGAAAAGGATGGCTTGAGCTAGAAGAACAAAAGGTGGGGATGATGAAACAAAAAGCGAAACTTAAATGGGTTGTAGACGGAGACGAAAACTCAAAAATCTTCCATGCCGCGATAAAGTTCAAGGAAAGGAGGAACGCGATCTGGGGCCTTAACACGAATTTGGGCTGGACGGATGATGCAAGGGAAATAAAACAACACGTCTTTGATTTCTTTAAAGACAAGTTCTCGAGAGGCAAAGTGGGAGGTTCGGGCTTGAGGGGAGAATTATTTCGTAAGTTATCTAAAGAGGAGGCGGAGTTTTTGGAACGCCCGTTTGAATAAGAAGAAATTTGGGAAGCTATCAAGAGTTGTGGCAATAACAAATCGCCGGGGCCGGATGGGTTTACGTTTGGCTTGGTGAAGAGGTTTTGGGATATTATAAAGGAAGATCTTATAAAAGGGGTTCGGTGTTTTGGGGAGAGGGGTGAAATTAGTGTAGGGTGCAACCCTTCATTTCTCACTTTAATTCCCAAAGTCCCTAACCCGGTAAACCTTGGGGAGTTTCGGCCGATAAGCTTAATTGGGATCTTCTATAAAACGATTGCGAAAGTAATGGCGGAAAGATTAAAATCGGTAATTGGCAACATTATTAGTGATTTGCAAAGTGCGTTCATCAAAGGTAGATCCATTTTGGATGGCGTTCTTGTGGCAAACGAGGTGGTCGATTTCCTCAAAAAGAAGAAGGAAAAAAGCACTAATATTCAAAGTTGACTTCGAAAAAGCTTACGATAGCTTGGAATGGGACTTTCTTGCGGATTGCATGAGTAAGATGGGCTTTGGGGATGGGTGGATTCGTTGGATAGAGACATGCCTCAAGTCATCAACAATGTCGATATTAGTAAATGGGAGCCCAACAAAAGAATTTAGGATGGGTAAAGGACTACGACAAGGCGATCCACTTGCTCCCTTTCTCTTTCTAATTGCGGCGGAAGGACTTCATATATTATTGGAGCAAGCGGAAAGTTCGGGACTTTTTGAAGGTATCAAGGTGGGATCAAAAAACATCTCATTATCCCACCTACAATACGCGGATGACATCATAATGTTTGGTAAGTGGTCGGTTGGAAACCTTAAAAACCTTATAAAAATCCTCAATTGCTTCTACGAACTTTCCGGCTTGAAAATAAATCTACGCAAAAGCAAAATATATGGAATAGGGGTCTTGGCGGAGGAAGTGAAGGCTTGGGCGAAAGGTGTCGGGTGTAGTGATGGGACTTTGCCGTTTATATATTTGGGCCTTCCGGTTGGTGCAAAGATGGGGCGGTTGGATAGTTGGAACGTGGCAATTGAAAAAGCTCGAAAGAGATTAGAATCGTGGAAAACAAGGTTTATATCCTTTGGAGGACGACTAACTTTGGTAAAATCGGTATTGGGTAGTCTCCCATTATACTTCTTTTCCTTGTTTCGTGCTCCGAGTGGTGTGCTTAAAGAATTAGAAAGAGTGAGATGTCGGCTTTTTTTTGGGGGGGGAGTGGCGAGGATGTGTTGGAAAGGAAAAAATTAGTTTGGGTTAAATGGGAAAAACTTTGAGTAATTTCGCAAAAGGAGATCTTAATATAGGGAGTTTAAAGTAGTTAAATTGGGGATTATTGGGGAAATGGTGGTGGCGATTCAAAAACGAAAACAATTCATTTTGGGCTCGGGTTATAAAAAGTATACACGGGGAGGGGGGGCTTGGAGAAAAACTCTTGTGATCATGGTGCAGGTTTGACGTGGCAGAATATAGCTCGGGTCGGTTCGAAAATAGATAAAGTCGGCGTAGAATTCACAACGTCATTTGGAACGAAGGTTGGAAGTGGAGAAGGCACCAAAGTATGGAAGCAAATTTGGACCGGAAATGACACATTGGAGAAGATATACCCACGTCTATTTAGACTTGAGAAGGAACCTAATGCAACGATAGCGGAAAGAGGAGTGTGGAGCAACGAAAGATGGCAATGGGTGTGGAATTGAAGGCGTACGCTAAGAGGAAGAGAAGCGGGAGAGCTGGAAGATCTTAAAAGTCGGGTAGAGGGCTTTCAACCGAACAGGGACTGCAAAGACTCGCCTGTTTGGAACCTTGACTCTTCATCCACGTTTAGTACAAAGAAGCTACGAGAGCTTGTGGAAGAGGTTAGTACAAATGCGACCGTTATCGAAGAACAAACTAGTTGGCTAAAAATGGTTCCACGGAAAGTATGTATTTTCATTTGGCGGGTAAAAAAAGGAAGGATTCCATGTCGAATAACTCTCGATAAAATGGGTATAGACTTGGACTCCGTCCTTTGTCCGAGATGTAAAGAAAACCCGGAATCGTTGGATCACGCGTTGGTAAGTTGTCCCGAAGTCAAGAGCGTGTGGAAAGCGGCTGGTAAATGGTGGAATAAAAATCTCGACAATATTCAATCAATAGAAGAGTTACTCCAAGAAGAATCGGGTACAGGAAAAGTTGATACTCATGGCAACTTGTGGGTAGGGGTCAAATGGGCGTTGGTCTATCTAATATGGACGCACCGAAACCGAATGGTTTTTTGATAATAAAGTAAGCAAACTAGGTGAGAAGTTCTTTGAATTTCAAAGAAGGATGTTTGAGTGGTTTAAAAGCAGGAGTAAGAGATTCTCGATGGATTGGAACAATTGGCTCACGAGCCCCGCAAATGTTTTAGGATCGGGAAACTTTGGGTAGGTTTGGGGACGGTAAAGTGCAGATAGGCTGCTGCTGATGATTGGTTGTTGGATGGCTCGTCGTTTACCCCTCGCAAACAGGCAGGTACGTCGTCATCAAACAGGCTGCAACATCTTATCGGGTGTCGGGTTCCGTAAGGAGCGTCTTAATTTTCTGTTTAAATTTCAGTTGTAAGTTGTTGGGTTGGGTTTTTGGCCTCGTTGGTGTCCAGTTTTGGACTGGTCTGTTTTTGATGCTGTAATGGAACCTTGTAAAATGCTTGGTTGGTTTATAAAATTTCTTCCTTTCAAAAACAAATCAGAGAGATCACTTGAGAGGCACATGGATTTGTATATGGATGGAGAGTTGGAAACGGTGGTCCATGAGAGAGAAGAGCGAAGAAAGAATTATGATTAGATGGTTCTTTATTGTATTAATTAATTGGATGTTGAGTGAGCTGACAATGGGTTTTAATGGGTAGAAGGGTTTATTAAAAATAAAAGGGATTGGACAATTTTGTCCCTGGATGGAGTCATCATTTAATGGGGAATAATGGGTATAATTCAATAAGGATCAACATTGAAAAAAAACAGCAACCACAATGACCAATATTGTAATTAGTTTGAAATAGGGACTACACTTGATAGTAGGTGGCAACCACAGGGACCAAAAGTGTAATTTACTCTATTTTTTTCAAACCATAGATTATAATACATCATTTTATTGTTTATGATGATGTGATATTTCAGTCGTTTAGGTACATTTTAAAAGGCCATTTATGTGGAAAGCTTGTAGCATTTGCAGTCATGGACCTCTTTATAGGTACATGACTTTGTCACGTCGGTTTTCTATTTTTGTCACATCAATTTTGTTGGGTCACTTAAGATTTGAAGATGACCCCAGTCTCTCATTTTTGCACTGTTCATACTTAGAATAATTTTTAGGTTCTTTACAAGCAGCTTAATTGTATAAAAATATTCGGTGAAGTCGAAGACCAACCGAAGAAACAAAGTAGAAGTATATCTTCAAAGCGGATTGAAGATAGACTTCTCAACCAAAGATTAAGCTGCTACGTGAGACTTCCTAAGGTCTTAGGCCAGTACACTTGAAGAGCAGGGATATTCTTGAAGACTTGATCGGCAGGATCTCTTGAAGATGTTGAAGACTTGATCTCCAGGATCTCTTGAAGATGTTGAAGACTTGATCTCCATGATCTCTTGAAGATGTTGAAGACTTGATCTCCAGGATCTCTTGAAGATGTTGAAGATATGATCGGCAGGATCTCTTGAAGATGTTAAAAGACTTGATCTGCAGGATCTCTTGAATATGTTGAAGACATGATCGGCAGAGAATTCCTTAAGAAAGAATTCTTGAAGATATCTTTGAAGATATCCTAGGCCAATAGGTATATTCCACTTTATCTGCAAAATATATTTGGGATATCTTGCAATGACAGAGATATAATCCAAGGATCAGAAAAAGGGTCTTTGAGTTTCTTATCTCTTTCAAGAAAGTTCAACTTCAACATACAGGTCAACGCTTCAAGACAAATGTGCAAAGACAAAAGTACATCTCAGTACTTTTCAGAAGACCTGCTTCCATCCTGCCTTCCAAGCTCTGCTTGACAAGTGTCCATGCATTTAATGCATGAGGCACTATATAAATAGGTCATCTCCTTCCTTGCAACCTCACCAGATTACAGACTCTTCAAGTTCTCAAGTGCTGGCATTTTTCTCTCTCAGAAGTTCATTTGTTTTCTTAGTGTTTTACAATTGTTCTTCATTCTCTGTGTGACTTTGTGTTAGATTGTTTGAACAAATTTTATCTGTTCTGTTCCGCAACAATCAATAGTTTCTGTGTGTAATTCTTATTTAAAGTTTTTCAATAAAAGAATTAAATTAAGTGAAAATATTTGTGTATTGTATTCAACCCCTCCCCCCCCCCCCCCCTTCTACAATACTTGTTTACCATTGCTATTCAATAGCTGGGACCAACAAGTGGTATCAGAGCAGGTCAGTTTAATCTAATAAACTTGATCTGCAATGGCTTCATCTTCTTCCTTAAACAATGTTTCTTCCAATAACTCTAATGCTGGATCATATGACAATGGCTCCATAGCCAAACCACCAAAGTTTAATCCTAATAACTTCTCTCTGTGGAAAGGTCGTATGATGCTCTTCTTAGAAGGAGTTGACAACAGATATCCCACCATACTCCATGAAGGACCCCTTGTCCCTAGAGTTTGGGATCGCTATAATGCCCAAAAGGCACACAAAGATGAGGATGGTGATGAGTCTTCTTCTGAGGAAGAACGAACACCTGCTACTGGGAGATACATTGTAAAGGACCCCCAGTAAGTACAATGATAAAGATAAACGTCTTGTAGCTCTTGACACTAAAGTCAGAGCCATCATTGCCCTCTCTTTGCCTGATGAGGTTTATCATTCTCTTGTAAACTTTTCTACTGCTAAGGAAATGTGGTCCACTCTGTGTGTTCTTTATGAAGGTACGTCTGAAGTGAAAAAGAGCAGGAAGATTGCTCTTGTTAGAAAATATGAACTCTTCTCTTATGAGAAAGGAGAATCTCTTTCAGACTACTATAACCGCTTTAACAGTCTTTTTAATGATCTTAAACTGTTGGGTCGCATGTATGATAATGAGGAAGTCCTGTGCAAGTTTATGGATTGTCTTCCTGATTTTTGGGAAAACATCAGTACTTGTATAAAGACAACCAAGGATCTTGATCACATGCCTCTCACTGCTCTTTATGGAACTCTCTTCAACTATGAGCAGACTAAGATGCAAAGGAAGTCTATCATCACAGATATAAAGAGCTCTTCTCTAGCTCTCTTAAGTGACTCTTCCAAAAGAACTATGTGTACTCCAAGAATCACCTGCCTATCTGACTCTAACCATGATAGTCAAGAAGGCCCCAATGAGCATTCAAAAGCATATCTTAGTGATGTTGATGATGAATGTGAGGAAACTTCAGTTGATAAATTATCAAATGGAATGGCCAGGATGGATGGGTATTCTAAATCTAAATCTCACTTTTCTTCTGAAAAATCTAAGTTTAGTCGAAAACCCTCCTCTTCTCTCTCCAAACACTCTTCTTCGAACAAATCAAATGAAGAATGTTTTAATTGTGGTAAAAAGGGTCATTTTTCTTCTGAGTGTAGAAGTAAACGTTTTGAAAAACCCAGAACTTCTTCCTCTGGCCAATTTTCCTCAAAACCAGGAAGATCCAAATATGACTCTGACCGGGCTGAAAGATACAAAGAAAAATACAAGAGAGAAAATGAAAGAAATGCAAGACTAGTCAGAAAAGGAAAGGGTCTGCCTGCTAAAACTCATGATTTGGCAGATGAACCCACATCTGAAAGCGAGAAGGACACTTCAAATGTGTGCTTCATGGCCCAAATAATCGATATGGATGATCCAGAAGGTCACACCCTCTCAACTGCTCTTGTATCAGCTAAGTGCTTCTTCTCCTCTTCATAGAATTGACAGGTACTCTACCAAAGATGTCTTTACTTCTAATCCTCACCCTTCTTTCCCGATCACTACCTCTCTCACCCTCTCAAACATTTATAAATACCTCACCTTCTGTCAACCCCTATCACTACCCTTCTTAACTATACACTCTAACCCTCTCACCTTTTACCTTACCTCTCACCCTCATTTCCTAAGTCTATCTGTTCTTCATATATTTTACCTCTCCACAAGTCCTAACTGAGCATCAAAGCTCTTCTGATGATGGTTCCTCTTCAATCTACCACCTTCTGAAGATCCTATCATTGACATACTGCCATCATCCCCTCCTACATCTTTCAGACTCTTGCCTACCGTCTTTGCCTACAGACTTCTCTATCTTGTTCTTATTTTTTCCCATCACTCTCACATCTCACCAAATATTCCCTTTTCCTCCATTTCTACCAATTTGCCCTCTTCCACTCCTAAAGATTTTCCTCTGCCTCTCAACCTCCTCTTCCTTTAGCCCAATATTCTGGATGAAGATCCTTCCCTTCATAACTATGTGTAAAGCGTGAAGATCACTCTTAAAGATTGAAGATTTGAAGATCACCTCTTGAGATTGAAGATACCTTGAAGACCTACATTAGAAGATCACACAATCTTTTAAAAAAATTATCAAAATTTTCGGCTGCCGATTTTGGAAGCTTTTAGCAAAAACAAAATTTTCGGCTGCCGACGTCCCTACCCATCGGTTGCCGATTTTAGAAGGTTTTAGCAAAAAAAAAACTTGTAGTCTTATGTTATGGCCGATTTTTCTATGTTTCTTAGGTTTTTTTAAGTCGGCCGCTGAGGGGGAGAATTCATCTGAGGGGGAGCAACATCAACCCTCAGTACTCATATTTAGCGTCCAACTCAAAAAAAATGAAGAAATCGGCGGACCGGTCAAGGGGGAGCACATCAGTCCGACAGATCAAACTGAGGGGGAGTAACACAAAGACCGACTGATCTAACTGAGGGGGAGCAAAACAAAGACAAAGGATGATGATGTTGAACAGGAAGAGCTGATGATGCCAACAAAAGAAAGAAGATGCAAGAGATGGCCAGAAGCATCCTGAGGCTGATTCACTCAAACTCAACCCTCCCTCAAAGATTGTCAGGGCTTCTGATCAAAATGAAGAATCCCCAAGCCAGACACAAGTTTCAACTTGCCCCTCCAAAGATGCAAGTAATTTTTGTTTTGTTCATATTGTCTGTACTCTATTCCTTTTTCTTTCATTAGTTTGTACAGCTATACTTTATTTTTTCATCTTACTTGTAAATATCAGATACAAAAAAAACAAAAAAAAACAAAAAGAATGGACTATGTGAAAAGAACCCAAAAAGAGTAAACAAGGGTCATAAATGAATTATTCAGTGTTTACTTCTCAGATTCTAAGTATGGATGTCATCCTCAAATAGGGGGAGATTGTTGGGTCACTTAAGATTTGAAGATGACCTCAGTCTCTCATTTTTGCACTGTTCGTACTTAGAATAATTTTTAGGTTCTTTACAAGCAGCTTAATTGTATAAAAATGTTCGGTGAAGTCGAAGATCAACCGAAGAAACAAAGTAGAAGTATATCTTCAAAGCGGATTGAAGATAGACTTCTCAACCAAAGATTAAGCTGCTGCGTGAGACTTCCTAAGGTCTTAGGCCAGTACACTTGAAGAGCAAGGATATTCTTGAAGACTTGATCGACATGATCTCTTGAAGATGTTGAAGACTTGATCTCCAGGATCTCTTGAAGATGTTGAAGACTTGATCTCCAGGATCTCTTGAAGATGTTGAAGATATGATCGGCAGTATCTCTTGAAGATGTTAAAGACTTGATCTGCAGGATCTCTTGAAGATGTTGAAGACATGATCGGCAGAGAATTCCTTAAGAAAGAATTCTTAAATATATCTTTGAAGCGATCCTAGGCCAACAGGTATATTCCACTTTATCTGCAAAATATATTTGGGATATCTTGTGTTAGCTCCAATCTTTCTGTTAATAGAAGTATTGAAAAATAGGCTAAGTATAGAAGTCTTCGACAGAGGCTCTGGAGAGTAGCCGAGTAATCGAGAAGACAGAAGTCTTCGACAGAGGCTTTGCCGGGTTAGCCAAGAAGACCGAAGTGAAGAAGCAACATAAGACTCTTCTAAGCGGACAAGGCCACAGAGCTTCTGTCATACTTGACAGGCCTCTGTGGTGAAAAGAAGATCTACGCAAAAGATCTAAACAAGGACAAACGTGCTTCTTACAATATCTGCCATTCGAAGGTTCTGAACATCATTCTGACAAGGCGTGACCTGACAACTCCACGTGTCAAGCTCTGATAGCTTTCAGCCTAAAGCAGAATACGGAGCATTTAATGCACGTTGTATCAACAGTAACAGAATAGTGTATTACTACATTCCAACAACTGTTCATCAACTGTATCTTAGTACCTTCAGTCCTTGTTGTCCAGATCTTGTCCCCTTTAGAAGTAGTATAAATAGAAGACTCATGTTGAGTTCTTCTATTAAGCTTTGCACGACACACACACCTTTAGAGCAGATTCTTATCAAACCTTTCGGTGTTCTTGGTGTTCTTATTTATATCAAATACAGTAAATCTTTTAGAAATCTATCTGTTATTTACATATTGCTTATTTGATATTGTGTGTTATTCTACCTCATAAATATCTTTCAGTTCTTTAAATACGCTTCCGCATTATATCTTATCTGAACTAACTGAAAGAATCACCATTGTTAAGCAAAACGGGAACCAACAATTGGTATCAGTGCTAAACTTGATGTTCATTATCAAGTGATCCTCACTAACAATGATTCTTGGTAGAAACTTGGATTGTTTTTAACCTATTCTTCATATCTTTCAAACAGCTTCTGTTTTTCTGCCATTTTCGATCCATTCGAACTTGGTAAACTTATAGAACCTGCTTTCTTTGGTTAAAACTCCATCTTAGTGCAACTATTAAAGTTCTTAAGCCTAAAAACTCTATCCAAAGCATCCACTTCATACTCAAAAATCTGCCGTTCTTATCCTATTTTCTGGATATCTTTCACTCTCTCAAAATGTCAAACACAAACAACTTCTTCACAGCTAGTTCTTTAACCAAACCACCAATTAGAGACGAGTACCCTCAATGGAAGATACGAATAATTCACTTCTTCGAGGGTACTGACAAAGAACTAGTTTACTATCTCCGAAATCCTCCTTTCGTTCCCATGATCACGGTTCCTCGTGTACCTGCCACAGACGATACACCAGAAATCTCTGAACACGAGAAACCAAAGACCAAAGATAAGTGGTCCGATCCAGATTGGGCAAAATATGAAGTTGCTCAGATGACAAAGAGACTTCTGATTATGGCAATTCCCAACGATCTTTTCCAATCCCTAGATGCGTGTGAATCTGCATACGATCTATGGAAAGAACTAGAAAAACAGCTAGAAGGGAGGGCCAAAACTCAGAAGAACCGCAGAGCTCAATACATAAATGAATACTATGCATTTAAAGCTCTGCCGATAGAAACTCTGCAGTCAACTTACGATCGGTTCAACTCTCTGATCAACAAATGCAAGAAGTTCGGAATCCACAAAACTTCTGAAGAAAACAATGTCATGTTCCTGAAGAGCCTCAACGAAGAATGGCTCCAATTGTCTATGTCTCTGCAAACAAATCAGGACTTAGACTCCTGGACTATGTCAGACCTCTATGGAACATTGGCAGCCCAAGAGCCTCAAACAGCACAGACAAAAGCTCAAATCATTGCAACTCTTGCACTGGTTGGTAAGACTACTGAGGCCAAAGAGAAACCGAAGAAAGAAAAAGCTGCAGAGGAAAAGAAGAAAAAGAAGAAGGTCATGATGGTTGATAGTGAAGAAGAGGAGATAGTGGAAGAAGAGGAAACAACTCTAGCCTCGATAGCATTATCTCTCTTGACTAGAGAATTCAGCAGAGGATACCAGAAGAAGTCTGGTAATGAACGTTATGGAAGAGATGATCGAGAAAGAGAAGGATCAAACGACAGAGGTGCTGACCGACAGAGGTCAAATGACAGAACTGACAGAGGTGACCGACAGAGGTCAGGTGACAAAACTGGCAACACTCCACAAAATCAAGAATGTTATAAATGTGGTAAGCCAGGCCACTACGCAAATGAATGCAGAAATATCGACCAACAGAGGTCGAATGATAGAAATGACAGAGGCGGTGACCGACAGAGGTCAGACGACAAAGCAGGCTACGCTCCACAGAACCAAGGATGCTACAATTGTGGCAAACCAGGCCACTTTGCCAATGAATGCAGGAGCAAATCAAATCGCCCTCAGAGGGATGCTGCTTTCTACAAAAAAGAAAGCAGAATATTATGCTCAGAAGTCACTAATGGTGAATCAAGAAACTGGCAGTCAGATACATCCTCTGACGAAGGAGAAAAGAGAATCGCCTTGTTCTGTGGCATGGCAGAAATCAACTCTGAATCCGATAGTGAGGTATCCACTTCTAACTCTAACTCTAAAACAACAGAAGCTGATTTGCTTAAACTTAACATTGAATACACTGAACTAAAAAAGACCTGTGAAAATGTTCAAAAGAAGCTGAATTTCTATGAGAGAGAAACTAGACTTCTCACTCAAGAAAAAGCTAAAATCTTTCAAGAAAAGGAAGAAATTGGAACAAACTGGAACAAAAACCTAGTTCCTTTAAAAGAAAAGATCTCTGAACTTAATTCTTCTTTAAAAACAAAATCTAAAGAACTTATGGATGTTGAGTGTGACAGAATGAACATCCCAGCTCTTAAGCATTACTTTCAAAAGGAAAGAGAAGTCATCTGTTAAGATTTACTCAGAAGAGATTTATTAATTAAAAATTATCAAGATGCTCGGAAGGTGTATGATAAAATTAATACTAAAATAGGGAGACGAGGAATTGGCTTCTGTGATATAGATCCTTACACAAGAAATAAAAGAAACAAGTCTCTGTCCTCTCTATTTCATATTGGAGCTACAAGAAAACCTGGCTTTCCAAACTTACTCTCTGTGAACAAAAGGCAAAAAGTCTCTGGGGAACCTCACCAGAGGAAACCTCTGAAGATGACAAATGTGTGGTTTGAAAACACAGATTTGTCACCTTCAATCTCTGTGAAAAGAGAATCAAAACCTAAGAAATATCTAAAAACTTAAGATCAGATAGGAATCTTCAAGTTTGGTAAACTCGAGACTCAAACACAGGTTGCCTTTGTCTGCATGATAAACTCTGAAAAGAAATTATCGGCAGAGGCTCCTGAGTTCAAGCCTAACGTTTCAGATGAAAAAGAGTTGATAGAAATCGGGAAAAATAACTTTTTCGAAAACTTCTGTACACCTTCTGTCGATCAAAATCTCTCTGAAGAAACCTTATCAGATACTTCTGTTGACTTAGAAGATAGTCCCTTAGAAAAGGAAGAAAGTGAGTATGGCACATGCTCTGAAAATCCAGCGTCTGTCGAAAGAGAACAAAGTGACTCAACCTCTGTATATGAGGACGACTCATCCTCTGACGAATCTGAGACTGACTCTAAGTCAAAGATAATAGCTTGTGACACAGAGGATTTTAAACTACCATCTAGAGTTCTTAACAGAACCATTTCTCCAAAGGAGAAAATCACAAGGGTTCCTATCTGTCCAGACTTTTTGGACATGTGTATACAAGCCAAAACCTCTCTTGAGCTTGAGAAAATTAAACAACAAAAGGCTCTGTCCTCTCAAAATCCAACAAGTTCAAAGATTTTAAAACCCTTAAGGCCTATTAAAGAAAAACTAACATGGCAACAGAAGGGTTAATGGGCTAAAAATGACAAATCTTTTTCTTCTCTGACAGTGAAACCTGCAGAAGTTCACCACAGAAGGGGTCCATGTTAGATCTGGGGTTTTGTCAAATTACCAAGTGTTGGGATCTGAACAAAAGACTCAGAGTTCTGAGTTAGAAGACTCAGAAGTTCTGATCTGAGAAGTTTCGAAAAGATTACAAGTGTGGAATCTGAACAGAAGGGTCAGAGTTCTGAGTAGGAGACTCAGAACTTCTGATGATGAAGATGAAAATAGCACAAGTACTTGAAGGAAGTTCTGAGGAGCTTTATCAGAAGAATGTTCAGAAGTTCTGAACAACATGTTCAGAACTTATGACAGGATATTTTCCTTTATATTCTGTTATGTAATTAGAACACGTGTAATGTTCTTATTAGTCTTTGATGTATATGTACTGTAGCTTTAGTATTTCCTTTACAGTATATATATGAGTTAGCAACTGTAAGCTAACTAATCTTCGCATAACATTCACGCATATCATTGTATTCAGCTTTTGTAATCTTTGAGAGATACTCTCTCTAGATCTGTAATCTGTTCTTGATTGAATACAAGTGTGTTGATCCAAATCTCTATCATTTACTGTTTAATTGATCTTAATTGATTGTAAGATTGAATCCTGGTTTCAACAATTGGTATCAGAGCTACTCAACAAACAAATTCGTTCAAGATCGTGTTCGTGAGATAGTGTTCTTGAAGATTTTTTGATCAATTCGTCAATTGATTCCGCTGCTATTCACAATTCTTGAATTCTTTGTAATTCTTGAATTTGTTTTACGTTTGTTCAAGAAATTCAATTTGTCTTTCTGTTGATTCGATTTTATTCACCTTACAATCATGTCTTCGAAAGAATTTCTCTCAATGGGATCTGGGACGAAACCTCTTGTTCTTATTCCTAACGAATATCAGCAATTGAAAATTCGTATGATACAATTATTGGACAATATCGATGAGAATTTGATGATTTCAATACGAGAAGGTCCAATTGAAGTTTATGTCGATGTTCAAGCTACACCTGCAACTGATACAACTCCAGAAATTCCTGCTACTAGGGTGAAGAAGAATTTTTCACAGTACTCAGAAGAACAGAAAATCAGACATGCAATTGACAAAAGAGCTGTTACGCTATTGACTTTGGCAGTTCCCAATGAGGTTTTTAATAGAATTGATAGTGGAACATCAGCAAAAGAAATGTGGGATGAACTTGAAAAGCAAATGCTTGGTACTGCAAAATCAATTCAAGTAAAGTTAAACCAATGCATCAATGCTTATGAAAGAATCAAAGCAAAAGAGTGTGAAAGTTTAAATCAGACTTATGAAAAGTTTTGTATTATTTTGAATGACCTCAGGAGGAATGGGTTGAAAAAGACAAAGTCTGAGATTAACTACAAATTTCTGAATTCTCTTAATTCAGAATGGTCATCTTTTGCAATTAGTCTTCAAATGAATAAAGACATGTGTGAAGAAGATTTAAATGATCTATTATGTGTTCTAAATCAACACGAGGATTCAGTTAAGCAAGTAGTGGAAGAGAAGAAAAGTGTTTCTGATCAATTAGCCTTACTTTCAGAAAGAAAATCTAAGGTGATCAAAACTGCAAAGAAATATGTGTATTTGTCTGAAATACCCAAGTTAGAGGAAGAATCTGATGAGGTGGAAGGATCAAAAGAAGATGATGATATCAAGCTGAATGCAGAAAAATTGGCCTTGTTGACTAACACTTTCAACAAGAGATATGGAAAGAACAAGTTTCAGGGTAAGTACAGAAGGGAACAGGGGAGTTCAGAAAGAGAAGAAAGTAAGTTTGAGAAGAAAGAAGAGAAGGAAGAGAGGAAAGAGAAAGATTTGTGTTTTAAGTGTGGAAAACCTGGTCACTTTGCCAGAGACTGCAGAGTAAAAGTAGTAAAAGATTATGAATACTACACAAAGAAGGCTCAGCTGGCTAAGAAAAGAGATAATGAGGCTGCAATGTTGGCTGAACAGGAGAATTGGTTGTATTATACTTCAGATGAAGAGGATTGCATTCACTTTTCTCAAATGCAAAGTTATATGGCCAAGATGAAGAATGAGGATGATTCTGATTATGAAGATGCTGATTCTGAATCTTCTACTGAGGTACATTCTGCACTTGAAATTGATCTAATGACTCAAATTGGTAATATGAATTCTGAATTTGCTAAACTCAGAAAACAAATAAAAGGTGAAAGAATTCTAGTAAACAAGTTCAGAACAGAAAAAGAGATAATTAAAGAACAGTTTGAAGAATCTGAAGTTGAGAAACAAAAAGTCAAAAATGAGAATTCTGATTTGTTAAAGAAGATTTCTGAATTAAAAATTCAATTTACAGAAATAAAAGATGAAAAGGTTGATTTACAAATTAAATATGATATGTTACTTGAGGAAAGAAAGAAGTTGTACAAAAAAATCAAAGAGTTGGAAGACCTTAATTTGAAAAGAGGTCAAACTCAACAAACCTTGAATCTTCTCACTAGCAATGTTAAGGATACAAGATTTTATAATCCTAAAATGGGATTAGGTTTGGAAGAAAATGTTGTTTTGAAAAGAGCTCCAATAAATCTGTATGATTTTGATAAACTACAAGTTCCTAAACCAAAAATCCCAGAAATTGTTGAAGTTTTTGTAAGACCTGCTAGTTCTATAACAAGTTCAGACAATTTACAAAAATCAAGTCCTGTAAAAGCAAAGGAAACAATTTCTGAACCTAAAACTGAGAAGTCAGATGTTTCAGAAAACAAGGTTAAGAAAGAGATTTCTAAACCAACAGAAGAGAAACCAAAATATAATGATGCTAAATTCAAATATGATTCTTTGAATGTCAGTTACAAAAATAAACAACCAAGTTTTTCATATTCTGACATTGAAAGTATATTTGATGCAAGTAAGGTTTCTGAAACAGTTTGTCAGAAGTCTGAATCTTTTAGTCAGAATTCTGACTCCACAAGTCAGAACTCTGAGTCTGAAGGTCAGAATTCTGAAACTGTTGGTCAAAATTCTGATTCAACTGATAATTCTCAAGTCACTTCAGAAGACTTTTCAGAACTTGAAAAGAGATTCAAACTTGTTAGTCAAGAACTTGAGGACTTAAGAAAAACTTTTGATGATCTTGAAAATGATTATTGTGATGTAGATTTTAAACTGGATCAAGTTTTAAAGGAAAACAACACTTATGTCCAGAAAATAACAGAGCTTGAGAAGTTAAAGGCTGAATATGATCTTTTCAAAATTAATGCCTTAAGAGAAGATAAGAAATTCTTTGATGAATCAAGTACATTTGAAAATGGTGAATCATCAAAATCATCTGCTAATTCTGTGAAATCCAATGTTTTAGAAAATGAGGAAAGCAAAAGGAAAGATGGTATGAAAAAGAATTCTGTGAAGATTGGGTTAAATACTACTTCTGAATCCAAAGCTAGAAATTCTTGTAATAAGTGCAATTGTACTCTGAACAATATCAATAAAAATGAAAAGACTTATGTTTCAGATTTATTGTCACTTGCAAGAAAGAATCTTAAATGTGTTCAGTGTGGTAGTCATTCATTCCAATCCCCTCAGAAAAATCTGATTTTAATAACTTCTGTTTCTTATATAAACAAAGCAAATCAGAACTCAGAAAAGAAGACTAAGTTGTTTTCTCAAACTCAGATAAAAGAAAAGAAGATTGAAAATATTTCTCAATCTAAACCAAAAGAAAAGAAGACTGAAAATATTTTTCAGTCTCAACCAAAAGCTTTCAAAAGTAAAAGACACAGCTTTGTAAACAGAAAATGTTCTGACTTCATCAAAGTACAAGGAAAATGGTGCCTTAAAAAGGATTTTGAATGGAAAGTAAAAGGAACTTTTGTTAAATCAGATGTCAATGCTAACAAAGATGGACCCATTCCAAAATGGGTACCTAAATCTAACTGATTGTTTTTGCAGGGCTGTCATGTGTGGTTTTTAGATTCTGGAGCTTCAAGACACATGACAGGTCATAAGTCTTCTCTGACTAATTTCACAGAAAAGGCTGGAGGAGCAGTAAATTTTGGAAATAACAGCAAAGGACAAGTCAAAGGTTTTGGAGATTTAACAAAAGGGGATCTGACTATTCAGAAGGTTTTCTATGTTGAAGGGTTACAACATAATTCGTTCAGTATAAGTCAGTTTTTGGACAGTTTCTGTCAGATTAAGTTCAGCATAACAGGTTGCATGATTTTAACCGAGAATAACATAAAAGTCTTCTGGGCCAAAAGACATATGGACTTATTTGTGGTTAACTTTTCAAAAATTCAAGCTTTAACCCCTGTTTGTCTATTATCAAATGCAGTAGCTAATGAATGTTGGCTTTGGCACAGAAGATGTTCTCACTTAAATTTCAGAGATCTGAACAATCTGGTTAGCAAGCATCTAGTCAAAGGATTACCAAAGATCAAGTTTGAAAAAGAATCTTTATGTTCAACATGTGAAATGGGCAAGATGAAGAAGAGTTCTCATAAGATAAAAATGGACTCATCTTGCAAATCACCATTAGAGATGCTACATACAGATCTTTGTGGTCCTATTTTAGTTCAATCTATGGGAGGAAAGAAGTATATGTTAGTTATTGTGGATGAATATTCAAGATACACATGGGTTGAATTCTTAAGAGCCAAGTCAGAGGCTGCTGAAACACTGATTAATTTCATCAAAAGAATTCAAGTCTTTTTGCAACTTCCAGTCCAAAAAATCAGAAGTGACAATGGGACAGAGTTCAAAAATGAGATTCTTCATAACTTTTTGCAAAGCCTGGGGATTTCTCATAACTTTTCAGCTCTTAAAACTCCTCAACAAAATGGTGTTGTTGAAAGGAAGAACAGAACCTTAGTTGAAGCTGCAAGAACAATGTTGGCATATTCAAATCTTCCAACCTTCCTATGGGCTGAAGCAATAGCCACTGCTTGTTTTACACAGAACAGAACTTTAATCAATAAAAGATTTGATAAAACTGCTTATGAACTAATTAACAAAAGAAAACCACTGATTAAATTTTTTTCATGTTTTTGGATGCAGATGCTATGTTCTTAAAGATAGAGAAAGTCTTGGTAAATTTGATAAAAAGGCAGATGAATGATACTTTGTTGGGTATTCACTTACTTCCAAAGCATTCAGAATCTACAATAGAAGAACCAAGAGAATTATGGAAAGCATCAATGTCACCTTTGATGAGTCAAGAATGAAGACTTCTGAACAAAATAGTTCAGAACTCGGACAAAATAAGACAAAAATGACTTCTGAAACAGCTTCTAATCCTAACTGTTCAGAACTCAATATATTGTTTAAGGATGCATTTCTGGAACTAACATCTGAATCTTATGCAGATTTTGAAAATCCAAAAATGATTCAAGAAATGAAAAAGAGAACTTCAGAAGTAATTCAAACAACTGTAATTTCTGATACAGGTCCATCTGAGGAATGTCCAACTTTGATCAATACAAGTAATGGAACTTCTGATCCTAGTACTCAGAATTCTGGACAAGTTAATCAGAATTCTGATCAAGTTACTCAGATTTCTGAACAAGTGTTTCAGAACTCTGAACAAGTGACTCTACTACTCAAAATCCAAACTTGGATGAAACAACTCAACAAGTATCAGAACAAGGGGACAGTTCAGAATTAAAAGCAATCATTGATGAGAATGATACAAACAACAATTTTTCAGAAATTGATGTGCTTCCTAGTTCAAACAAATGGACTAAAGACCATCCTATTCATCAAGTGATAGGAGATCCATCAGTAGGAGTTAAGACCAGATCAGCAACAGCAAATGAAGCAATGTTTGCAGGATTTTTGAGTATGATTGAACCTAAGAAAGCAAATGAAGCCCTAGAGGATCCAGATTGGATTTTAGCAATGCAAGATGAATTGCTACAGTTTGAAAGAAATAAAGTCTGGAGACTAGTTCCAAAACCTGAAGGAAAATCTGTTATTGGAACTAAATGGGTATTCAGAAACAAGAAAGATGAGTCAGGTGTTGTAGTCAGAAACAAGGCAAGATTGGTTGCAAAGGGATATTCTCAACAAGAAGGAATAGACTATGATGAGACATTTGCACCTGTGGCAAGAATAGAAGCAATCAGAATATTATTGGCCTATGCTGCACATAAGAACTTCAAAGTATACCAAATGGATGTCAAATCAGCTTTTCTGAATGGTATACTAAATGAAGAGGTTTATGTCTATCAACCAGAAGGTTTTGTTGATCATGTATTTCCAGATCATGTTTATGTTTTAGATAAGGCATTATATGGTCTAAAACAAGCACCAAGAGCCTAGTATGACACTCTTACTCAACACTTAATAAAATCTGGTTTCAAGAAAGGTAAGATTGACACTACTTTATTCCTGAAGAAAAAAGGTGATGATTTAATTCTGATTCAAATATATGTAGATGACATAATATTTGGTTCTACAAGTGCAGAGTTGTGTACTGAATTTTCAAAAGTCATGGAATCAGAATTTGAAATGAGCATGATGGGAGAATTGAACTTCTTTCTTGGTTTACAAGTAAAACAGTTACCAAATGGTATTTTTATAAACCAAGGAAAATATGTTAAAGATATTTTAAAGAAGTTTAAGATGTCTGATTGTGCTTCTATGAGAACACCAATGGCAACAAATGTCAAGTTAGATGCTGATCTCAAAGGAGTTTCAGCAGATAACAAGATTTATAGAGGCATGATAGGATCTCTTCTTTACTTAACTGCTAGTAGACCAGATATTATGTTTGCTACTTGTTTTTGTGCTAGATTTCAATCAAATCCAAAAGAATCTCATTTGCTAGCTGTTAAGAGGATCTTAAGATATCTGAAAGGTTCACCAGATTTGGGCCTTTGGTATCCAAAAGAGACTGATTTCAAATTAACTGGTTTTACTGATGCTGATCATGCAGGAAGCAGATTGGACAGGAAAAGTACATCTGGTGCTTGTCACTTTTTGGGAGATAAGATTGTGAGTTGGGCTTCAAAGAAGCAAAACTGTGTATCCACATCCACTGCTGAAGCAGAGTATGTTGCTGCTGCTTCCTGCTGCTCTCAAACTTTGTGGATGAGAACACAACTCATGGACTATGGATATCAACTCAACAAAATTCCCATATATTGTGATTCAGAAAGTGCCATTGCAATAACTCAGAATCCTGTTCAGCACTCAAAGACCAAGCATATTGATGTAAGGTATCATTTTATTAAAAACTATGTTGAAAAGGGAACTATAGAGATGCATTTTGTGCATACAAAGTATCAATTGGCTGATTTGTTCACAAATCCACTTGATCACAAAAGGTTTACCTTTCTCATATGTAAAATAGGAATGCTTAATTTGACTAATTGAACATATTTGTTAGTTTTCAGAAATGAAATTTTTTCTAAGTGAGATTTTCTGAGTAATGTTCTCAGAACTCTGACTCTCTTAATCAGAATTCTGACTCTTGAGTTCAGAACTTCTGAGTCTTGAGTTCAGGACTTCTGAGTCAATACTTCAGAAATCTAACTTCAAATTCTTTACTTCTGAATAGGTTAATCAGAACTTCTGACTACCTCTCAGAACACATTTATGAAAATTACAAATATTTCAATTTGTTATTAAGATTTCTTTTAAATTCCATATAATATGTGTTTGAGTATATGCTAAAATCAAGGGGGAGCATTAATTTTCTTCAGAAATCATTCCAAGATGATTAAAAGGTTTGTATTCTTCTCTTATCACTAATCATTCTAAGGAGAACAAGCTTTCAATGATAAAATCTTTTTCACTTGTTCAAAACTACTTCTGAATGTTTCAAAAGTTTTCAAATTCAGATGTCAGATTTTAAATGTTTTTTCAGAAATTTCAAATCATCTAAGTAAGGACAAAAACTTGATGATAAAATAATTTTCTATCTGTTCAAACTACTTCTTGATTATTAAATGATTTATCTTAATCAGAAGTTTGATTTTAAATGAATTTTTGGAATACAAGGAAATTTCTTCTGAACTGTGTACTCAGAACTTCTGAGTATACTTTATCAGACTTCTGAGCGTGTTACTCATAACTTTTAACTTGTGTTAATTTCTATCAAGTAACACGTGTCAGCTTCTTATTCAATTGAAATTACCACGTGTCATTTAATATATTTTGTGGTATTTCAAAGTGTTTGACTCCGTTATAACTTTGACCAAAAGCATCTTTTTCACCGTTAAACCCTTCGGCTTCGCGGATTTTAAATAGTTCTTAAAATCCCTCTTTCAAATTTTATTTGAAATCCAAGAGTGAACAGTGAGAAACGCATAAATCCAGAGTTCATTGATTCTGTTTTCTTTCAATATTCCAAATTTCGATCATGTCGGGTTCAAGAAGAAGTAAGGCCATATCATTACATTCATCGAAAACCTTATTGGAATCCTCTTCAGAATCAGAAAACGATGAAGTTCAAATGCCTGTAAATCAAGCCGTAGAAGAAGGGGCTTTAGGTGAAAACATTGTTTTAGAGGAAAATACAGGGGATGAGGAAATGGTAGAATCCGAGGGAAATAATGAGGGAAACGCAGATGATCTAAATGAGGATATACCACATGAGCAAAGTGCGGCTAGGTCTATTGCTTCTGGAAGAGCTAATTCTTTGGAAAGAGTTGTACCTGAAAGTGAATATGTACAATTAATCGAGAATAATTGTGTGTTATTACTTGATGAAACTAGGTTCAAGGAGGAACATCGAATAATCATTGAATTACTGAAGTATCACCCATTCAAAAGTGGTTTACAATGAAGAAATCTGTTCCAGTTCAATATATTCAACAATGGTGGAAACATTTGGAGCTACAAGGTAATAATTTTGTGTCTGAAATAGGGGGAGTTACTGTAACTCTAAATGTGCAATTCATGAGAACAATGTTAAGGTTGCAAGAGAAAGATGATTTAGAGAGGAGGTTAGATTTTGAAGATTCCCCATTAACAGAGGAATTATTGGCTGAAATTAGAAGATTGGGGTATAATGAAGAGTTGAAAACTCTAAGCTTGTTCAGAAAGAACAAATTGCCACCAATCTGGGCATGTTTTTTCAATATTGTCAACAAATGTCTTTATGGGAAGAATAGCTCTCTTGATCAAGGTTCAAAGCAGATTTTGCAGATATTTCATGGATTAGTGAAAAACAGACATTATGACTACGCTTCTATTCTATGGGAAGATATGAAGAACACTTTTGAGAGGAATCAGAAAGCAAAAGAAAAGAGAACCAGGGATAAGGTACTCACATACATACCATATCAGAGGTATTGGCAGTTGGTAATTTGGCATGCAATGGATCAAGACAAAAACATTCCAAGAAGATCAAATGAGGAACATGGTCCAATCTTCTATATGGGTAAAATGATTTATACTCTTAAACTTGAAAATTTTCCACATCACAAACCTCTTCCAAGGTCACTTAGGCAATACATTCCAAGGGAGAGTGAGATTTTAAAAGCTTATTGCACCTCAATGGGACTTGAACAACCTCAAGCCCCTACCCATGAGGAACAACCTGAGATGAGAGGTGAGGGGTCAAATCAAAATAGAGAGGGGGAGAATGTTCATGGGGGAGAACATTCTGAGAGAATAGAGAGGGAAAATTCAGAGAGATTGGTTAGTATGGAAGTTGAAAAACAGATAGAGTGTGGTGAGGATGAGAGATTGTTAACAGAACCTCAAACAGAAAGAGATGGTTCTGATCCATCTGAATTAATCCAGGTAGCCATATCTACTGTTGGTTCACAATTCTTGGTGACTAACATTGAAGAAAACACCATGGACCCAGTGGTGGAACTTGAACAACCCATCCCTAGCCACTCAGAAGCATTCCAACATGCTACTGTTTCAATTCAAACAGGGGAACCATCCCAAACTCATTTGGAGGGAGGTGATAAATCCCAAGATTTCATTCAACACATAGAGTCTGGATTACACAGTAATATCTGTAGGTTCCCAGATTCACGTCGTATCATATTAATGGTAGTAAAATAGACAGCGGAAGCATATTAAATAAAGCCATTAAAATGAGTGATTGTGTAAACGATAAGTGCACTATGAGAATCAAATATTGAACAGTAAAATGATAACAAGGTCAGATATAAAAGTTGCTCATATATTGATAATGAATCACACCAAGAACAAGTTAAAGTGTGTTCGGAAATCTCATAGGACAACAATGTCGTACGGAGGTAGTGCTCGGGATTGCTGCAGTAAATGCTTAAACAATTGTGGAAAAACTACTCTTCCCAAAGCTTACAATTGTTGTTCCACTACCTCGCTATTTATAGACCTGATAAAGTGTAGACAGTGTACTATCGTACCCCGGAATGACACGTGGAAAGTGTGTCTCCAATTTTAGGGCATACGTGGAAATTGTGGATACGTGTCTGACACTTAATATTTCCTACGAGACTTAGACTGACAGAGGTCTTCACTTCACCAGAGCTCTGTTGAAAGAGCTCTGTTGGTCTTCTTTTAAATACTTGTTCCTGTTGGAAGTCTTCGACAGAGCTCTGTTGAGCTCTGTTGGATCCGACAGAGCTCTGTTGAGCTCTGTTGGTCTTCTTGATGAACACCTTCCAGGTCTTCTGTCTGATCTCTGTTGGTCTTCTGACTTGAACTATTTTCAATACTTTTACATAACAGATACTTGGGGCTAACAATCTCCCCTTAAGTATTGAAAATAAAAATTTACAATTGACAAGAGATTAAACAAAAGAACAGAGAACTTTTACCTCTGTCGAAGCCTTGCACTAATCTTTTGGAATATTACAAAAAGATTAAAAGATCAGTACATTTAAGCATAATTATCTCCCCTAAGAATTCTGTCGAATCTTCTGATTAGAGTACGGAAGTCCAGCATCAGATCAATCTGGTCGATGAAGAGTTTCTGCTGTTCTTCTGGACACTTGTTTCTTGGGAGATCTTGGATTATGTTCTTGATGTATACCAGCGATTCACTTGAGTACTTGTGGGCTTCATTTGCTCTGATGGCCTTACTTATGCCCTTCTGTCTGCAGATAAAGACTGGAGGATCTTCTACTACAGTTCCAGTTCTGTGATGACCATAACCCTCAAGGTTTTCGTTAGGAGGTGCAATCGCTAGTTTCTCCACTTCAAACTCTATGCCAAGTTGATAATCAATCTGTATTCTGAGATTGATGTGTTCTTGCATAGCAAATCTGACTTCTGGTAGCGCAGTTCTGGCCGGTGTGTATCTTTCTGAGAAGTTCAAGCAATATGCGTGGAGTAAGATCAGGTCATATGGATTCAGAAGGACGAGATCATTGTCATTGAAGATTTCATTTCTGCCTTCTGTTGATTCCACAGTATACTCATGGTATGTGACCCTGTCGTGTTGAAACTTCTTGTGCTTGATGTCCAGAATTCTGCGGATACCGAAGTTTATATTGATGGATCTGTTCTGATTTGACTTGGTTTGGATGAACTTTAGCCTTGCATCAGAGATGGTGTTTATCCTGATTGGGTTGAGGTATGGGTTAATGGGTACGGCATTTACAGGGATGATGTCTCTGTCAGCATAGAGAAATGCAAATACCGTTTCTAAGGCAGGTTTTTCGGTGTGAAAGGTAGAGGTTTCTGGGTTCTGTTCTGTTACGGTTGGGTTTGGGTCATTGTGGGTCTCTGCCATAAGGGTGTCGATGTGAGCAGATTCGGCTTGACTTATTTGTTCTTCAGCAAAGGATTGGTCTGTCCTTTCTGGTTCTTTTGTTGGAGAAGTAGGAGGGGTGTCTAGGCAGATGATCTCTGGTGGTTCTTGCGATGACTCTTTTGTCGCTTTGATGACTCTGTTCTTGAACATGTAGTCGAATGCCACTTCGGTCATATCTGTCATCCCTTTTTCTCCTTCTGTAGTCGCTGCCTCAGTTGCTTTTGTGACTTTCCCTTTGCCATTGGCTTCTTTTTCAACCTCTTTCTCCTTCTCTACCTCTTTCTCCTCTTTCTCCTTCTCCTTCTCCTTCTCCTTCTCCTTCTCCTTCTCCTTCTCCTTCTCCTCCTTCTCCTTCTCCTTCTCCCCCTTTTGTTGTTCTGAGGACTCACCCAATTGATTGTCGGATTGACCTTCTTGAGCGTCTTCAAAGTCATCATCATCGTCAGAGGATTCAATTTGAGCTTTTGGTGAGGAGTGAACAACAAACTTCAGACCGGTTTTCTGTCTCTTGCTTGCGGGTTCGTCTGTGGGTGCTTCTTCTGCAAATCTTTTTGATGTAGATGCAGTCTGTAAGATGATATTAGTAAAGTTTGAGGCTGCCTGTTTCATCACATCTTCTACCTCTGTTGCAGCGGCTCTGATTTCTTCTACTTGAGCCTTGAAGTTGACTTTGTGAGTATCAAGAGACGCTTTCACATGTTGCTCTGTTGCCTTAGCCTTCGTTACGAATTTTGATGAGATCGTCATCATCCGGATTAGAACAAATTTTCTGAAGTTTCCCATTTGCCCAACTGTCATGGGTAGGTCATTTGGGTTAGGGCTGGAGATGTTGAGTGGAGTAGCAGATGAAGTGGTTGCTTCTTTTATGGATTCCTTAACAGAGTTGGTAATTAGCTCTGTCAAGGTTCTGATATTAGATTCTGAAAGAATAACCGTGGGGATGGGAAGGGTTCTGTTCATCTGTGCTGTGTGGTTCTCTGATATAAGTCTCTTTAGGTTTGCAAGTTCTGTCGAAGTCTTTGTAACTTCCTCTGCGCTGACTGATCGTAGGTCGGCTATCTGTGTCGTCAGCTTTGCAATCTCTTCTCCTCTGACCCTTTCAGACTCTGTTCTGAGTGTTGCAGCTTCGTCATATCTTCGAGTTAGATCAGCATGCTTGTTTGAGATGTTCAGCAGTTCTTCCCTAAGAGAAGCATTTTCCTTGCGGATCAGCTCCTCCTTTAGTTCATTGATAAGTTTATACTCGTTCAAAGAGTTGTTGATACTGTCACAGAAGCTTTCGAACTCTGCTCTTGTGACAGTGTCAACGGGGGTCTCCTTGGTTCCAACACATGGTTCCAATTCTGCCTCGAGTTCAGAGGCGCCTCCGTCAAGAGTTGTTTTGATGTTGGCTCTTGGAGGGCTTCCACCTGATCCTTGATGTTCCCTTTGAGGGGAAACAACTACAGGTGTTCTGACCAGAGTTTCCTCTTCCAGCTCAGGTTCTGAAGAAGGAAATGGTGTGATGGGAAGCATATGGATCAAGCAATGTCTTCCCTTGTTCTACTATGGTCCCCCATTGTCCCTGAGTCGGGAAGATGCTACGTGAGATTACAAAGATCTCTGGTCTAATTTGTGTAGTCTCTAAATGAGCCACAGAGGCATCATCGTGTGGAGGTGACCTATTGATGTTCTGGGGCGAATGAACATCACTACCAAAGATAGTTTCCCCGGCTTCGTGCGTATCAGAGGTATGAAGAAGTGCCTCTGATGGTATAGGTTGGTTAGGGTTCGAGGTGTGCACCTCTGTTTCAATAATCCCTTGGTCTTGATCACCAGGATTAGATTGTGTGGGAGCACTGGGATGTAGGCTAGGATTTCTCTCAGATGTGTCATCTTGGACATCTTCTTCTATCCTCACATTTTCCTCGGCACCTAAGGCTGTAGAACGCTTGGGTTCCTATCTGTTATCTATTTGCTCACCAGTATCAGAGGAAAGAACTTCTACCTCTGGTGACTCCTGTACTCCCTCATGAACAGTCTCCATAGTGGATGCTCTGTTCCCTACTTCCTCCATCATCACTCTAGAGGAAGACCCCACTTCGGGTACTCTTACCTCTGGTCTGTTTCCTTCTTCCACTCCTATTTCCTCACTCGTACTCTCCTCAGATGGCTCAGAGCCTAAGTATGATGGGGTTCTCACCTCAGGTTCTTGAGGTTGAGCAACATGTCTATAGTTTTGGATAGAAATGTGGTCTGGGCTTATCAGAGCGAGCATTGTACCTGGAACGCGTCGAATGAGGGGATATTCTCCTGAAGTGGTGGGATTGAATCTGGTCATGACCCAGTTCCTGAACATATTGCCTTGTTGAGTCAATTCCAGACTCTGAAATGCTCTTCTGATTACCAACCCGATAAACCTTGGAAACTTGATGTTCTTCAGAAATTTATGTTGCCCAACTTCTCCTCCTTTGGCAATGGCAGAGGTTTTGAGATTAACAGCAGTGAGAAGGTCGGTGTAGAGAATGCTGGCATAGTCAAGGTTTCTTTGAAAGAACAATCCATACATTATCTGTAGGATTTCTATGCTGGCTTGATCTTGACTACCAGATTTTCCTGTGAGGGTTCGGTTCAGTGTGGAGAACATGAAATTCCACACTGGTGGTAGATTTTGTCTTTTGAATGCTCCGATGCGGGTGATATCTTTGTTGTAGCCTAGAAATCATACAAACTCCAGAAGGACAGCAGTATTGGGTGGCTTCTCGAAAGCTTCTATGTCGAGCTGTCGCTTGCTCTTCATTCCGAGGATTCTCCGCAGGGTAGTTGCTCTGATTCTGATCGTTCTTGAACCTCCATCTCGACCAGAATCCACATTGCCTATGATTCCGTTTAGCTCTTCTACGTGTTAGCAAGTAGTCCACCACTGCTTGATGTAGAGCTCAGGAATGTTGTCGTCGAAGTCTGTTAGGGCTCTGAAGATTTCTGAGTTTCTGAAGAACTCCAGAAATATGTGGTATGTGGGTAGATAGAGAGCAGGGTTTGGATCTAATCGATGGTTGCTTTCAGCAAACTCGTATGGGAGAATAACAATTTGGTCGACGGGACCAATACGGCTTGAATCTGCTGAGTGTTGATGGTTTGCCATTTTTGCAGGTTTGGGTTTTGAAGGTTTGAATGAAGAGGAAAGATGAACAGGGTTTGAATAAAAGAGGGTCAAGGTTTTGGATATTTATAGTCCGAGCTTGTGGCTGAGTAATCGCCGCAGATACTGTAGGCACTCGAGTGTCAGAAGGTGGAGTGGCCTGAAATGTGTATCGTGGGGACAGCTAGTGGTTTAGCTTTCAATTGGAGATTGCCACGTGGATTTGTTCTGACCACTTTTGTGCAAGTAAACCGTCGCGGTTAGAGATGTATGGGTTACAAGTGGTTGACGTTTAGAAATAACCCGCACCTCTGATGTCGTTACTTTTGATGACGTGTTCTGATGATGTGGCAGAATAGACTAACAGAGCTCTGATGGAGCTGTGTTAAGTTGCTTCTGTTGCGCGGCCTCCATTTCTTACCGTTACCTTTACCAGAACTTGTTCTGATGTGAGATGGTCAGAACTTTACATGATCAAACAGAGTTCTGATGAGAAGCAACAAAGGCTCTGATGAGATGTCAGAGTTCTGACTGGTTCTCCAAAAGATTTAGCTTTAAGCTCAAAAAGCAAAGTCAATTTGGTTTTGGAAATTTGATTATTGACTTGCTCCCCCTAAAATCATGCAATTTTCCTTTATAACCTCCCCCTCGACAGATGAGCCTTCCCTTCCTTTGATTTTTTTTTGATAAAACAAAAGAACTTTTGTACGACCAAAAAAAATGCGCGACAGAATTCTTGTGTACAACAGAACTCTGTTGAACTATCCTACCCAACTTTTTGACAGAGCGCTGGTAGGAACATCAGAGCCTCTGTTGATTTTAAACAGAGTTAGGAGGACAAGTTCAGCATACCCAGTTTGCTGATTAGGAAGTTAAATCTCCTTTCATTAAGGGCTTTTGTAAACAAATCAGCAAGCTGGATGTCTGTTGAAACAAAGTACATTTCAATAGTCCCTTTTTCAACATGATCCTTTATAAAGTGATACCTTATGTCGATGTGCTTAGTCTTCGAGTGTTGAACTGGGTTGGCTGTTATGGCAATGGCACTCTTGGAGTCGCATAGAATTGGAATTTTACCATACTCCAAGCCATAATCTCTGAGTTGTGTCTCCATCCATATTACTTGGGAACAACAACTAGCAGCAGCAACATATTCCGCTTCTGCTGTAGAGGTTGAAACACAGTTCTGTTTCTTGGATGTCCAACTCACCAACTTTTCTCCAAGCATTTGGCAGCTACCAGAGGTACTCTTTCTGTCGTTCTTGCATCCTCCATAGTCTGAGTCTGTGTAAGCTACAAGCTCAAAACCAGAGTTAAGAGGATACCAGAGACCCAAAAATTGAGTCCCTTTCAGATATTTAAAGATACGTTTGACAACTGTTAAATGAGTTTCGGTAGGATTTGCCTGAAATCTGGCACAGAGACAGGTTGCAAACATTATATCAGGTCTACTGGCGGTTAAGTACAAAAGTGACCCTATCATGCCTCTGTAGTGCTTGACATCTGTTGGTTCACCATTAGGATCAGAGTCAAGTTTAACTCCAGTGGCAATAGGAGTTTTCATTGGTTTTGAATCATTGAGCTTATATTTTTTCAACATGTCAGAGATGTATTTGGACTGACTTATGAAAGTCCCTCTGTCAGATTGTTTGACTTGTAAACCCAGGAAGAAAGAGAGTTCTCCTATCATGCTCCTTTTGAATTCACTTTTCATTAAGGTTTCAAACTTCTTACAGTACTCTTGCCGTGTAGACCCAAAGATAATATCATCAACATATATTTGTACCAGAAGTATATCATTTTTGTATCTCCTGAAGAATAGAGTTTTATCGACGGTACCTTTCTCGAAGTGATTGATCAACAGAAATTTGGACAGAGTTTCATACCAGGCTCTGGGAGCTTGCTTAAGACCGTAGAGAGCTTTGTCTAGTTTGTAAACGTGGTCTGGAAACTCTGAGCATTCAAAACCAGGAGGTTGCTGGACATAAACTTCTTCTTGCAGTTTGCCATTTAGAAAGGCAGACTTGACGTCCATTTGATAGACCTTAAAACCTTTATGAGCAGCATAGGCTAGGAAGATTCTTATGGCTTCTAGCCTAGCCACAGGTGCAAAGGTTTCGTCATAGTCAATTCCTTCTTCCTGTCTGTATCCCTTTGCAACCAGACGGGCTTTGTTTCTGATGATAATCCCATCTTCATCCTTTTTGTTTCTAAACACCCATTTGGTTCCAATGGCCGCTTTGCCTTTTGGGAGTGGAACCAAGGACCAGACTTTATTTCTCTCAAATTCCAGAAGCTCTTCTTGCATAGCTTCGATCCAATTTGGGTCCTCTAGGGCTTCAGAAATCTTTTTCGGCTCAATCATGCTTAGAAAATTTACAAAGAAGGCTTCATTGATTGTGGCCGATCTTGTCTTTATGCCATCATCAGCAGCACCAATGATAAGATGATGAGGATGATCCTTTGTCCATCGTGTCATGGGAGCATGGACAACGGGTGGCGTTTGTGCTTCTGATGGGAAAAGACGAACTTCAGCATCAAAGTTCTGTAGGTTTGGACCAGGGCTCTGTGGCACACAACTTTGGAGAGTGGCCTCATTGCTCTGAGAGTCATTAACAGGGCTCTGTGATGGTGAACTTTCAAACAAGAAATTTCTTCCAACGTTTGTCATCAGAGGTGATGAAGGCTCTTGTTCAGGTTCTCTTTCATTCTGGTGTGGTTCCTCATTTCTCTGAATTACTCCTGTAGACAGAGAGGTAGATGGTGAAGTATTAGAGGGACCAGTGAGAGATGTACCTGTCAGATTTTGATCTGTTGAGTTCTGAGCTTGATCTCCTCAGTTTATGTTATCATAGGAATCATCATCGAAGAAATCATTGAACATGAGATTGATGTCTTCTTCCCTTGATCTAGAAGAACTTATCTTCTCTTGTTCTGTCTGTGTCCCTTCTGTTGATTTTCGATCAAAGGAGCTAGATATGCTTTCATCAAAGGACACATTTACACTCTCTTGAATAACCCGACATCTGGTGTTGTAGACTATGTAGGCTTTAGAGGTTAAGGAATAACCAATAAAGATTCCTTCGTCTGCTTTCTTGTCAAACTTTCCCAGATGTTCTCTGTCATTCAGTATGTAGCACTTGCAACCGAAGACATGAAAGAATTTCACATTTGGTCTTCTGTTGTTAATGAGTTCATAAGGAGTCTTCTTGAATCTTTTTACAATTACAGCTCTGTTTTGGGTAAAACAGGCTGTTGAGACTGCTTCTGCCCAGAAGTTCATTGGAAGAACAGAGCCAGCCAACATGGTTCTGGCGGCTTCTACTAGAGTTCTGTTCTTTCTCTCCACAACTCCATTCTGTTGTGGAGTTCTTGCTGCTGAGAAGTTTTGGGAAATACCTTCCTCTGTTAGGTAGGCATCAATTTTGGCGTTCTTGAATTCTGTCCCATTATCACTTCTCAACTTTTGTACCTTTAGATCTAACAGAACCTGTATCCTTTTCAACAAACTTATCAGAATTTCTGGGACATCAGATTTTACTCTGATGAACTCAATCCAGGTATATCGAGAATATTCATCAATTAAAACAAGGATATACTTCTTGCCCGACAGACTTTGCACAGAGATTGGACCGCAGAGATCCACATGAAGCATATGCAAAGGTCTGGGACAACTATGATCACTCTTTGTTCTGTGTGAAGATCTTTTCATCTTTCCAAGTTCACAAGTAGAACAGAGATGGTCTTTGTCAAATTCCAGGGAAGGAAGTCCTTTTACTAACTTCAGTTTCACGAGTTTGTCAAGATTTCGAAAGTTTAAATGAGCAAATCTTTTGTGCCAGAGCCAGGCATCTTCATTATTCAAAGACACTAAACAGAGTCTCTCTGTTGTAGTGTTTTGGTTTGGTTTGAAATTCATTTTGTAAAGATTGCCTTTTCTGTCAGCTCTTAAGAGTTCTTGACCAGACTCGGAAAGTAGTAAGGAACAATATTTCTTCCTGAAATTGACATCAAATCCGTGATCACAGAGTTGACTTATACTGAGAAGATTATGATTTAATCCTTCAACATAAGCAACTTTAGAGACTGAAACACCACCATTTACTAATGTACCATAACCTTTAATCTGTCCGCCATTGTCTCCTCCGAAGGTTACTGCACTTCCAATTTTGTTTTTAAAAGAAGTTAACAGCTCCTTATTCCCCGTCATGTGCCTGGAGCATCCAGAATCCAAGTACCAGATATGCACATGAGGTTTCTGCAAGACAGATTAATTTCTTTTAGGTACCCATTGCATAATGGGTCCTTTCCAGTTAGGCTTAGGTGGATTATCAGATTTTCCTTGAGATTGTTTATACTGAGATGATGTGCCAGAGGTTTTCCTTTGTGTATTCTGAACAGTCTTGACATTTTTCTTTTGAACCGACTTATTCAGAACACAGTGGGGACCATTAAGATGGTTTTGCAATTTAAGTAACAGCTGAATGCAGTTGCAGTTTATGGAGCATAACTGATGCACATTGTTTTTATTCAAGAACTGTTTGAATGGAGCTTGATTCTGAAAGATTTTAGGACCAGATGTCTTTGCATACAATATGTCCTGACTTTGTTTCTTAAAATTGTTACTCTTAGGAATAGACTCTTTTGACATGAAATTCTTGGAAATGGACTCATTTGAACGAAACGAATTTCTTCCTTGATTTACACCGGAATTCGGAACAGACTTAGCTATCCACTTTCCCTTCTGTTCTGGTGTGAATCTTACAGGTTTGAAAGCAAGAGGAACATTTGAGTTTACAAAGACGCTTTTGTTTTTCTCTTTCTTCTCTACTTCTACTGCATTAGAAGCAAGAATCTTGAAATCTTTGTTGTTAAAGCTTGTTACTGGTATAAATCTTGACTGTTTCTTAAAGAAAGAAACATCCTCTTTTAGATCCGAAGATCGTACCGGTAGTTGCTTTAACTTGTGTAAGATGTTCTTTTGACCACAGAAGATCTGTTCATCTACCTCGGAGTCAGAGTCACAATTAGAGGCTAGAAAGTCTCTAGTGGCTCTGTTGGAGGAATTTGATTCAATGGGTATGACAGGGATATTTGTTTTAACAGATCTGAACTTTCTCAACTTTGGCTTTAAAGAATCAGAGATAGCATTTTCTTCAATAACTTTCAACAAATCTTCTTCAAAAGATGTTCTTATAGATTCAGAGGTAGGAGAGAAAACTGGTGCTTCTGGATTAAGTTTGCTCTGTGGCATTTCAACAGAGGACTTTGTCTCAGAAGAAGCAGACTTCTGTCCTTTGAAAGAATTGAAGTTGAAAATCTCTTTAGTATCCAAGTCCTTGACGGAATTAGGAACTATGATTTTAGCTTTTCCTTGATCAAGAATAAACTCGGAGGATGGTTTCAAAACCTTTTTATGATCAAAGGAATCATAGCTAACGTTCCTAAAGTCGAGATTTCTTGGTTTTGAGAAAGCATCTGACGTTTTGGTTCTTTTGAAAACAGCATTACCAGATATCACGTCCTCTTGGATTTTTCCAATACAAAAGGCGGAAGACAGATATGTCTTCTTCCTTTCGTTATAGGGAGCAAGGTCAGAGAAACCAAGACCTTGCGTATCCATCTGTGAATTTATCTTGATATGCACATCTTGTGCATCTTGGTACTTTTTGATTTGAATTTCTTTTCTCTGTAGGGATTGATGTAGAACTTCCCTTTCTCTTTGAAAATAATCAGTTAGAGCAACAGAGTTAAGTCTCTCTGTTTCAGACTGTTTCAACTTTTCAGATTTCTGTTTCAAATCATTTTCATAAACTTTGATCTTTTCAGAAAACAGACTTTCCTTCTTCTTTTGTAAGATTTCTAACTCAGATTTTTCTTTAAAGATTTCTTCCTTTTCTTGTTCCAATAGAGTCTTTTCTCTCTTGTAAAAAGATAGGTCCTTCTGAGCTAGTTTTCTTAGCTCCTTTTCTTCAGATTTTTTTTTTAGAAGCTGAAATTCCTCATTCAACATGGAAACATGCATTTCTAATTCTGGGTCAGATTTAGATTCAGATGAGCATACCTTGGCACTGGGTCTGGTGGTCTCCAGCGCTCTGTCGTCAGATTCTGTCGTGGTAAGAGCAAATGCATGAGCCAGATCTTCTTCTTCTGTTGTTCCCTTTGTTATCTCTGGTTCTCTAGTCATCCAGTCAACAGTTTCTTCTAAACTTTCATCATCTACAGCAACTCCACAGAAGTTGGCTTGTTCTGGTTCATCATCAGAGGATGAAACCCAGTTCTCCATCTCAGCAACATAGCTTCTTTCTCTGTAGTTGTACTTGTATTTATTTTTGTAATAGTCCTGGTCCTTTACCAGTTTGTCTCTACAATTAACAGAGAAGTGTCCAGGTTTGCCGCATCTGAAGCAGCGTCCATCATTTTGATTGATGGGTTGGGCAGCATCGGCCTTCTGTTGTGCTGGTGGATTTTCTCTTCTTTGTTTCCCTATTTCTGTGGCAACTCTGTTGGAACTTTGCTCTGGTGCTGTATATCCTCTTCTGTCTTCCCTTCCTTCTCTCTCATATCTGCCTCTTCTGTCGAACTTATTGCCAAATCTCTTGTTAAATTGCTGAGTTATCAGAGCAAGAGATTGAGCAAAAGCTTGAATGTCATCATCCTCTGATGAGCTCTCATCTGTTTCACTTTCTGCAACTAAACTTTTCTTTCCTTTCTTTTTAACCGATTTATCTTTCTTTTTCTCTTTGCTTGAACTCTCTCTGTTGGACCTTTCAGATGTGGTTTTCTTAGAATCAGAAACTAAGGCGATTGGGCCTGCAATGGTGGATTTGCCTTTGTGTTTGACAACATCCTTCTCTTGTGCGGCCAGAGTGCCATACACATCTGTTAGAGACCATGCATCTAAGTCCTGGTTAGCTTGTAAAGACATGGACAGATTTAACCATTCATCATTCAAACTTTTCAAAAACAGAACATTGTTATCTTCCTTCGACCTCACAACCCCACATTTTTTGCATTTATTGATCAACACATTAAATCTGTTGTAGGTTTGCTGTAAGGTTTCCTCAGGAAGTGCCTTGAAATCGTTGTATTCATTTATACATTGGGTCCTTATGTTCTTTTGGGTCTTGATACCACCCTCAAGTTGGTTAAGAAGTTGATCCCAGATTTCCTTAGCAGTAACACATGAATCTAGTTCTTGAAATATTTCGTTTGGAATGGCCATAATCAGTAGTCTAACTGCTTTAAGATCATTTTCCATTTTTAGATTTTCCTCATCAGTAAAACCTGTGGTTTTAACTTCATAATGAGCTGGAATCTCAGCAGTAGTTCCTGTTGCGGGTACACGAGGAACAAAAACCATGGGTTGGAATTGTCCATCCGTGACAGATCGCATGAGGTCTTTATCCATACCATCGAAAAAATTAACCATCCTGATTTTCCACTGAGGATATTCATCTCTCAGAAGAGTAGGAGGTTTTGTTAAAGAGCCAGCAGTATAAATAGCATTTATACCGTTGTTACCCATTTTGAAAGAAAAACAGAGTACAGTTTGTTGCAAAATGATTTTCGGCTAGAAACAGAGTTTCAAACAGTAACCAATGGAACAGTAACTTTTGAGAGGATTTTAAGCTAAACTAGAAAGCTTTAAACACAGTTATATGAGCTATGAAGGCTTGGTTAGACTAGAAAGCAGTAAAACAGAGTATATTATGAAGCTTTTAAAGTCGCACAGACACAATCAACAACAGTGAATCAACCTTGGTAGATTGGATCGTTTGGCTTAAGAAAACCAAAGAAGCTCTGATACCAATTGTAGGTTCCCAGATTCACGTCGTATCATATTAATGGTAGTAAAATAGACAGCGGAAGCATATTAAATAAAGCCATTAAAATGAGTGATTGTGTAAACGATAAGTGCACTATGAGAATCAAATATTGAACAGTAAAATGATAACAAGGTCAGATATAAAAGTTGCTCATATATTGATAATGAATCACACCAAGAACAAGTTAAAGTGTGTTCGGAAATCTCATAGGACAACAATATCGTACGGAGGTAGTGCTCGGGATTTCTGCAGTATATGCTTAAACAATTGTGGAAACACTACTCTTCCCAAAGCTTACAATTGTTGTTCCACTACCTCGCTATTTATAGACCTGATAAAGTGTAGACAGTGTACTATCGTACCCCGGAATGACACGTGGAAAGTGTGTCTCCAATTTTAGGGCATACGTGGAAATTGTGGATACGTGTCTGACACTTAATATTTCCTACGAGACTTAGACTGACAGAGGTCTTCACTTCACCAGAGCTCTGTTGAAAGAGCTATGTTGGTCTTCTTTTAAATACTTGTTCCTGTTGGAAGTCTTCGACAGAGCTCTGTTGGATCCGACAGAGCTCTGTTGAGCTCTGTTGGTCTTCTTGATGAACACCTTCCAGGTCTTCTGTCTGATCTCTGTTGGTCTTCTGACTTGAACTATTTTCAATACTTTTACATAACAGATACTTGGGGCTAACAATATCCAATTTGGGCCTGAATTTTTTTTCAACACTAGCACATCACAGGAATTTCGTATTCTTGTAACAACATCCATAGACACTCCTAATATTGGTTGTCAAGGATTGGATGGAAGTCCTAGTGAAGTGAACATCTTAAAAGCTTCATTACACAGTGCCTCTGTGGTACATGGTGTCCTTGTGGCACCTACATGCCAAGAGTTCTCTGAACACTTGAAAACTGGACCATCTGTTGGTTCAGGTTCACAGTTAGAATCTTCTGAATTTGAAAAGATTCAGAAACAAAATCAGGTGTTGGAGGAAAAAGTTGAAAAATTGGAGAGTACGGTGGATTCTTTGAAAAATGAAGTGAATAATCTCAAACTCTTGTTGGAAGGCAAAGAAAAATCTGTTAAACAAAAGGTGGATGAAATGAAAGTGTCCTTGGAATCTCACAAAAAGGAGATCAAGGATAGTATGTCAGAATTTCAAAAGGAGTTAGTAAAGAATATGGATGATATGAAATCTTCACTGTTACAAGCTTTCAGTTCAACATTGGCTAGTGTTTCAAAGCCATTAGCCATCATGCCTATGTCTGTAGTTGAACCTGAAGCAGAATCAACTCAGAATTTAAAGAGGAAGTTTGATGATAATGATCCTCATGATCATCAAAAGGGGGAGAAAAGGCAAAAGCATAATTCTGAGGTTGATGAACAAAGCACTGATGAGTTAGAAAAGGTTGAAAAGTCGACTGATATTGACTTAGCAGATTTTGAGATTTCTATTATGCAGTTGGCAGATGCAGAAGTTCAAAATTCAGAAAATATTCTAGTTGTTGAATCAACAGGAGTGGAAAAATCAACAGAAGTTGAGAAGTTGATTGAGGTTCAGACTATTAGTTCAGTTACTGATGAAGAGTTGGAATTGGAAAAGATGGGAAGTGAAAACTCAAGCAAAACAGAGGAATTGGTATTGGATACAGAGATGGAGATTAATTCTGATGAAACTGAAGTTATTATGGCAGATACTGAGCAGAATGATGAGACTGAAAAGATGGATACTTGTATAGATGAAATGACAGATTCTTCTGAAGAATGGTGTGAAATAACAATGGCAGATATCTCTGAAGAAAGATTGGTTGAAAGTTCTGAGGTTAATAATTGTTTAGAGATAGTTCTTTATACCAAAAGGGAACTTCTTAATTCTGAACTTGAAGAGAGAAGAATGAATGATATTTTGATAAGGAGAATGCATAATGAGTTGGTCAGAATTCTTAACAATCAGAATGTTCAAAGAGTTATCAAGTTGGTGAGACCAATTGACTTATTGGGAGAAGAAGATCAATCTGTAGGATACACAAAGCGGTTTGTAAAAGACATTGGAGAATGTTTCTTTGAAGATGTATCAGAAGAAGATCTTGTGAAAGTTGAAGACTTCTTTATGCCTGTCTACACTTACAGAAGGCCAATTGTGATTCCCAGAATTGACATACCCATTCTTGAAGAACCTTTGTGTGATTTTATTGTTGAAAGAGAAGATACACCATTGGCAAGAAATTTTTATGTCAATATTTTTCCTGAAGACAATTATGGATCTGTCTATTGCAAAGATGATAAGTTTGTTGACCTTGAAAATTTCATTGATGGTTTATTGGATGAGAGGATTCAGATGACATATGTGGAGGCTTCAAACAGGTTTAGAAAAACTGATGAAAATCTACATGTTCATAAAAGGATTATGAAGGTGTTAAGTTTTCTAAGTGAAGAATTTGATGGTCTGAGATATGTTATTCTGGATGTATTGAAAGAAGGAAACTTGAAGGTGAGCATGACAAGTTTGATTTTCACAGATTGTTCTTGGAAGATCAAATCTTCTTGATGAAATTCTTTGCTGGTACTGAAGATGCTTGGATAGAACTTGAATGCAGAAGAGTTCTGGGAATATATGTCAGAAATCTGTACTTGTATGATTTTCAGTTGGCTATTGAGTCAAGGAAAGAGAAATGCAACTTGACAAGTCCAATCAGAAAACTTGGTGTAATAAGCAACTTTGATGGATTTGTGAGTGAAGAAGTTGGAAATGAAAGATTCATTTATTCAGAGTTCAACAAAATCTTTCTATTCATATTGAATGATTTAGTAAAGTATAGTGATGCTACTCTGAAGAAGACAGTAATAAAGATGCAGGCTTATGTTGAGAATGTCAGAGTTTTTGTGAAAGAAAAATGTATCAGATGTGTCACTAAAAGACTTGAACTCAGAAACAAAATCAGAAATTGCAATGAATGGTTACTTTCAGAAGTAAATTCAAAGAAGTTATTAAACATAGATTTTGTCTTTCTAGCTGAATATGAAGTATATGGTGTATGCTCAGATGAAATTGAGGAAGTTATTCTAGATACTATATCTCAAGAAGATGTCCAGATGGAAGATACTGAACAAACAGAACAATCTGAAGCTGAGTTATCTGTTGATTTGAATGCTGTATTCTTGGAGTTTACATTGCCAAACTTCTTTAAACCAAAAGAAGTAGTCTTTCTGAGTGTTTATCATGATAGGTCAGAATTTTATCGATGGATGCGTGCTGAGTTAAAAAGGCTTCTAGGAAAGAAAAAGAGATCTGTATACTCTGACTATATGATCACTGGAATCAGAGAGTTGGTAGTTAAAAAGTTCAAGAAACATGATTACTATGGGTTTGAAGTGCTCAGAGAAGATGGAAAAGTTTACTATTTCACTGAAGCAGATTTTGATGAAATCTCAGTCTTTGATTTCTACAAGTTATACTCTCTTCTATCAAATAAAGATTGTAGCAAGCTCAAGAAGGAAAGAGGAGCATTGGCCACAGTGAGAGAGGCTATGTTTTATATTCTGAGATGGCATGCATATACAGATTTTAAAATTGCTTTGTACGTGCATAGACCATGTGTATATCTCTCAAGGCCAAACAATGAGCATGTTCAGTTAGAAGTTTTGAAATCTGGATACGTGAGTACATTTCCTGAGTTGGGAATTGTGATGAAGAATAATCAAAAGCAAAAGATCTATTTCAGAGCTAGTGAAGCTGCTAAATACTGTTCTGGTACTCTCATATTCATCAAATACAACTTGACCAAGAAAATTCAAAAAAGAGTTAATGATGATAAAGTTGAAAAGACAGAGGAACTTATCAAAATGATTGATAAAAGAGTGACTTTGAGAAATGTTCTATTACTGAAGATTGTTCCTGCTCTCAAAGAATTTTATGATGAGAAATACAGAAGTATTTGACAAAAAGGGGGAGATTGTTAGATCTGGAGTTTTGTCAAATTACCAAGTGTTGGGATCTGAACATAAGACTCAGAGTTCTGAGTTAGAAGACTCAGAAGTTCTGATCTGAGAAGTTTTGAAAAGATTACAAGTGTGGAATCTGAACAGAAGGGTCAGAGTTCTGAGTAGGAGACTCAGAACTTCTGATGATGAAGATGAAAATAGCACAAGTACTTGAAGGAAGTTCTGAGGAGCTTTATCAGAAGAATGTTCAGAAGTTCTGAACAACATGTTCAGAACTTATGATAGGATATTTTCCTTTATATTCTGTTATGTAATTAGAACACGTGTAATGTTCTTATTAGTCTTTGATGTATATGTACTATAGCTTTAGTATTTCCTTTACAATATATATATGAATTAGCAACTGTAAGCTAACTAATCTTCGCATAACATTCATGCATATCATTGTATTCAGCTTTTGTAATCTTTGAGAGATTCTCTCTCTAGATCTGTAATCTGTTCTTGATTGAATACAAGTGTGTTGATCCAAATCTCTATCATTTACTGTTTAATTGATCTTAATTGATTGTAAGATTGAATCCTGGTTTCAACAGTCCACAGAAGGCTGCTCTCAACAAAGGATTTTACAAACAACAATCTAGCCTACATAGGTCTTTTTGTAATAGGAAGTCAAATGTTAGGATAGAAAGTAATGCCTCTGTGCCCCCATTTAATGTCTTTAATGAAAAATTCAAAAAAATCTCTTCGCACATTCATTATTGTCATTGCTTTGATCTCATGCATAAATTAAGCCAACACTTCTCAAGTCCACATTGTTTACTCTCTGTACCCAACAAGAATGCTAAATTCAAGGGTAAGAAGAAACAGAATGTTTCTTCAACAGAAGCTAAAACAAAGTCCAAGAATGCTAAGGCAAAATTGAAAACCCCTAACAAAGCTGGACCCATCTGGATATGGGTACCTAAAACTCTCTGATTGTCTTGCAGAAGCAGTATGTGCCGATCTGGTATCTAGACTCCGGATGCTCGCGGCACATGACTGGCAACAGAGGTCTTCTATCCACGTACAAAGAAAAACACGATGGTGGATCTGTGACCTTTGGCGACAACCAAAAGGGGTACATTAAAGGCTACGGAGTCATAAAGAAGGAAAACATAACCGTATGCAAAGTTGCATATGTGGATGGCCTTAAACACAATCTTCTCAGTGTAAGCCAACTCTGTGATACGGGTTTCGACGTAATGTTCAAAAGAACCTTCTGCTCTCTACAAGGTGAGGACACATGAGTCGAACTTCTGCGAGCCGAAAGAAGAGGAGATCTCTACCTCATGAACTTCTGTGCCAAGAACAAGGAAGACAAGTTCTGCCTTGTTACATGCAAAAGCGAAGAAGCCTGGTTATGGCATAACAGGTTCTGCCACTTAAACTTTCATACTCTAGATAAACTTGTCAAACTTGATCTAGTCAAAGGTCTGCCAAATGTCAAGTTTAATAAGGATCATTTATGCTCTGCCTGTGAAATGGGAAAACTCAAAAGAGCTTCCCATAAAGGCAAGACTGATGTGTCTTGCCCTAGGCCTCTGTACATGCTTCATGTTGACCTCTGCGGTCCAATCGCTACACAGAGCCTAGGTGGCAAGAAATATTTGCTTGTTTTGATCGATGAATACTCAAGATTTACATGGGTTGAATTTGTCAGAAAGAAATCAGATGTTCCAAACATTCTGATAAATTTAATGAAAAGAATCCAAGTTCTGTATGAGTGCGGGATTCAGAAACTGAGAAGCGACAATGGCACAGAATTCAAAAACTCTGTCATTGAAGCCTATCTTACAGAAGAAGGCATTTCACAAAACTTCTCTGCTGCACGCACCCCACAACAGAACGGCGTGGTCGAACGAAAGAACCGCACGCTTGTGGAGGCTGCAAGAACTATGCTAACAACATGTGGATTACCGATGTCTTTTTGGGAAGAAGCAGTATCAACCGCTTGCTACACCCAAAATCGATCAACCATTGTAAAGAGGCATATCAGGACACCTTATCATTTGATCAACAAAAGGCGACCAAACATCAAGTTCTTTCATGTGTTTGGATGCAAGTGCTTCGTCTTAAATGATAGAGAAGCAAGAGGAAAGTTTGAAGTAAAAGCAGATGAAGGCAAGTTCATTGGGTACTCTGCAACCTCAAAAGCCTACAGAGTTTATCTTCTGTGATCACGAACCATCATAGAAAGCATCAATGTGTATTTTGACGATTCCTTCCAAAAGACTTCTGAACAAATCAGTTCAGAACTCGGTCTAAAGAAGGAATCCTCTGGCATCTAAAAAACAAGAGAAGAAGACTTAAATCTTCTATTTGAAGAGATGTTCCACGATGATGTTGATCCCTCTGCTGGAGCCATCAGAGCCTCTGAAGAACCATCTTCTACAAATGTAACATCCCCAGTCCACCGTACACGATATTGTCCGTTTTGCGGGTACCCTCTGCATAACAGCATGCCAGCACCGCTCACGGTTTTGTTCCTGCCCGCACAGGCATACGCGGGACGCACCCAGACCGCACCCTGTGACAGGCAAAAGGCATCATGCAAGGAAGGTATCCATCCACCCTTATAAGGAGGACTTTGTTCCCCTTCCTAGCCGATGTGGGATCTCACAATCCACCCACCTAAGTGGGATCAGCGTCCTCGCTGACACATCGACCCGGTGACCGGCTCTGATACCATTTTGTAACATCCCCAGTCCACCGTACACGATATTGTCCACTTTGCGGATACCCTCTGCATAACAGCATGCCGGCACCGCTCACGGTTTTGTTCCTGCCCGCACAGGCATACGCGGGACGCACCCAGACCGCACCCTGTGACACGAAAAAGGCCTCATGCAAGGAAGGTATCCATCCACCCTTATAAGGAGGACTTCGTTCCCCTTCCTAGCCGATGTGGGATCTCACAACAAACCAGACTGAGTCATGTATTTCTTTAACTGGTCCATTGAATACTTCATCCTCTTCTATGAATCATACAGATGCACGTGCTGAGGGGGAGCGAACAAAAGATGATACAACTAAGGATTCAACCAAAGAGGCACCTGAAAAACCAACTCCAGCAACTACAGAGGAATCGATACCAGAGGAAAACGAGGACGCAATCTCTACCTCCTCAGAGGAACAAACTTCAACTCTTACACAAATAATTCCACAAGCTGAAGAACTAATCACAGAAGTACTGTCTATAACAGAGGTTGAACAAGAACCTCAACTTGCAACGACAGAAGCTAATCTGGATGACTCAAATGATCATCTTCCAAGAACAACACAGTGGACGAAAAGCCATCCTCCAAGCCTTATAATCGGCGACCCTTCTGAAAAGGTCAAGACAAGATCAGCCACTGCTAAATTTGTTTCTTTACAAATTTTATCAGTGTGATCGAGCCAAAAAGAATCTCTGAAGCCCTAGACGATCCAAACTGGGTAGATGCTATGCAATAAGAGCTTCTACAGTTTGAACGAAACAAAGTATGGACCCTAGTGCCTCTGCCACGAGGGAAACAAGCAATAGGGACAAGGTGGGTCTTCAGAAACAAGAAAGACGAGGATGGGGTGGTCATTCGAAACAAAGAAAGATTGGTGGCCAAGGGATATCGTCAAGAAGAAGGCATCGATTATGATGAAACTTTTGCCCCTGTCGCACGGCTCGAGGCTCTAAGAATATTTTTAGCCTTTGCAGCCCACAGAGGTTTCAAAGTATTTCAAATGGATGTAAAATCGGCCTTTCTGAATGGCGAAATCCAAGAAGAAGTATATGTCCAGCAGCCACCAGGGTTTGAAAGCTCCAAGTACCCAAAATACGTGTATTACCTCGACAAAGGTCTGTATGGCCTAAAACAGGCTCCAAGAGCATGGTACGAAAGACTTTCAACCTTTCTTCTCGGTAACAATTACGAAAGAGGTACAACCGATACTACCTTGTTTTATAAAAGAAATGGTGAGGAGATTATGCTTGTACAGATCTATGTGGATGACATCATTTTCGGGTCTACAAATGCACAAAAATGCAAAGATTTTGACAAACTCATGCAGAGTGAGTTTGAAATGAGTATGATGGGAGAATTGACCTTCTTCCTCGGACTCCAAGTAAAACAATCATCAGAGGGAATTTTCATAAATCAAACTAAATATGTCTCTGAAAGTTGTGTGGCACACGTTCTCCTGGAAAGTTGAACCAGCCGTATGTACTCAATTACGGATCCCAAATATTATTCACTTTCACCTATTTATCTCTTCAGATTCTACCATTCTCTTCAGTATAAAACCCAACTTACCACTACCTCTAAACGTTTACGAACTTACTATCTTCATCTTCTCCGGCGAACCCTGCAATAACCTGCAACTTCCAATTTTCTACTCTCTTTCTTCAAGATTAATCCAATGGCTTCAACCTCCAATGCTCCAGTGAACTCTCCATCTCATTCTGAGAACTCCCAAAACCAAGAAATCGCCAGAAACCTAGAACAAGACCACTCCAGCGATGAAGCAGATTTTGCTCCGACCACCCACCTTCAAAACTTCATCGCACATGAACACTTTGAAAGTGTTCTTCCCTTAAAACCCAATAACTACTACCTGGTTCCCTCAAAAACCTCTTTTGGGGAAGCACATGCCATCCTTCTTCACATTTTAGAAAACCATTACCTTTACCCCCTATTATCCAAAACTGTCAATAAAATCCCTGCCAGATACCTAAATCAATTCTGGATGAGCAGCAGATTTGACCCCGCAGATAGACAAATCAAGGGCTACATCTCCAAACCAGACAAATCCGAGCACCTCGAACTCAAATTCAACAGAACCATGTTCTCACTGGAGTTCAGCCTACCCACCAGAGGACTACTAGGTATAAAGAAGTACGCAGAGGAACCTACAGACGAAGAGCTCTGCCATTTTGTTGAAATGTTGGGGTACAACACAACCCTGAGGAAAAGAAATGACTTCAGAAGAAATCGATTACCTCCTCTGTGGAATACGCTCTTCTCAATCCTAAATCGGTGCCTAACAGGGAAGGTGGGTAGTCTAGATCAAACTTCTCACCAAATCATGACCATAATGTACGGGGTATTATGATCTACCTCTAGACTATTCCACCCTCATGATGCAGGAAATGGTTAACACCATTGATCGCAGAATCTCCTCCCAGAAGGCCAAGGGACGATCGAAAGATGCTCTACCTCCTCTGCAATATCAACGTATTCTGGGTGTACTACTAGAGCCTCTGCTCCGTATACAAAAATGGCCAATGGAGGGACCAACGGCCAGAATGTATCCCCTGAACAAAAACACCCCAACAGAGCACGAAGATGAATACCCATTCTGCAGACCTCTGCCAAAGAAACTTCTGGGATACGCTACAGACAAGACCCTTAAGTTAGAATACGTACGCGATCATAGGACTCCAGAATCGAGTCCTGTGACACCCCCGTGTCTAGGTGTCCCATTAGGAACTAGGGTTGTAGATAGGATGTCAGATGAGCAATGGGATGCAGCTTTGGCCAAACATCAGCTTGTACAGGCCAACTTTCAAACTCAGAGGGAAGCGATTCTCTCTCCTGCAACAAAGAAAAAATCCTCTGCCAAGAAGAAGAAGAAGAAAACCCACAAGAAAACTATAGAGGGCACCTCTACCTCTGCTGCTCAACTATCCCCTCCTCATGCAACAGAGGTTGGATCTTCTCCTCCTCCTCCTCCTCCTCCAAAAGAAAAGAAGAAACGAAAACATAAGTCTTCTGAGGAGGATGCCCCCAAACCAAAGAAAAGGAAGAGCAAGAAGAAATCCAAAAAGCCCCATACTCCTCTGCGAACCATTGCAGAGGATGCAGAAATGGTGGAAGAAACCAACGAACAACCTCTGCTCTCTCCTTCACCTATCCACTATGCAGAAGATCAGGGTGACTTCAATTCTTTCCTTGAGCACCCCGAAATCGCCGATACACTACATACTTCTGGCTGGAACGCAGAAGCCCTATCCCATCATTCAACAGAAGCTCCAAACTTCATAATCTCTTCTGACTTGGATGATGACAACCAAACCCCACAGAATAATCAGTCTAAGACTCCGAAAGTTCTATAGAACCCCTTCACCCAACCTGGTTTTGATGTGCTACGAGCAAGTCCAGAGGATTTGGCTAAAACCACCACCAAAACCCTACCAATCATAGTCTCAGAGGTAGACTCTGATGAAGAAGATGATCAGGCAGAAGAAGGACCTCTGCATCCCCACGTACGACAATTAATTGGCTCGCATCCAATATACGACTCTTTACGCACTGGTGCATGAACATCAACAGAAGTTAGGATAGAAGCACCGAGCCATAGGGTAGCGATAGAGGTTGAGACTATAGATGGAGAAGAAGTGGTTGGATGCTCCACAGAAGTAGAAGCTAGAACTGATGCCTGGAATAGAAGAGGCACACTCCCACAACCAACTCCCAGTGCACCCCACATGTCTATTACCGCCAGTCTAGTGGCAGAAGGTAATATTGAACAAGAGCAGCACGGCCCGACCCCAACCCAAATTGACCGGGCAGAGGTAACCCTTTCTACCTCTGTGCCAATCTTAGCCGGGGAAACCATTCCAGATGAGTCCTCTCAAAAGAACTTACCCTTAGTTCGTGGTCCATCGCCCTAGACCACAATCGCCAACCTTACAGAGGAATTTGTTTCCTCTGCCACGCACACTACTATAGGTCCAAACAGCTCTTCAGAGGAGCTTAGAGTGCACAAAGACGGAGAGACTCTAGACAAGTCTCTGAGTCAACCTAAGGATAATCTTGTACCCACCTCTGGAGTGGATCAAGACAATGTCTTTACCAGAACTTCTGTAGAGTCTGAGTGTAACAACCCAATTCCCATATACATAACAATTCACATAATGTAACATGACATTCATATAACAAAAGAAACATCATATTACAATTTCGGTCCCGCAGTCTTTTACAAATAAAAGGAACCATTGTACTACAAACTTTGTACTATTTACATACATAACATTTAATATCATGATACGACTGCTAAACAAGCCAAAATCTTCATCTTATAATCCTTCACAAAAGCCATCCCTTGGTTACTCTAATTACTTGCTCTTACATGATCCACCACCTGGAATACATATTTTAAAACAAAAATGAGGGTTAGACCTTGTGGTCTAAGTGAGAAAAATCCCTGTTAGTTTACAAACCATTTATATAAACTTCATTCATATAAATCACGCGACACAATCATATATATCTAATCAAGCGCACATATCATGTACCTTCCCTTCTCATTCCTCCTGGCCATATTAGTTGGTAGCAAGCCAACTAATAATATACAACGCTGTACAACATCTACAGCCAAACAACGTTATACGGATTCTATAGCCAAACACACCGGTCCTAAGCCCGGCCAAAGCATTATAACACATTATAATACTCATGTAAATATAATACCTCAATATATTATAATTCACATATCAACACATAATCACCCATTTATCACATTCCCAAACCATACATATATGTATTCCAGTTAAAAACGCTTTTTAAAGTAAAACTCACCTGATTGCTTATCAACACGTTTCCAAGCCTTCTAAACAGGTTCGGTCCTTTATTCAGAATTCACAAGATCTGTAACACATAGATACAGACATTCCTTTACCACATAGAACATATAAGTCTTACTAATGCTAACAACTCTAAAGAACTCAAACCCTCAAATGTTGCTCCCAAACCCGTACTCAAGTCAAGACAACAGGATAGTCAGTCCTCATTCACTCCCTATCTAATGGTTAACAAAATACAGGTTACTGGATACTCGAAAGCATCTAAACTCTCAATATTGGCCAAACAGCAAAAGTATCCGGACACTACAGAATTATCCGGACAACACAACTTTTTCGGACAATCAAGACTTTTCCGGACAATCAATACAATCCGGACATCATCCGGATACCAAAGTAATCCGGATACCATCCGGTATCCAATTCTATCCGGAAAACATAGGAAAAGGAACTTACCCGGATAAAAGACTTGTCCGGACACCAACGAAGAACTACCCGGATACCATCAAAGAACTACCCGGACACCTTCAACAAAACTATCCGGACACCTTCATACTGTGTCCGGACACCTCTGTCGGTTTCATCACTTTCGACCCAGAATCAACAGAAATCACTACTGGACGTGTAATCGGTTATTCTACTCTGATAGAAACTACCTATTGGTAATTACAGACATAAAACATACAAGAAACATACCTTAATTTTACTTCCAATTGCACCAATTTGGATCCCTAGCTTTTTAACTTTCTTCCTTCTTCTTTTCTCTCAAAACACACACTAACACACACTGCAAAACTGATCTTTATGAAATATCTGAATTGCCTTAAGATATTATCTACTAAATTTTACCCTTTTAACCCTTATTCTATTCTTTAATGACCATAAACCCTTTTAACTTATAAATTTACTTAACTTACCTAAAATAGAAACTTTTAGGTTAAATAAATTTAACGGAACTAGGATTTTAACTAACAAACTTACCCGGGGTATTACACTGAGGCACAAGATGCCTCTGCTCGAGGATCAGAGGGAAATCCTTCCGCCCCCAACGTACAAACAAGGGAGAAAGAAGGTGTCCAAGGAACAGGGACTCACTCTAGGGACGAATGTGTTCCCCCAGAGGTTACACCAAGTCTGCATGTATCAAGGGATGAGTTCCAAACCCTTGTCACCTCTGTGGACAATACGTTGAAGGAGTTGAAAAGCTCCTTTGATTCTTTTGCAGGTACTACATCCAGGGCCTTAAACGAAATGAACACCAAAATGGACAACCTGTCCACAGAGGTGCAAAATGCCTTAGCCCAGATGAGAACAACTGATGATACCTCTGCTGCATCTGCTGCCACTGAATTCGGGAAAGCCGCCACCTCTGCATTCAAAACCTCTATCAAACTCTTCCTTGAAACGATGAATGCCAAAGCCTCCACCTCTAAGAGCCTTACCCCTGAAGACCTAAAGAAGGCATTAGAGGAAGTTCAAGAGCAAACTATGCAACAAACTCTGGCCATGAAGCCTTCTGACTATATGACCAGAGCTCAGCTGACAGAGCTTGGGCAAGGAATACTTGATCAAATGACAGAATTCATCCGAGCCTTCACTGCTGCCAACGCAAACTATGTCAAAGAATTCAGGACAAGTGTGGGCAAAATGCGCTTCAAGATAGAAGCAGAGGTCCAGACCCTTCTTGGCCTCTGTGACGATCTATGCGCCAAGATGATAGCCGCAGGGACAGTACCGCCTAAGAAACCCGAGGCTTCGTGCGAGCAGAGGGTACTAAAGAAAAGGGTCAGGATGACTCTGATGATGACTCTGATGATTCATCAGATCATCCTGAGGGGGAGAATCAAAGGGAAAAACCAAGGGAGAAAGCTGCAAGCAGAGGTCTACCAGAACCACCTGTATCCACAGAACCCCTGAACCAAGTCCCCCCAACAACTCAAACCCAAGGAGGAAACCAACAACAAACCACAAAGGCTACAACCACCTCTGTGGAAACCCCTCAAGAAACCCCAATCCAAACCCATGTACCTGAAACCAACCAAGATCAACAACAGAAGACCACAGAGGCAACACCCACCTCTGTGGAAACAACCTCTGTATTCGGAGCAGATGTCCCAACCCGTGAAGAATTCCAAATCCTAACATCCTCCGAAGAAGATCAACCATCCCAATCACCAAAACCAAAATCACCAGAAGAACTCCCCTCTCCAACACCAAAAACACCAGAAGCTGCAACAACAAAACCCCCATCTCCCACACCCAAAACCAAAACCATTGCTCACAAAAGAAAACATCTGAGCAAAACCACAGAAGCCTCACCAACAAAACCCACATCACCAATCAAGTCCTCAGAAACACAAGTGCCAAAACCTACAGAGGCAACCCCCAAAACTACAAAGGCACCCTCAGAAATCCAAAAGACAAATCCCACAGAGGCAACCCCATCTCTATAAGAAGATCTTCAGCCGAAGACAAAAGACAAAGGCAAGGGGATAATGACAGAGGAACCCAAAAAGAAGAATCCCAAGCATCAACCAGCAGAAAAATTGATGAAGAGCTCTTTCGATGCATATATGACACCAAAGCCAGAACAAGAAGACTGGGCTTTCGGTGTTACCCCTCTGTCAAATATACATGTTCTAGATCCGAAGGCAAAAGTCACAGAGGATCGAGTAGCCCAAATCAAGAAGCGAATGGATGCTATGCGCAGACCCATGCCTCCACCCGGTGCACCTCCACAACAAATGGAAGAAGTGGTGTACAGATATCTGTACAACAGAAGTGCCAGAGATATTATGCCCACAACCATTCAAGATCCCCACTTCCATGTTGACCTCGAGAACACCTTCACAAGAACAACACCCAATCCAAAACATCAAGTCTTCTCAGAGTCCAAAATCGACAAGGTCATATACTGTAGGTTTTCTCAAACCAGAACCACACCTAAGGTTTCCTATAACATCTATAAGGTCAAAAGGGAGGACAGAACCGTGACCCAATTCTCAGATGCTGATCTATGAAATCTAAGTCCCTACGACCTACCCGACCTTCTCAACTGGACGAAAGAGAACTTCACAACAGATGCACATCGAAGGGCATACAGGGTGATAAGGAAAGCCATGCATGAGAAACTTCTGCTATACAGCCCCGTCGACTTCCAATTAGGACGAGATCGTGGAGTAAGAAACCTAAATCTCCACCCACCAGAAAATGACTGCCCATCCTCTATCATACCGAACTCGATTATTACATCTCCAAGAGTTGGGTTAGTCTATCAAGATCCTGCTGGGAACTCAAGACTGTTCATAGAGATGGACTGTCAGAAGTACGCAACAAGTACTTTGACAGAGTTTAGAGCAAGCCTCGTGGAGCACAGAGGAACAGAGCAAATGAATCAGGCTCTCGCAGATAGACTGATAGAGGTCATCGACCAAGTAATCAACTTCAGAAACCTCTGCATCAGATTCTATCACGAGCTTAGAGAGTTAGGATTCGACAATAGAAGCTTCAACGACTTCAAAGACGCCAACGTCTGATATCCTCTACCAACCTCTACAAATCTTTCCTTTCATAATGTACTCAAATGTAAGTGCCTCTGGCATATCTTATGTATGAAAGAAATGTAAAATCTTTTGAGGTATATTGTTTCACCTCTTGTTATGTACTTAGCCTAAAACTCTGCACTTTTCAATTTTTTATTTTTCAATACTTAGGGGGAGATTGTTAGCTCCAATCTTTCTGTTAATAGAAGTATTGAAAAATAGGCTAAGTATAGAAGTCTTCGACAGAGGCTCTGGAGAGTAGCCGAGTAATCGAGAAGACAGAAGTCTTCGACAGAGGCTCTGCCGGGTTAGCCAAGAAGACCGAAGTGAAGAAGCAACATAAGACTCTTCTAAGCGGACAAGGCCACAGAGCTTCTGTCATACTTGACAGAGCCTCTGTGGTGAAAAGAAGATCTACGCAAAAGATCTAAACAAGGACAAACGTGCTTCTTACAATATCTGCCATTCGAAGGTTCTAAAGATCATTCTGACAAGGCGTGACCTGACAACTCCACATGTCAAGCTCTGATAGGTTTCAGCCTAAAGCAGAATACGGGGCATTTAATGCACGTTGTATCAACAGTAACAGAATAGTGTATTACTACATTCCAACAACTGTTCATCAACTGTATCTTAGTACCTTCAGTCCTTGTTGTCCAGATCTTGTCCCCTTTAGAAGTAGTATAAATAGAAGACTCATGTTGAGTTCTTCTATTAAGCTTTGCACGACACACACACCTTTAGAGCAGATTCTTATCAAACCTTTCGGTGTTCTTGGTGTTCTTATTTATATCAAATACAGTAAATCTTTTAGAAATCTATCTGTTATTTACATATTGCTTATTTGATATTGTGTGTTATTCTACCTCACAAATATCTTTCAGTTATTTAAATACGCTTCCGCATTATATCTTATCTGAACTAACTGAAAGAATCATCATTGTTAAGCAAAACGGGAACCAACATCTTGCAATGACAGAGATATAATCCGAGGATCAGAAAAAGGGTCTTTGGATTTCTTATCTCTTTCAAGAAAGTTCAACTTCAACATACAGGTCAACGCTTTAAGACAAATGTGCAAAGACAAAAGTACACCTCAGTACTTTTCAGAAGACCTGCTTCCATCCTGCCTTCCAAGCTCTGCTTGACAAGTGTCCATGCATTTAATGCATGAGGCACTATATAAAGAGGTCATCTCCTTCCTTGCAACCTCACCAGATTACAGACTCTTCAAGCTCTCAAGTGCTGGCATTTCTCTCTCTCAGAAGTTCATTTGTTTTCTTAGTGTTTTACAATTGTTCTTCATTCTCTGTGTGACTTTGTGTTAGATTATTTGAACATATTTTATCTGTTATGTTCCGCAACAATCAATAGTTTATGTGTGTAATTCTTATTTGATGTTTTTCAATAAAAGAATTAAATTAAGTGAAATTTTTTGTGTATTGTATTCAACCCCCCCTTCTACAATACTTGTTTACCATTGCTACTCAATAGCTGGGACCAACAAATTTTCTCTTTCCTACATATTTTATAAACATTTAAGCCCTAAATCATGTTTTAAAATGTTATATTTGGGTTTATGTTCTCTTCCATTAGAATGTTGTTTTAATATATCACTATCACAATGTTTAAAATGAATGAGTGAATGAAAAGGTGATTTTCAACTTTCCACACTTAATGTCACTAATGAGACTTGAGATTATTGTCGTAGAAGGCACTCATGTGCCTCAAACACTAAAGGTTCGTGAAAGCACTAACCTTAATAATCACGCTCGCTACCCCTTGAGTCCTTGACCCAGAAGGGGTGTTTCCCATAGATCCACAAAGGGACACAACCCTCGTAACCCCTCGTCTTTCGTTAATCCTAGGTTCAAGTATGCTTATAAAAATGTGCTTTCCACATCTCCTAAATGTATTATTGTTTAACGAAAACTCTTTCAGTCTCATTAAAATCTCAATTTCACCAAAAATGACAGTATAACATTAAAATTTACCAACAAGAGGAAAATTACATTTTAACATGAAACATCCAAATGTTAGAAATTTATTTGAATTGAGATGTTTTTGCTTGCTAAAAGAGCCATGAAAGATATTTGCTTCTCCTTCATTTATTTTTTCATGTTGCATTGCATAAAAATATCATTTATTTAAAATAAATTGTGGGTAAGAAATTTTAATAAAAAAAATAATGTTTAAATAAACTAATAAATGAATTAAATTTAATAATAATAATAATAATAATAATTAATATTAAAAGAAACAAATAAATAAATTAAATTAAACAAAAATTGATTTAATTTATATATATTTATTTGTGAAACGCATTGCTAAACTTGTAAGACCTTGCAAACCACATGACATGTCATGTCATCTTGCAGGACCTTGTGCAAGACGTGTGTAGTAGGAGTGAGCATCGAAACTGGGTACCCGTCTTTGGAATCGGAACCGCTCTGGAACTGCCGGTTCCAGAACCGGAACCGATGTGATTGGTTCCGGTTCCTAAAATACGGAACCGATTAAGACTGGTTCCGGTTCTGGTTCTCATTTTTTTGGAACCGTTATCCGTTGGGTACCCGGTCCTGCTATTTTTTAATAAAAACTATTTATATATTTATTATATTTATATATTTAATGATGTGGTATCAGTTTTGTATCTTTATTAGGTGTTTTATTCGTTTTCATCCAAGTATTTTATTTGAGGTGTTGACGACTTGACATAAAGACGTGAATTGTTATGTAAGTCGTTTTATTGATGTCAAGACTCAATACTCGAGAGTTTCTTATTTATTTATGTAATAATTAGTTTTTATCGGATTATTTTTTATCATTTGTTGTATTTATTACTTTATGTTGGTACTTTATAGTTTGCAATAGACTTAAAATTACAATTTTATTGGATGAATTGTTAAAAAAAATTAAAAAAGTTGACATTGGGTACCCGGAACCGTCGGTTCCGGTTCCGGTTCCAAAATATAAAGAACCGATGTAAGCGGTTCCGGTTCCGATTCTTTCATTCTAGGAACCGCCGGTTCCGGTTCCGATTCCATGAATTTTAGCCGGGTACCCGGTTATGCTCACCCCCTAGTGTGTAGATGCTCTTAGATCTCGGCTTTTAGGGGCAGAACTAAAAAATCAATATAAAGAGAGCTAAAAAACAATATAAGAAAATTGGTAATTCCAACGTTGGCAATATCCTTTACATAGATATGTGTTTGTTTGTTGGTTTTTTTTTTGTTAAATGCTTACCCGTAGATAATAGCTATTAAAACAAATTACAGTTTTACATATTAATAATTATATTTTACATATTTTCTTTTAAATATAAATTATTCAACTAATTAGTTAACTACCACTTAAATAATTAGATTTATTATAGATTTATTATTTGCCTAAGAAACCAAATACAAAGTTATTAACTCATCCCACTACGATAAAATCAAGTTTATAGGACACCAAAAGTGTTTAAACGTCCTAATGGACTATTTAATATGACCTAAGTTTATAAGACTAAACCTTTAATCCTTTATGTGTCAGATCCGAAGGTATTGTAAAAAGTTTATAGAATGTAGCATCTTAAAAATTTAAGACATTTTTGAAACAATGTGTCTTATTAGTTTCCCTATAAACACATGTTTTTATAGCAAATTTGTTTATAATACACTTTTTCAAACAATGTTATATAAAGAGCTAATATGACACTTTGTTTCAAAAGTGTTCTAATTTTTTTTAAGATGACCAAAAGCGTCAAATGAACTTATTACAACATCAATAGATAGGACACATAAGTGTTAGGTCCTATAAACTTAAGTTTTATAAAGTAGTCTATTAGAACACTTAAATATTTTTGCTATCCTATAAACTCAATTTTATTGTAGTGCCTTAGGATTTGGGCAAAATGTTAAGAGGGTGAGAGTTTGATGGACCAATAACAATAAGTCTTTGTTGGTCCCGAGAGGCCTATACAAGTTTGTAGAAGGGGGGGTTGAATACAAACACACAGATTTTACTTTTCTAAATTGTTTATTGATAAATCATTAACAATTTACAGCTTGTTGCGGAGATAAGATTAAGGATAAACCTAAATCTAAACAAGTTGGAACACTAAGGTTTCTTGCACTAAGAAAGATAAGGAAATTACTAATAATAACCTATCTTGAGATAAGAGATATGAACTTGTCCAGAGTTAGCAAGTTACTTCAAAAGAAGTGAGTTCATCTCTTTATATACTGCATGCATTTAATGCAAGTCAGTATATACTTTACACGTGTCATCAGCTGGTTGGTTGCATGTCATTGACCTTGGTTGACAACCTTAGTAGCCGTAAGGATGAACAGTGTAGTATCAGAGTTGTTGAACGGTTTCAGATATTCGGAGGTTCTTTTCTGACAGTTCGTACGGAGGCGTGCAAGGGTGGTTAAGACAAAAGTACTTTGTACGGAGGACTTCATGATCAGCTTTCGTTGATACAACGATTATCATTTACTATTCAGCAGATGATAAAGTTCAGCGATAGCTGAAGTCTTGTACTTGATACTTCACGTTGAGTGGACAAATCTGAGTCTTCGCTGATCCGCATCAGTTCATTAGGAGACTTGTCGCTGGTTCTTGAGCTTGATCTTCGACTTCAGCGTAGAACCTTTGTTGACGTGAAACTTGTCTTCATGGATCATAAGTAAACAACTAACTTATCAGCGATCATCATAATGACTGAACAGACTCAGCGCGTTAATGATGAACAGTGTTCGCTGAATGTTTAAACTAAAAAGCGAGAGTTCCTATCAGCGGTACTGGAAGATCTTAGTACTTATCAGCGATAGTGAAACTCTGATACATATGGTTTACTTACAATTTTCACTAAGTATATAAGAGAGGGTCATTATCAAATCACTGAGGGTTTGGATCAACAATCTCCCCCTATTTGATTATGACATAGCAACAAAGAAAATTGCTATTTAATGAAAACATAAGGATAAAAAGAACTCATAAAATATTTGTCCCTTTTACTGTTTTCTGGGATCTTTTCAGTACTGATGGAGTAAAGTACGTTCGCTGAAATCTTTCTTTAAAATATTGAATCAGGTTACAAAGAAGAACAGAAAGATTACAAGTACAAGCGAAATAATTTACAAGTACAGAAGGATAACTGATACATTAGAGAAAAAGGAGATTATATCAGTTTTCAAAAGGTTCTTCCTTAATGAGAAGTTCATCAAGGGTCTTGTCAGTGGGGATCATCCAGCCAGGGACATTTACTCCTTGATTTTTTAACTTCAGAGCAGCTTCAAAAATCAAGGGCTTCAGGTGTCTAGCTTTGACGTCGTGTCTGACTTCACACCAGTGTACGAGATCTCTGAGTTGTTCGATTGGAGCGATGTGGAGCTCAGAGACACGTTGAAAGTGAGGATTTCCATCATAGTCTAAAAAGAATATACCATATGGATCACTTACCACTGTGCCAGGGATGAAGGTTTCTCCAGGTGGTAGGGAGGTGTCAAGCATTGAAAGATCAGCATCAGGGCCAAGAACTTCAGCACGAGAGAAACCAATACCTGTTTCATTTCGAATGATTGGACCTGAATCAGAAACTTTCTTCTTCTTAGCAGAGGCTTTCTTCGGTTGAGGAAGAGTAGGAGGGATATCCACAGCAGATGAGAGCAAGTCGATCTGTTTGTTTAAGATCATCTCAACATGGCTTTTGAATTTTGAGCGTGATCCCTGAATGGCTAATTTTGTTTCTAACCATTCAGAGAGACCAAACTTTTCTAAAGAAGCAGCATAGAAGGTTTGCTTGGTTTTGTCATCTCTGTAGATATCCACTTCAACAACAGGAACATCAACGAACAATTTTCCTCTGATGTTGGCTTTGATTATCTTGGATGGTCTTGATCGATAGGTCAGCATTTGATTAGCCCATTCCAAGGTTATATCAGAGACCTTTGTCTTTTCTCTAACGATCTCTTGAGCATCATCCCAGAGCTGACGTTGAACATCAATGGGAACTCTTTTCAGCTTGGGGTCTTTGATTGATCGTTGAGTAAGCTTGATGGCGTATTCTCTGTCTCTCTCTTCAGCTTCCTTTATTTCAGCGATGAGGAGTTCAGCTCTGAGGTGTTCCTTGTATTCAGCTTTTAAAATTCTGAACTTAGGAGGAACTGAAGGCAGTTGATCACGCCTTAGAATGATTCGCTGATCCTTGAATCGCTTTATTATTTCTTCTCTTCTCTTTTGATCCTCTTCACTCAGCTTTTGAGGAGCTGAGGAAGGTCTGTTTCTGTGCGAGAGGGGTTGTTCTTCTGGTTCATCAGTCTCAGAGATTAAATCCAAGACTGGGATTATGTCTTCAGCGGCAGCTGGAATTATTGGTGAAGTCGCAGTTGTAGAGCCTTCAGCGATATCCTCAAACAGGGGAGAGGACTGACAAACCGGCTTTTCAAGCAAGATCGCCAGATTTTCAAATTCAGCGAGGCCTTTGCCTTTGCTTTTCTCAGCGCCAGAGGCTGAGGGCTTTGTCTTTGTCTTCTCCCCTGAAGGTTCTTTTATTAAGATTCCCTTAAGAGCTTTGATCCTTGGGGCAGGTTTGACGATAAAGAAATCATCGTCATCTTCATCATCATCATCATCCTTTCTTGGAGAGAAGGATGGTTCATCTTCAGGGATGTCGATGTCTTCATCTTCTTCTGCTTCGGATTCCTCAGCATCTTCTTCGAGTTGCTCCCCCTCAGATACAGAGGCGAGCTTCTCGGTTCCCTCAGGGTTTTCATCTCCCTGAGGTCCAGCGGTTAGATCTTCATTCCTCTCTCCCCTGATAGATTCATCATGGGAAAGGTCTTCAGCGCTCTTGTTTAGATCTTCAGCGCTCTTCTTCCTGGTATGTTCAGCGCTCTTCTCCCCCTCTTTCTCATGATGACTGGGGAAGGAATGGGTAGACTCAGCGTTGGTGTTATCTCTGTCTTCTGGGCCAGAGATTTTCACACAACCTTCAAGCTTTGCTATTCTGTCTTCTAGGCCAGAAATAGCAGGCGTAATTTTCTTCAGCTCTGTGCGATCCGCCGCTGTGAAAGATTTCAAAATAGGGGCAGGGGCAGGGGCAGGAGCAGGAGCTGGAGTTCTTGCCTTGTTGAGCAGTTCTTCGATCATTGTCTTCATAGAACTAACGTCGGTCTTTACAGAGCCTAAGTCAGTCTTGACCGCTGACATATCACCCTCGAGTGTTCCAACCGATGTCTTCAGCGTTGTTACTTCGCTGGACACGGTCGAAACTGAGCTTTTGAGGCTGGTGTAGTCAGTGTAGATGTCAGAGAGTACTTTGGCAAAATCGGCGAGAGTCTTATCAAGTCCCTTGATGTCTTCAGTGGAAGCTTTCTTCTCCACTACCGTTGTCAGCTTTGTCAAATTTTCTCCAGCGTTTGTTACAGCTGTAGAATTGTTGGAGAGTGTGGTGGTGAGACTGGTCAGCTTTGTTTCCACAGACTTCAGAGACTCGTTGATGTCTCCCAAATTAGGACCTGTAACACATAAGTACTTGTGAACAAAGGAAAGCTCAGAAGTTTCAGGTTTAGTTACAGTGTATATGGGTTGATTTGTACCTGCAGGAGGATTGGCGAAATCGTCAAAGTTGCGGACTCCTGAATAATGTTCCATATCCTCTTCGAAAGTTCGGTGAGGAATGGTGATCTCTGCAGGTCCTGTCTTCATCATTTGATGAGAAGCGTCAGCGGTAGCTTCTGGAATGATGGCATCTCCAGTGTTAGCTGGAGGAGTGTCCAAAGAAGTGGAGGGAGGAGCGAAGGATAAGATTGGGATTCGGGTACTGAGTTCAACGTTGGAATCGCTGACAATCACTTCATCAGTCTTTTGAGAGACTGAGGGAGGTTGGGTAGTTTCCAAGTTTCTAACCTCAGCGTTTAGAGACGTTGAAGTCTGGATTGGAGGGATGGCTTGAACGGGTGTGGCAGAGCGTACCACGGAACTTTCCTTCAACTCTTCAAAATGAGCTGAGGAGTCTTCAGCATGGAATTGCTGGGGTTGCTCCTTGGTTTTCTTGATCCTTTTGGAATCAAGTTGGGTGTGGGAGGGTTTCCTTTTCTTAGAAGGAGAGGATTTTGTGGTCGGGGTATCAGCGATGGGTATTGTCGCTGAAGGAGCCACAGAAAGCGGAGAATTTAGAAGAGTGAGAAGAGTAGAGAGACGTACCTCATTTGCGACAGGCTTAAAGTCGAGAACCTTAGGGCCAATCTGAGAAAGTTTCAGATCACCCTCTTCAGGATAGCTGTCCTTTAGGCCATATTGAAAGATGGCGCTGATGAATCGTGGGTAAGGAACCCATGCTGGTCTGTCAGCGGCAGAATCGACACGTTGAATCAGGTCATCATAAATAATGGAGGCCCAGTCAATGTTTAGACCTTTCAGCAGTGCGTATCCCATGGACTGCTGAGGTTGGGCGGCTTGATCAGAAGAGCCGGACTTCGCTGTCATGTAGCTGATCAGGTGTGCGAAGATGAAGTTCATCTCGCTGGGCATTTTGGATTTCTTTATCAGCGTCAGCTTCTTCTCAGGCTTCTTGTCCCTTCCAATATCCCAGATATAACCCATTGCGTCAAGGAAAGCAATGATTTCTTCTTTGTCAGCGTGCTTCTTGTGGTCAAGGAATGGAACGAAGGGTTTTTCTTTGGTAGCATTTGGGAAGTTCAGGGCTTTTCGGATTATGGCAGGGGTTATCTTGATGGTGCCATACTCAGTATCGCTGAGTATGCAGTCGATGGTTTTGGATGCATCTTTGGCAGAGGGTAGCTCAGTGTGTCTGGCAGAGTACCAGAACTGGGATAAGAGCCGCTGACTGGCAGGAGGTGTTATGGTCAGGGCTGTGTAGATGGGGCTGTTCTTCAGAAAACTCACAGCATCGTCCAGATGTGATACTTGCTTCCGAGGAGGAAACTCGAGAAGAGCTGAGAGGTTGTTGGCCTTAGTCCAATCAAGTTGATCTAGCTCGAACTTAACCTGAGGGGCTTTGACGATGTCCACTTCCTCAGAGTTAGTGGAGATGGACTCAGCGGTGACATTGATCTTTGAAGATGCCATTTCTCTGTATTATCAGTTCAACCAAAGATGTTAACAAATAAGAATTGTCTTAGTATGGAAAGAATTTCCATTAAGATTTTTCGAATTTTGTCCATTTCATTCAGACATAAATGTATTAATGAAGATTAGGGTTTTTCTTGATTTTTGAAATGAAATGTAAAACCCATAAAGTCTTGTATTCCAGTTTCTAAAAGAAAAACTGGATACGAATGAAGAACAAGTTTAAGATTTAGATTTAAAACTTGAAGAACAACCATGAAATGGTTGTGTTCATAAAACCATGAAAGAAATGATTTTATTTTACAAAGTTCTTTTGTTTGATCTTGTTAAAACAAAGAGAAGATCGAAAACAAGTTATACGCATTTGATAAAAGATAAGAACATATTAACCTTGAAGTTTTGATGAGGAAGATGATGAAGAGTTCTTGAGGTTTTTGAGAGCACAAATGCAACAGTGATTTATTTTCTTGCGGAGAAAGATTGTTCGCGTAAAAGACAAATATAAACCAAGAGTTGTTTATATAGGGAGTTTTAGAGAGAGAAAACCTTGAGCGGGTAAAGGTTTTCATCATGACACGGACACGTGTTTGCATTTGATTGGAAGTTTGAACGAAACGTGCAAACGTGTGTCAGAAAGAAATCGTGCCTGGTGTTATCCGTTGCAATGACGTCACAACTGTCCTTTCACATTCTTTTAGGATGTCTCTGAGGTTTTGAAAGCTCAGGGACTCTTTTGAAAAACATGAAGCACTGAATAGAAAATATCAGTGAAGGTTTAAAGAATTTTCAAAATATCGTTGTTAAGGAAGAGATATTCAGCGATGCAATTTATTTTGAAATCTTGCATTTACATGCGATTGTCAGAGAGAGAAAACATACCTGGATATCAGTTTTACCAAGTTTATTCAGAGAGAAGATGATGAAATGGATTATATAAGTTGATTTTATCCCCAAGGCTATACAAGATTGTATAAACGTATCGCTGATCAAATGTGAACCACTGAAGATTTTACCCTTCAAAGTTCAGCATTCCAAGCTCGCTGATGAGAAAGTTGAATCTTGTCTCATCAAGAGGTTTGGTAAATAAATCAGCTAACTGATAATCAGTTGGGATAAAATGAAGTTCTATATCACCATTCATCACATGATCTCTGATAAAATGATATCTGATTTCTATGTGTTTTGTCTTTGAGTGTAGCACTGGATTGTTTGCTATAGTGATGGCACTAGTGCTGTCGCAATAGATTGGAATTTTGGAGAGCTGAAGATCATAGTCTAGTAGCTGATTTCTCATCCACAAGACTTGAGAACAACAGCTTCCAGCGGCTACATATTCAGCTTCAGATGTGGAAGTGGACACTGAGTTTTGCTTCTTACTTGTCCAACTTACCAGCTTTCCACCCAGGAGCTGACATCCTCCTGTGGTGCTTTTCCTATCCATTTTGCAACCTGCAAAATCACTGTCTGAATAGGCGGTTAGATCGAATCCTGAGTCTTTGGGATACCAAAGACCTAGATTCGTTGTACCCTTAAGATATCGAAAGATTCGCTTTACAGCTTTCATATGGGATATCTTAGGTTCAGCTTGATACCGTGCGCACAGACATGTTGCAAACATAATATCGGGTCGGCTAGCTGTAAGATACAATAGTGAGCCGATCATCCCACGGTACAGCGTGACATTGACAGGAACACCCTTTGTGTCCTTATCAAGTGTCAGCGGTGGTGCCATAGGGGTTTTCATAGCTGAACTTTCAGTTAAGTCGAATTTCTTCAGCATATCTTTAACATATTTTCCCTGATTTATAAAAGTTCCTTTTTCAGTTTGCTTAATCTGAAGACCAAGGAAATATGTTAGTTCACCCATCATGCTCATTTTATACTCATCTTTCATTCTATCAGTGAAACGAGTACAATGCTCAGGGTTAGTAGAACCAAATATAATGTCATCAACATATATTTGAACTAAAATGATATGACCTTTCACTTTTCTAAAAAATAAAGTTTTGTCAATCTTTCCTCTCTCAAATTTTTCAATATGGAGATAAGTAGAGAGAGTATCATACCATGCACGAGGAGCTTGCTTTAAGACATAAAGTGCCTTGTCCAGTTTATAAACGTAACCTGGACGCTTAGGATCTGAGAATCCTGGAGGTTGTTCCACATACACTTCTTCATTCAGCTTTCCATTCAGAAACGCTGACTTAACATCCATCTGATGTACAGTGAAGTTTTTGTGTACAACATATGCTAAGAAAAGACGAATAGATTCAAGTCTTGCTACTGGAGCAAAAGTTTCGTCATAATCTATGCCTTCCTCTTGCCTGTATCCCTGAGCAACAAGACGAGCTTTGTTGCGAGTTACAGTACCATGTTCGTCCAACTTGTTTCGATAGACCCACTTAGTGCCTATCACCGTTTTGTCAGTTGGTCTACGAACGAGTTTCCAAACTTTGTTTCTTTCGAATTCAGTCAGCTCTTCTTGCATAGCGCTGACCCAGTTTGGATCTCTGAGGGCATCATCTATTTTCTTTGGTTCAGTTAGAGAAATAAAGTTAACAAATAAACAAATATTACCTGCACTTCTACGAGTCTGAATACCAGCGTTGGGATCACCAAGAATTTGATCGATTGGGTGATTTACAGTCCATCGCTGAGCCGGAGCATACGTTGCTGACTCAGTCTAAACTGGAGAAACTGAAGATGAGGCTTCAGCTACTTCTGGATTATCAGCTAAGAGAGGAATGTTTGCATTTGTCACTTCATTCACTGATTGCTGAGAAATAGACGGAATTTCTGAGACATTTGGATCAACTGCAGGTATAGTGTTTATAGGAACAGCTGAGACCCATGATGTTTCAGCTTCACTGTTCTGCATATTTGGAATGATAGTGGGACTATCATCTTCTACTGGATGAGCATGAGGAGTGGGAATATCTTCTGAATCACCAAGATGAGAAAACATCCATTGATTCAGTTCTTCTGTATCAGCGTTTGGTTTAGAGTTCGCTGAACGGGATTCGTCAAACGTGACGTGAATAGTTTCTTCTACAGTTTGTCTTCTACGGTTGAAGACTCTGAAGGCTTTGGAGACTGAGGAGTATCCAAGAAAGATTCCATCATCAGCCTTAGGATCAAACTTTCCAAGAGCATCTCTGTTGTTCAGTATGAAACACTGACATCCAAAGATGTGAAGAAAGCTGATTGAAGGCTTTCTCCCATGAAAAAGTTCATAGGCTGTCTTTTTGAATCTTTTAACTATCAACGACCTGTTTTGCGTAAAACAAGCAGTGTTGACAGCTTCTGCCCAAAACTGAGTAGGCAGGTGAGAATCGCTGAGCATTGAACGTGCAGCTTCAATAATTGTTCTATTTCTTCTTTCAGCGACTCCATTTTGTTGCGGTGTTCTCACTGACGAAAAGTTGTGAGAAATACCCTTACTCTCAAGGAAGGAATCAAGAGAACTGTTTTTGAATTCAGTTCCATGATCACTCCTTATTGAGCGAACAGTCATATTGTTCAGAGTTTCCATCTTCCGAACAAAGGTGATGAGTTCTTCAGGGGTGTCACTCTTAGAACGGAGAAACATTACCCATGTGTAACGAGAGAATTCATCAACTATGACCAGCGTATATTTCTTTCCAGCGATGGATTGTTTGTTAACGGGGCCAAACAAATCCATATGGAGTAGTTGTAGAGGAGATGACACTGAGGAGACTTGCTTTGACTTGAAGCTTGCCTTGGTCTGCTTCCCTTTTTTCACACGCTGAACATAAAGACTCTTTGGCGTATGAATGCTGAGGTAGACCAGTGACTAACTCTTTGGAGGAAAGAGTATTCAGTGTCTTGAAATTTAGATGTGAGAGCCTCTTGTGCCATAGCCAGTTGACATCAGAAGATGCCTTTGAGAAGAAACAGGAGTTCTCAGTGGTTGTTGAGTCCATGTTTATTACATAAACATTTTCCAAACGATAACCGCTGAGAGCTATATTCTCCTTTTTGTCAGAGACAAAGCAGGATTCCTTAGTGAAAATCACTTTGTTATCCATGTCACAAAGCTGACTGATGCTCAGAAGATTATGCTTCAGCCCTTCAACATATGCGACTCTTCTGAAGGAGGTTGTACCATTTGAGAGTACACCATACCCTCGAGTGTGTCCTTTTCCATTTCCACCGAAAGTCACAGAGGGACCCTTCTCTTCCTTGTATTCAGCGAGCAGGTTTTTCTTTCCAGTCATGTGTCTAGAGCATCCGCTATCGAGATACCAGATACCCTTCTTAACCTGCATTTACAAAGGAATATTAGTTTTGCTTGGGGACCCACTTAACCATGTATACACGTTTGTCAGTGGAAGTAGTTGGAATGGAAGGTTCAGCGGTCTTCGCAGCATTTGAAGATTCAGCTTTGTCTTTCTTCACTTTGGTTAATTTCTTAACCTCAGTGGTAGGAGTCACCTTGACCTGATTTGCACCAGGGTTGGTCTTCTTTGCCTTGGGGGCAATCTTCACCTTAGCTATCTTTTCAGCTTTGGTGGCTGTGGGGCACTTACTAGCAATATGATCGGTAAGTCCACAGTGATAACATTTCCTATAACTAAAAGTAGTTCTAGGACCACTTGTATGCTGAGCTTTTAATTTTGAATTAGAAGTGCCAGCACCAAGTAAACTATTGGCTTTAGAAATGGGACGAACATTCAGTTCTTCAGATTTCTTACCAAGGATATCCACTCTGAGTCTAGGAGTAGATCGCTGAATAGATCCAGAGATCAGCTTTCTAGAGCCAGAGGGATAGGTCACTGAGGCTTTAGAAGCATTCAGCTTTGGTACTAAGGTACCCTTCTGAGGATTTTGATAAATAACAATTCCTTTACCTTTGTCTTTAGAGACAGAGGTAGGTTTTGAATAAACCATTTTCTCCTTACCTTTTGAGGAGGTAGGAGTTTCCTCAGGGATTGGTGTAATGGACGAGGAGCACTGAGATGATGAAGTGTCAGCGACTGAGGATACGAACGTTCCAAATTTAAGCATTGAACGTTCAGTGGTTGGTTTTGGAGTATCATATTTATAACCCAGACCACGTTTATCACTCAGAGGAATCTGAGCCTTAATTATCTCAGTGATCTTTGTTGAAGAATTACACCATCCTTCAACAGTAGCTTGTTCAGCTTTTAATGCAGCGATAGCTTCTGCTCGTTCGATTTTGACTAGCTGATTTAAATAGACTTGATCTTTAAAATCATTTTCAATTTTAGAAAGCTTTTCTATTTGAAGGTGACAGTTTTTAAGCTTTTCAGCGAGATCAAGATTTTGGTTTTCAACCACAGCTTTGCCGTTCATGGCTTCGTATAAACTTCTAGTCAATAGATCGATTTTACGGAGACTATCAGCTTCATCAATATTTGCAATATTGGTAAAGAAAGAAGGTGATACCTGAATGGCAGATGTTGAAGTGGAGAGAATGTCTGAACTTTCTTCCTCTTCTTCAATCTTGGCCATGAGACATTGATTTGCTTCATCATCTTCAGAATCAGATGATGAGGCTTCTTCATCAGAAGCAGCCCAATCATAGTCAGCCATCAGGCCTTTTCCTTTCTTCTTAAAGCTTTTCAGCTTTGCATACTTCTCCTTCAGCTTTAAGTATTTGTCATCTTTATTCCTCGGAACAAAGGATTTCTTTGTGAAAACTGAAGGTCTCATGATTTTCTTTGACCTGCACTCATTAGCGAAATGACCTGTCTTTTCGCAGTTGAAACAAGTAGCAGTAGCCTTATCAACAAAAGCTGATGATTTAGGCTTGTCAGTTATGGAAAGAGGTTTGTTCTTTCTAAACATTTTCTTCTTGGCGAATCTCCTGAACTTTTTAGTTAGGAGAGCCAAGGATTCATCATCATCTGAAGAATCAGAATCTGATGACCTTTCAGAGTTACTCTCTAACTCAGTGATAGTGACCGAAGGTCGCTGAGTAGAAGGTTCCTCTGAGATTAAAGCAACATGGGTGCTTTTGGAATCTTTTACAAGATTCTTCTTAAGATGGCTAGATTGCTCATGATTCAGCAACGTGCCATATAAGGTAGCAAGGGTCATTGATCTTAGATCCTTTGACAGCTTGAGACACATGGAATAATTGTCCCAGCTTTCAGGTAAACATTCTAGAAACTTTGTCAGCACTTCAAAGTTAGAATATTCCTTACCAACAGTTTTCAGATCTATAATTAAACAATTAAAACGTTGGTGAACTTCAGAGAGAGTTTCATTCTTACCAGAAATGAAGCTTTCGTATTGTCTTACCAGGTTGATCTTTCTTGAGTCCTGGACTTCAGACGTTCCTTCATACTGAACACATATTGTGTCCCACATGGCTTTTGATGATTTCAGGTTCATGACGGAATGGTAGACTTCGTCAGGAAGGGCCATGGATAGTATGGATCTGGCTTTTGTATCTATAGCCACTTTCTTCTTATCTTCGTCGGTCCACTGATGGATTTCTTTAGGAATCAGCCTTTCTGGAATAGCAGCTCTAGTTGCAGTGGCTGGAACTAAAGGATCAATTGTTACAGGGATGTGTGGGCCGTTCTCAAGATAGTAAGGTATAGTAGGGTCTACACCTTCTAACAAGAGTGTCATCCTGTTTTTCCATAAGTTGAAGTTATCTCTAGAAAATCTAGGGGGTTTTGCAAGAGAACCATTGTCTATATAATTTGTGTTTGTGTGGGAGGCCATTTTCAGATAATAGCAAGGAAGAGAAATATCTTAGATTAGATCTTGTTTATGAGATTAAACAAATCTGCTCTGATACCACTTGTTGGTCCCGAGAGGCCTATACAAGTTTGTAGAAGGGGGGTTGAATACAAACACACAGATTTTACTTTTCTAAATTGTTTATTGATAAATCATTAACAATTTACAGCTTGTTGCGGAGACAAGATTAAGGATAAACCTAAATCTAAACAAGTTGGAACACTAAGGTTTCTTGCACTAAGAAAGATAAGGAAATTACTAATAATAACCTATCTTGAGATAAGAGATATGAACTTGTCCAGAGTTAGCAAGTTACTTCAAAAGAAGTGAGTTCATCTCTTTATATACTGCATGCATTTAATGCAAGTCAGTATATACTTTACACGTGTCATCAGCTGGTTGGTTGCATGTCATTGACCTTGGTTGACAACCTTAGTAGCCGTAAGGATGAACAGTGTAGTATCAGAGTTGTTGTACGATTTAAGATATTCGGAGGTTCTTTTCTGACATTTCGTACGGAGGCGTGCAAGGGTGGTTAAGACAAAAGTACTTTGTACGGAGGACTTCATGATCAGCTTTCGTTGATACAACGATTATCATTTACTATTCAGCAGATGATAAAGTACAGCGATAGGTGAAGTCTTGCGATAGCTGAAGTCTTGTACTTGATACTTCACGTTGATTGGACAAATCTGAGTCTTCGCTGATCCGCATCAGTTCATTAGGAGACTTGTCGCTGGTTCTTGAGCTTGATCTTCGACTTCAGCGTAGAACCTTTGTTGACGTGAAACTTGTCTTCAAGGATCATAAGTAAACAACTAACTTATCAGCGATCATCATAATGACTGAACAGACTCAGCGCGTTAATGATGAACAGTGTTCGCTGAATGTTTAAACTAAAAAGCGAGAGTTCCTATCAGCGGTACTGGAAGATCTTAGTACTTATCAGCGATAGTGAAACTCTGATACATATTGTTTACTTACAATTTTCACTAAGTATATAAGAGAGGGCCATTATCAAATCACTGAGGGTTTGGATCAACAGTCTTTTTATATAAGTAATATTGGGTTTGGTGTAAACTTAGAGGGGGCTTGGCACCACCTTATCGTTATTGTATAGGCCCCGTTGTTGTCTTTTACATAATCTAAGAAGGGAGTACATGAGTTTTGATCAACAAGAGTTGGATGATGGGAAATACGTCACAACAGTAACAATAAATGAGGAATAAACATTCGTTGGACAAAACTTTATCGACTTATATAAACTTTTGAGGATGCAAACAAATAGGGTATACTAAATGCAATAACATCAAGCCCCCTTATTTGAAATAAGCAATAGTAAGCACAAACTTAACACACAAATTTTAGTCTGGAACATCCCTCAAGACGATAGTAAAAACCACGGGAACCTTAGACCACTTAAAGTCCACCACGTCCAATATATCAAGCAACACAAAAGTGTAGGGTCTGATTTACATGGTCAAACAAATAACAATAAACCATAGTGCAAATTGACCAGATACAACAAATGCAAATTAACAAGATCTAGATATTTTATATTGCACTCCAATCAGTTATACCGATCCATAAACGTAAATATACCTGTTATAACATATATACCATCAAATAACAAAGTCACATATAAATCGAGACAACAAAATTTAACGTGGTTCTACTATCGATGTGATAGTGTACATCTCCAAGGAGAGAGAAAGAGAGAGAGAGAGAGAGAGAGATCGTTTTATTACTAACCAAGAATGATTACAATGTGTTTAAGAGATCCTTGGATCAATGATTAGCTACCCCAATGTTTCCCAAAACAATAGTAAGTTAACTAAAAACAAAGGAAACCTAAATGGAAACGAATCGTGTGATACCCTGGCAAAACAAACCAAAAGCCATTTGTGCAGACAACTGGACAAGGAGGTCAGGCAACTTGGTCATGCAACCTATGTCTCTTCGGGAAGTCGTCCGCCATGGGCTTCTGAGTGTCGATCACGACATAAGGTCAAGGCATGGGGGCGACCTTGTGTCATGCGACAAATATCGCCCCAAAAGTGGCCCTAACACTCAGATAGTCTTCGTTTACTTTTCTTGCCATGTTTGGAGCCCAGGCGGCCTGTGATGCCCCAAGAGTGGTCCGACATGGGTTTTCGACTTCTTGCATCTATCACTTGTACACTTGGCTGTAATATTTGTGCATCATCACAAAAAACAGTTTTTGCAACAAAAAATCTTCTGTAGATGAAATTAGAGGCACACGACAATCATCATACTCTTGGAGCAAATCAACAAGAAGTATGAAATCAAATTAAAAGGAAAAGACGAAAAATATCACCCAGAAAAACTTACCTCTGTAGAGCAGAAAAGGGACAAGCTTCGGACCTCCAAAACCGATCTCCAACTTTGAGAATGTAGAAACAAGTGTTATTAAGCCCTCGTCCAAAAATCACGACGACCGAGCATTCAATCTTCGGGAATAAGCAAAACGACACGATTGTGCTTGGCTGAAAAGCGCAACCAAACTTATCTTCTATTTTTCTCTCTCTCATATTTGTGGACTTTATCTTATGTTAGAAAACGCTAGGATACAAGACAATATATACTTTGTATTGAGCCACTATTATTTTTAAGTATCCCTCATGGACTAGAAATAATTAATAATCCAAAATTGCAACCACTTGAAAAGGACGAAATTGGATATGATCGAAAGACAATTAGAAGATGAAAAATACTTAGCACAAAATAACCAGATAGACAAATGGTTGAAAGTTAGGGCGTTAAATGCTCAATAGTTGGAGGGAACTATTAAGTTGTTGAGTATTTATTTCATAATGTTTTTTAACTTAATTTCATGATTATTGCTGACATTATTTACTACTTTTGATTGAGAATGCTTGTAAGACAATATGGTAGTTATTATTGTTTCAGGGTGTTACAAATTTGATATCAACTTGGAGGATATTGTTATATAACTGATATCTCATCCCATATCTGTTGTGTATTACTTAAAATTAGTCATTATTGTTAAGGATAATATCGACCATTTTGTTCTTTTCAAGTACACACAAATATCACACTAACAATCAATCGAGATTTTTTTAGCTTACACGATATATCTATTAATAGTTTATAGTTTTCACAAAAGATAAAACACAACCTTGTTTGTTTTAAGCATGATAACGATATCTTGTCAAAGCAAGTGTAGTTGAAAACGTAAACTTTAATACGAGCCTTGATAATTATATGTTTTTTAAAGTTATATAAAAAATTTTGTACAAAAAGGTTGATACCGGCAACCCCAACCGGCTGCCTATCCATAATGTGGGGGGCATACATGACTTACTCAGCGGTTGTGGCTATGGAGGTGTCTTGGGTTCGAACCAGAGACCTTCTGCTTTTTGTACAAATATGCCCCCACCCATTAACAACTGAGCTACACGCCATTGGCTATATAAAACTTTTTATATATTTTTTAAGATTGTAACTGAAGTAGGATATCATTAGGTGTTTAGATGTGTTCTAGAAGTGATTATTTGTAATTTAACATTCCAAATGGGGCTAACTAAGAGCATCCACAGACGTCTTGTACAAGGCCTTGCAAGATGACATGACATGCATGCCATGTGGTTTGCAGGTTTAGCAAGACATTTCACAAACAAATATATATAAAACAAAATCATTTTGTTTAATTTAGTTTATTTATTTGTTTGTTTAAACATTAATTATTGATATGTTTATTAAATTTAATTCATTTATTAGTTTATTTGAACATTATTTTTTTTTATTAAAATTTCTTACCCACAACTTATTTTAAATAAATGATATTTTTATGCAATATTTTTTTATTTAAACTACTAAAATAAAAATACATTAATATAAAAAATTACGAAAATACAAATATTAAGAGCATTCACACAAGTTTTGCAAGACCCTTGCAAGATGACATGTCATGCCATGTCGCTTGCAAGGCCTTGCAAGACCAACCTCATCTTTCTAAATTAGAAAGTCCTTTCACAAAATAAATATATTAAACAATAACATTTTTTAATTTAATTAATTTGTTTATTTGTTATTTAAACATTAATTATTAATATGTTTATTATTTATATAATAATTTATTAGTATAGAAAGGAGTTTGGTCTTGCATGTGTGTGGAAGTTGTTATTGCAAAGCTGATGTGGTATTTTAAAAATGAGTATGGTCTTGCATGTGTGTGGATGGTCTAATCCTGATAAGAGTATTAGGGCCTGTTTGGAAGTGGCTTAATTGGCTTAATAGAATGTATAGCTTATTCGCTAAGCCATACACACCTGTTTGGAACTGGCTTAATCACAAAGATTGTAACTTATTCGCTCAGCTCTCTAGGATCACATTTATGCACTCAGCCAAGACTATCCCCAAAATGCCCTTCTCCTTCACTTCACACTTAACAGAAAAGAAAAGAAAAACTCAGATCTCTTCCCACTGCTCCCTCCCTCCCTTCATCCATGGCTCACCGTTGCTCCCTCCATCGTCGACATCGGACTGAAAATTAGATATGGGAAAGGGAAAGCTAACCACGCATTGCTGAACATCGGAAATCAGATAAGATCTGGACGTCTTCTGTGTTGATAAAATCGGACTGAAAATCAGAAAAAATGGTTGCAACGCATATGAGATGAACAAATGCAGGTCTTCTTGATGAGGGTTTCAGAGGTCTTGTCATGGCGGTGGGTGCCCTAGCTCCGGTGATCTGGATGGATCAGTAGTTTCCTTTATCTTTCTTTTCATCTCCCTGAAAATCAAATGGTGTCCACGATCTTGTTTCACGGTTCTTTTCATCTCCCTCTTCCCAATTTTTTTTCACAGTTTCTTTTCATCTCCTTCTTCTCAATTTTTTTCACAGTATCTATGAGAGAGAATTGATGAAATTATGAAGGGGGTTATCTTTGGATTTTTAATTGGAGCTAATATACAATTATGAGAGATGTTATATTTGGTTTTTTTCAAATCTAAATATACCATTAAGAGTCGAGTTATATTTTTTTTAATCGGAGCCAAATATACAATGAGGGGTAAAATAGTCATTTATTACATTCAGACCGTTTATACAACACATCAAACAAACAACAAAATATCTAAATCTATACAGACAGATTAATCCATACAATCAACTTTATCCATACAGGACTTAGGGTGTGTTTACTTATGACTTATTGAGCTTATTGGAGAAAATGGCTTATTCGCACAGACAAAATTGGGTGTTTACTTACGACTTAATGGGACAGCAACCATCTTATTCGCTCAGTTGGTTTATGGCACTTGTCCCCATTAAGCTGAAAATATGACCATTCTACCCTTTCTTCTCCATTTCTTCTCCTCCATTTCTCCAGCTCTCTCTCGGCGACATCAACCTCTTTCCCATTTCTATCGCCTCCATTTCTCCAGCCCTCTCTCGGCGACAGCTTCTTCCGGAAGCGGCGGTTCTCCATTTCTTCTCCGGCAGCGGCAGCGGGTTTCTTCCCCATTTCTTCTCGGTAATTTCTTCTCCTCCATTTCTCCAGCTCTCTCTCGGCGACAACTTCTTCCGGCAGCGGCGGCGGTCTTCTCCATTTCTTCTCCGGCGGCGGCGGCGGCAACGGGTTTCTTCCCCATTTCTTCTCGGTAATTTCTTCTCCATTACTTCTCGGTGATTCAGAGGTTGTTGCATTAAGAGGTAAACAAACAGCTCCTAAATAACATCCATTTCCAGTTCCATTAACAAACCTTCGATTCCATTATGCAATGATGTTTGATTCTGTTTGTTAGGAATGAAGAAATGGTTTGACTTTATGGTCAAACTGACTTCTTTGTAACTTCAATTTTAAAACTGATTTTGCTGCTGATTTTTATTTTTGTGAGCTATTGTGATTTTTGCTGCTATTGTAAAACTGATTTTGCTGCTGATTTTTAAAACTATATGCTACTGATTTTGCTGTCCATTTTGTTAGCTTCTAGTGTGATTTTTGCTGCTATTGTTATTTTTGTGAGCTATTGTGATTTTTGCTGATTTTGCTGTTATTTTTGCTACTGATTGATGTATAAAACAGCTTATAATTCATACTCAGGGGTAAATCGGTCATTTCTGCTATTCAGATTGTTGATTCAGATAAAAAAGTAAACAACAGGAACAATTTATCCAGACAGAAAAATTTAACCAGACAGACACATTTATCCATACAGGACTTAATGAAAATTTTGGTAAACAACCCCTTAATAAAAAACCAACCAAACAGCCCCTTAGTGCCTTTGATTAAAGGATGTTCTCTACCCTTTTCCTCCTATTTTCTATTTCAATCGACAAACTACCTTTTAGATGTTTATGAACCAAAATTGGTTTCAAAAAACCTTTAATAATAAGTTATTAAAAATGGATTTTTTTAATTACCTTGAAAGGTTCAACTGATTTGGTGTTTATAGGTCATTAATACAAGTCTTTTTAAGGTTATTGAGATTTTTCACAGCTCTATACTATTAATTGGGGTACGTGTAAGCTAACCCAGATACCGCACTTGCTAATATTTTTACTGAATAAAATATTGTTTGCTAAAAGTTTCAAATTATAAGAGAAATAATATTTATTATTTCTACCAGTAAAAATCTTTGAAATTAAATGTTTAAAAAACAATAATATTTTATTTTAATAATATAATTAACGTTGTAATTTTAAAAATAGGGAAGTTGGAGTTGAATTAGGTTTGTCTCTATTTTGAAGAAATTAAAAGAACCAAATAATACTTTATTGAGTAAATTATAGATTTGGTCCATGTGATTTGCAAACGACCTTCTATTCTTTTCGTTAAATACGATAACAAAACTGCCTTTTTCTTATTTAAAGATTTTTATTACAAATACTTTAAAAGAAAACCTTAACAATTGTTGTCTCTCTTTTAATAATATCTCTCGCAGACAGTCTTCACCATCTACAACGAAACATCAATGGTGGATCTAGGAATTTTTCTTGGTATGGGTACTGTTAAGGTATATAAAGTCCCGTAAAGCCGTCCAATGTATTTTTAGCCTAATTCCACTGTTTCGGGGGATTTTCGTACTTATCAAATTGGGGTGTGCAAAAACCCGAATAGTCTGAAATCCGAACTCGAATCCGAACCGAAAATAAGGTGTCTTTGCAAACCCGAAATCCGAAACCCGACTTTTTTGGGAAATATTTGAGTTCGGGTTAGGAAAACCCTAAACAATATACATATATAATTTAAATATTATATAACTATATTTATTTATCAACTTATCTTTTGAAAATCGTAAATTCTAGTCGGTCGAAATGCTTTCTAGTTTCTAACTTTACTATCCTTATCAAACTGACTGCATGTCCGTGAGGATCCCACCAAAGCGCCTTCTACTCCTAATAGGCCACGAACTAAATCATTCTTAACAAGTCCATAAGGAGCGATCTCATTTTTTTCATCGGATCCGGGTAGAGACCAAAGATCTTGAGTGACTGATCCGACAGAACAACTCAAAAAGATAAAGAAGTATCGTTAATTTCTTCATGTTCGTTCCAAGTTCGAAGTACCAATTGTACAAATAATAATCCACTCCACACTCCACTTTTGTCATATATTCCATACATCACACTAAATAGATATCATATTCATGGAATACGATTCACTTATTCATCAATCTCTAAATCGATTGAATTTATATAAATACTTTTTGCATTATAATAATACTTGAACCCGACCGACATCAACCCAAAACCGACCAACCCAAACCAGAACCAATCCGAAACCTAAATTTCGGGTCTTGATTTCCATATCCAAAACCCGATCGGGTTTTTGGTTTACCCACCTGAACCCATCCGATCTGCCCGATACACATCACTATTATCAAGTACCCATTTTCACACCTCATTCAGGATCTATAAAATATCATAAATAAACCCGAATTTTATATATTTCCAATCCAAATCGAGCTAGCCTTATATGATCCTATCCGGTTGGGTTGGGTTGGGTCCCTGCCCAAAACAACGCCACAAACAGTCAAAACACCCATACTCTAATTAGCATATACATTCATTCTCATGTAAATTACGTTTTTAGTCCATATGATTTGTTGAAATTTTTTATATTAGTCCTTGTGGTTTCAAAATTATGATTTTCATCTCTATAATATATAATTCATTACTTTTTTCGTCTTTATAATTTAAATATTATTAATTTTTTTTATCCCTATGGTTTAAATTTCATTTCTATATTAGTCGTTCATACTTAAAAGTAGGGTTTTTGATCTCAGAAACGAAAATAGAAATAAATTGCAAACGAAAACTGAAATTTTAAAACTACATGGACGAAATCCGTAATTTTAACAAACTACAGGGACAAAAACGTAATTTACTCTTTAAAAAAAAAGAAGCCAAAAGAATAAACACTGCTCGTTTTACACCCAAAAAAGAAAACGATTATCCATGGCATGGCGATAATTTCAAGATACACGTATCTACACTCTTCTGATTGACACACGTGAAACACTTCCCCTAAATTTTCACTATGTCGCCGTCGGCCAACAATTCCACCGTTGCCGGCGACGGTTGTCTGTGTCAAGATGCCGGCGACGGACGGAAAAGCTGTCCACAATGCCGGAAGAACTCAAAGAAGACTAGTCTAAAATCGTCTTCGTCTTCCTACGCTTTGTTAAGCTTCGAATCGTTTCCGGTTGAAGATTATGATAAGCGATGGAGGATCTTCACTGCCTCTGTTAAAGGATTCGCCATTGGAGCTGGTATTAAAGGCGGACTATCTCTCTTTGCAATCCTTGCTCGATTGCGGCGTCGACGATCGTTATCGTCTGTTAAGTAAGTGATTTCAGCTTCTGTATATGCTATTAGATCTTTCGGTTTTTAATTTTGTGTAACTGTTCCTTGGAGAAGGAAAATCGATTGATCAATTGGACTAATTTTTAGTTGAATTTTGATGCAAGTTTTTCGAGGAATTCTCACAAATTCATCGAAGTTGATAACAATTACTACAGACAGAAATATGTTCATGTCAATTTTGTTATGAAAATCCGTACAGTTTTGAGTTTCAAAAATGCTAGGTTTAGCCCCACAAAAAAGTTAAATTTGATCTTTGTCGGATCATAGGGCCTACTTCTCTCAAGGCTAATTGCTAGCACCGTGAAAACGTGCAAAATTTTGAATCGATATGATTAATATTACAATTTGGTAATTTAGGTGTGGCAACTCACTGGTCACTGCTCATGTAGAAAATTCATTATAGTCAGCCTAACTAGTCACATGAACTTTGGAGATCAAACATCAATATCTCAACTTCAATATTTATGAGGAGTCTGTATCATTCATATAGTACTAGGTTGGAGAAACATTATTTTCATGGTTTGTGGGAATTTATAGGGGTTGGTGGATTGTTTTGTTAGAAAATGACCTCATTGCAATTCTTTACTGAAAAGGGTAAAATTTAGTTTATCCAAGATATGTGTGTTGATTATTTTCTTCCAAAATAGTAAAAGGGAATATTGATTGTACAAGTTTTACATATCGATGTTTTTGGTTCAGGAAGGTGCAAATGGCTTCTGGTGGTCAGGATTTGATTTTGGCACTGAAAGAAACAATCAGATATGGTCTCTTCCTTGGCACTTTTGCTGGGACATTTGTTTCGGTTGATGAGCTTATAGCTTCTTTGGGAGGACACCACAGGTGGAGAACTTAAAAATGCTGAAGAGAGCTTTTGAAATCATCATAATCAGTCTTTCTCTGAAATAGTTTGTTTTTTCTTGTGATTTTTGTTTAATATGACTTTGAATGTGCAATAATAATATTTCAGAACAGCAAGATGGAGGGCTTTATTAGCAGGGGCAATAGCTGGACCTTCAATGCTTCTCACTGGATTCAACACACAGCACACAAGCTTGGCAGTTTATATTTTTATGCGTGCAGCTGTCTTGGCATCACGTTGTGGAATAAAAAGCAAGAAATTTGGACGCATTTGTAAACCTCTCACTTGGGCCCATGGAGACCTATTCCTTATGTGTCTCTCCTCTACCCAAATATTGTATGTCAACTTTTCCTCCTCAAGATTTCACAGATTTCTCTATCTCTTCATTAAATATATTTTATATTTACAATGTGGCTTCCCCAGGTGTGCGTACATATTAAAGCAGGATAGTTTACCTCAGACATACAAATCATTTCTGAATAAACATGGTGGAAAGGACCCAATTATCCTTCAAGGTATTAGAGATATTGCTTGTGGGGTACCTTTTACTAATCTAGAGCAGATACAGAAGTATTACAAGAGCACAGGCGTTGATGTGATGCTCGACCCTCAAATGAAAGTTCCCTGTTCGGTATGATCTTTCTTCCAGAAGTATTACAAAAATCGTGTAAAATGTTATAAAGGGTAATATGGTAATCTTTGATAACTGAATCTAACAGGTGTAAGTTTTGGTTGCAGATCATACATGAAAATCAATCATGTAGTTGGCATGCGTTTTCATTCTTTCTCCAAGCATACAAAAGAGCAGTACCGGTTTATCTTCCAGTTTATTTGATTCCTGCACTTATAGTACATCGCCAAGGACTTGCAAAACGGTATGTGATATTTTTCTTTCTTTTAGCAAACTTTATCATGTGGGACAACCTACAACTTACATTTTCCCTTGTGTCATTTATAATAGAGTTCTTTTGGCATATTAAAGTTATATTATAAGTGTGTTCTGCTATAGGGATAATAAACTCTTTTTCTTTTAAACTTATTATTATTGTTTACCTGATGCAGGCCTTTCACAATATTGGCAAAAGGTCTTTTAGGTACTGCAAGATCAAGTCTGTTTCTCTCTACATACTGTACTTCTGCCTGGTGAGCTTCAGTTAACACATACACTTCATCTTTCTGTTACCAATTAACCCACCTCTTAACTTATGAGAGATTTAGATTTCGTGGAAGGATTTGGAATTGGAATCTTTGGTGTGTTTGGTTTGTATGATTTGAAATGAAATTGAATTCCATTTTTATAATAATTTATAAGAACAAATTATAAATAATTAAGTTACCTTTTCATTAATTGGTTATTATAAAACAAATGTTTTCAACATATTTTATAAAATTATTACACACAAATCCTATGAAATCCCACGAAATACCGACATCCCTCATGGGATTTCTAAATCCCATTTTTGTGGGATTTCAATGAAATCTCGGGATTTCAAATCCACGCAATGCTTCAAACCAAACATGGGATTGAAATGGAATTGAATTTCAAAGCCCTCCAAATCCTATCCATCATGGGTGTTCGCGGTGCGGTTTGGGGCCAAACCGCACCGCATAAACCTCAAACCGCACCAAACCGCAAAATGCGGTGCTGTTTATGCGGTTTGTCTCTATCGCACTTTATGCATACAATCCAAAAAATTAGATGTTTAAAAATACATTTTAAATCAAAGATAAAGTGACTGTAATCCAAAATATTAAAGAGTTTTAATACATTCGATTCCCAAATACATATTGCAAATTGCGTAGTTAAAAATAGTCTAAGAAATAGAAAGATAAACTTCAAACTGAAGTTAATTTATCGAAGTCCAGAAATAAAATATTACATAAATACTAATTTATTCTATATATAATATGTAATCACTCAAACCAGTGATCTCTTTCTTCTATTCATTTAAGAGAAGGTAAACAAGATATATACAAGACTAATAAACTAAATATGGAAACCCTAATACTAAAACATGAAAGTGGATCTCTATAATACTATATCTAACACTCCTTTTCAAGTTGGAGCAAATATGTTAATCATGCCCAACTTACAAATAAAATCCACTTGCGTTTTCCGCAAAGGCTTCGTGAAAATGTCTGCAAGCTGGTGCTCGGTCCTGATGTGTACCGGTTGGATCGAAGGAGGGTCTGTTCGTGTTCTCACGACACGATCTCTAATGAGATGACAGTCAACCTCAATATGTTTGGTCCTCTCATGGAATACTTGGTTCTTGGCTATGTGTATGGCTGACTGGTTATCGCAATACAGTCTCATCAAGTCATTTGTAATTACTCCAAGCTCTCTTAGGAGTCTCCTTACCCACGTCATTTCACATGACACATCTGCCATGGCCCTGTATTCTGATTCGGCACTTGACCTGGAGACAATATGTTGTTTCTTGCTTTTCCAGGAAACTAGATTTCCTCCAACGAATACACAATACCCTGTAGTCGATCTCCTAGAAACGGGACAGCCAACCAAATCTGCATCCGAGAAACCAGATATCCTGCCATCTCCTTCTTCAGTAAATGCACCCACTCGACAATGTCTCTGGTTTGAATAGAGTATCCCTAATTCTGGTGTGGCCTTAGCGCTGCATCCCAATGACCCGTATAGGGAGTGGACATAAATTGGCTCAAGACACTAACCGAGAATGATATATCTGGTCGAGTAACAGTCAAATAGTTTAACTTTCCAACAAGTCTCCTGTATCGATCTTTCATAATATTTCCATCATTTGGAAGAAGTTTTCGTATAACGAGCATCGGACTGTCCACTGGCTTACACCCGAAAAGACCACACTCAGTAAGCATATCAAGAACATATTTCCGTTGAGATAGAAGAATTCCTTGTGGAGATCGAGATACTTCTATCCCAAGGAAGTAACGAAGTCGTCTAAGGTCAGTAACTTGAAACTGAGTATGTAAAACTGTTTTAACTTTGAAATTCCGGTGCTATCATTTCCAGTGATGATAATGTCATCAACATAAACCACTAATATGATTCGTTGACCCTCGTGATGTCTAAAGAAAACGGAATAATCTTGGAACTGCGAGTCATACCAAACTTCTGGAGAACATCTGAAAAACGTCCAAACCATGCTCTAGGGGACTGTTTAAGGCCATACAACGATCGTCGCAGTCGACATACCTTTGTGGCCTCCTCCTCAATAACAAACCCAGGTGGTTGTTCCATGTACACCTCCTCCTCAAGAATGCCATTAAGAAAGGCGTTCTTGACATCCAATTGATGAAGCGGCCAATGATTAATGGCAGCCAAAGCTATACAAATGCGAACAGACGACATTTTAGCTACCGGGGAAAAAGTCTCGTCATAGTCAACCTCATAGGCTTGAGAATAACCCTTTGCAACTAATCGAGCTTTCAACCGATGAAGAGAACCATCAGGATGAAGATTTACTGTGAATACCCACTTACAACTAGGGGTGAGCAATACCGGGTACCCGGCCATTTTTCATGGAACCGGAACCGGCGGTTCCTAGAAAGAAAGAACCGGAACCGGAACCGCTCCCGTCGGTTCTCATTGTTTTGGAACCGGTCCCGGAACCGCTGGGAACCGGTTCCGGGTACCCGCCTGTCAATTTTTTTTTTAATTTTTAATCAGCATTAATGAGCAACCAGGCTGAAGTTTACCTAAATTGAACAAGAAAAGTGTGTAGTAAGAATGAACAGGAATCAACATCTGCGAAAATAGATTATGAAAAGAATGCCCAAATTTGGCAAAACAAAAAAGAATGAAAACTAACCTTCATAATTGACACCAGAAGGAGAAAGAGTTGCATAGGAAACATTCAGCCATGTCAAAAGACACAAAACCCCTAATCCCAACGTCTCAAACACCCATAATCTCTTCTCCATGCTTTAAGAAATCTTTAAATTTTGTACAGAGGCATCAATAAAGATGAACATAATCCATTTGCCAAGTGATTTTTTTCAACATATTTATATAATAAGGCTGTCTTCTCCAAATCCCAAAAGACAACACCCAACATAAGAAAAGGTTATGTTCCAGAGATTACAGAAACAGAATCAGAACCCTATCAAGCAAAACCCCACCATTTGCTTTCAAACCCCGGCTTTAATCTTGTTCGAAAAGGAACAAATTTACAAAAATGTTCTTCACCCACGTCATAAAATTCTCCAACTCGAAGAACCCAAATGACAAAATTGTTGTCACTGGAATAAACACAACAACTATCAATTAAACACAATCGTTTCGAGTGAGAATGCTTTGAGGCAGAGCAAATACATTTGAAATACCTTTGAGGCTGAGCAAGTGAGCAGATCGACTTCCAGAGATGTGTGCGGTGGCTGTGGTGTGAGCAAATCGGCGGTTCGGTGGCTGTGTGCGGCGGCCGACGGCTGAGCAAATCGGCGGTTAGTGGCTGTGTCAAGGTGTGTGGCGGCGTGGTGTGAGGAGAATGTCTAAGTGAATACTGAATATGGAAACTGGAATGCATTGAATTGGAAAGTAAAACCCTAAAAGTTATTTTAGTTAGTTTATTAATTTTTTACTTAAATATTTATATGTAATAAATAATTAAATATATAGATATTTTCTATTAAAATATACCGGGTACCCGTCGGTTCCGGTTCTGGGTACCCAGCGGGACCGGGTACCCGGTCCTGGAACCGGTCCCGGCGGGTACCCAGCGGGTAGCGGTTCTAAAAAAATGAGAACCGGAATCGGACCCAGTCACATCGGTTCCGTTATTTTAAGAACCGGAACCGGAACCAGTCACACCGGTTCTGGAACCGGCAGTTCCGGAGCGGTTCCGGTTCCAAAGGCGGATACCCAGTTCTGCTGCTCACCCCTACTTACAACCCACTTTGCGTTTTCCGTGAGGAAGTTGTTCCAAATCCCAAGTATGATTCTTCTGGAGGGCTGGCTCTTCCTGCATTGCCTTAAACCATCCCGGGTGATTAAGAGCTTCAGTCACATTTCGGGGAACAATATGGCTATCAATGCTGGTTGTGTAGGCACACGACTCTGAAGAGAGGTGCGAGTAAGCAAGATAATCATGAATGGGATATCGGGTAAGAGTTCGTGTGCCTTTTCGGAAGGCAATTGGAATATCGGGGAAAGGGGCACCAGGTGGGTCATAAGGCTCGGTATGTTGTGGGAGAGGAGCACCAGGTGGGTCATAAGGCTCGGTATGTGGTGGTATAGGTGTATCGGGTACTGGGTCGGGGACAGTATCAGGCGATGGTATGTGTGTATCAGGTAGTGAAATGGGAGACTCACCAGAATCATGATACACAGATAAGGACTCTTGGGTCTCAGAATCATGATACACAGATAAGGACTCTTGGGTCTCAGGCACTTGTCTTTGTTGTTGTCGACTATACACCTTTGTGAATCTAGTATCGGTCGGTGCTATCTGAGTAGCAGTGTTTGGTGCTACTATCGGGAGGCGTAAGACTGGAGTATCAAATGACTCAAAAGGGTCGGTAATTTGCACACTCTGGAGCACTACTAATAGGGGTTCCAAAGAAGGGACTCGATTCATTAAAGGTGACATCGGCACATGTGAAATATCTACGAAGGGTTGGACTATAACAACGATAGCCTTTTTGCACACGTGAATACCCAAGGAACACACACTTGATAGCACGCGCTGCAAGTTTATTAGTTTATTACGTCCCGGGCGATGATCATAAACATAAGATACACATCCAAATATTTTAGGAGTCAAGGGAAAAGGAAGGAGTGCCTTTGGGAAATAGAATGGAAAAAGGTGTCTTCCCTATAAGGACAGAAGATGGCATACGGTTAATAAGATAATTAGTTGTAAGAACCGCATCAGCCCAAAAACTTTGTGGTACATTATAGTGAATTATCGTAGTGCGAGCCACATCTAGTAGATGGCGGTTCTTTCGTTCAGCAATGCCGTTCTGCTGGGGTGTGTATGCACATGATGATTCATGTATAATACCATGCTCAGAAAGGTAACTTGTAAAATCACGGGAGAAATATTCTTTTGCATTATCAGATCGTAATGTTTTAATAGAAACATCAAACTGGGTTCTGACATAGGCATAGAATTCACGAAAGATAGAAAATATTTCATCACGAGATTTAAGTAAGTAAACCCATGTTGCACGAGAAAATTCATCCACAAATGTAATGAAATATTTAAAACCATTTGTAGAAGTAATAGGACACGGTCCCCATACATCGGAATGAATGAGTTCAAACAATGAGTTGACTCAACTAGACTTGCTAGGGGGATATGAACAACGAGTGTGTTTACCTAACTGACATGACTCGCATGTTAACTCACGAACAGATAAAAGATCCGGTCTTAATTGTTTCAGAACAAGCAAAGAAGGGTGGCCTAACCGACAGTGCACCTCCCTAATGCTAGAATCACAAAGATGTGTAGCTGGAGATCGCAACATAGATAAGCGATAAAGACCATGAGATTCAAAACCTCAACTGGTTTGTTCCCAAATCCTGAAAAACACAATGTGTAGGAAAAAATGTGACGGAACAATTAAGTTTTCGGGTAATCTGACTAACAGACATTAGACTTTCCGGGAAGGTAGGAACATAAAGAACAGATGATAAGTTTAGGTTTGATATATTGCTAGTGGATCCTATGCCCATGATTTGACATGAAGATCCATTAGCAAGTCGAACGGGGTTATGGGATATATTAGTTTCAAGATTGGACAGAAGGTCTTTGTTCCCGGTCATGTGATATGTGGCTCCCGAATCAATAATCCAAGACGGTGAGCATGCAGAGAGACAATTAGGTGTGATACCTGATTGTGTTGTACTAGCACAAACTATCGATTGTTGTACCGGAACCTCGTCTCTCATTTCGGCAGATTTTGGAAGTGTTCCGGAAGATTTCGAGCACTTTTAACAGATCCCGACGTGTTCCAACAAGTTTTGAAGTGTTTCGGCACGTTCAAGAGGTTTCCGGCAGGTTTGAGGGTATTTCCGGCAGGTTCTTAAGGTTTCCCAAAGGTTCTGGAGTTTCCAGCAGGTTCCGGGGCGTTTTCGGCGTGTTCTGAAGGTTTCCGGAAGATTCCGGCAGGATCTGGGCTGTTTCGGCAGCTTCTGGTCGGTTGAGGCTGGAGTTCCTGTAGGGTTCCGGCAGCGGCAGCGGCAGCTGGGTTTCTGGTAGGGTTCCGGCGAAGTCGGCTAGGGTTCTGGCGAGATCTGGAAACACCCAAATCAGGTGCAATGATCTGTTTTGTGGTTCACGTATCTGGAAACAAAGAGGAAAACAAGGTAGGAAATAGGGAAATGGAGAGAACTGATCTGTTTGAGGACAACAGCAAACCAAAGTCAGCAGTGAATCTGGAAGAGGTCGAGGTCGCCGGCGGCAGTGGTGGCTCTGGACAAGGTTAACAACGGTGGTGGCAGATCTGGAAAAGGAGGGTGGCGGCTAGGGTTCCGGCAGCGGCGGCGGCAGAGATTCGGGCGGTGGCGGCGGCTAGGGTTCCGTCATGGCTCTGATACCATGTAATCACTCAAACCAATGATCTCTTTCTTCTATTCATTTAAGAGAAGGTAAACAAGATATATACAAGACTTATAAACTAAATATGGAAACCTAATACTAAAACATGAAAGTGGATCTCTATAATACTATATCTAACATAATACATATGTTATATATAAAACTAAAAAATATAAAATATAAAAAAATGCGGTTTGAACCGTGGTTTGATAACTTAAAACCGCAAACCGCACCGGATAGTGCAAGTTCTAAACCGCGCTTTGCGGTGCGGTGTGGACGGTTTGTGCGGTTTGGATGAACACCCTACTATCCATTCCTATAAACCAAACGGGACCTGAGGACATATTTTGATTTTTACGGTTGTGGTAATTAGTTGGCACGTAAGCTGGCCCATTGCGACAAAAGAATCTGGATCAAGGACTTCCATTATAACATTGAAATATTTTTGTTCGAGAAAATATTGAATTAATGTGGTTGATGCTGCTATTGTTTATCAGGGTGTGGACATGCTTCCTTTTCAGGCTTTTCAAGAGATGTAACGTCACGATGCTAGCACTCGGCACGGTAATACCGCTTTCTCATTTTCTTGATTAACATACACCAAAAAGTGGCTGGATTATATAAGATTCACTTGTGATTTGTAAAGGTCAATTTTGTTACAATTTCGAAATTGACTACAAATGTGGATTAACTCTAGAGGTGGCCAAAAATCGGTCCCGGTCCCAAATAGTGATCTCGTAACTGGTCCCGGTCCCGACCCAAGTATGAAGGCCTGGGTATGAGAATCGGTCCCACTTATTTTTTTTAAATTGATTTTTAACTTATATTTTTTTTGAAGAATTTGGTCAATCAAATACAGTAAAAAAATACGTTTTATTATAATTGGATCAATCAAATACACAAAAAAACATGTTTTTGTTATAGAATATTTAATTGGGTCAACCGAATGCACTAAAAATATGATTTTATTATAATACACTTAATAAAATACACTTAAAATATGATTTTATTATAATACACTTAATAAAATACACTTAAAAAGTTAAATTTATAAATAAATTTCAATGAAAAATTGGGCCGGTCCTATAACCGATCCCGGGCCAGGTCGGGCCTTGTTTTCGAAAACCTTAAACGGCGGTCCCAAACCGTCCCAGGCTGGTTCCAAGTCGGTCCCGGTCCTCCGCCGGTCGCGAGCGACCGGACCCTTTTTGCCATCTCTAATTAACTCCCACATTGAAATAAGCAAGTACCAAAAAAGAGAAAATTGGTGCTAATATTCTATAGGAGTCTCTGAATTTGAGTTCGATAAACTTTGCTTGATTCTAGAAAGTTAACCATGGACTCTTCTTATCCGAAATTGTATTCTATTTAGGTGGATCTTTATTTGTATCAACTATATTGATTATATCCTCATAAGAGCATACCTGATACATGAAAATTTGCACATAATGTATTAATATTTCATAATATAGGGTAAAAATCAGACGAGATTGACAAAAATGTTGAACTGTGAAAACCAATCCAAACCATTCATTGACTTTCATTTTAGGCTAGGATTCGGGGTGGTATTATTGTTCATGTGTGTGTGTGTCTGTGTTTCATATATATGGACATGCTTTATTTCACATGTGAACAATTCTATCTGTTTCATATATGAAATAACATTGTTTATTGTTCACTGTGTGCATGAGTGTGTGTGTTTCATATATGAAACATATGGACACGTTTTGTTTCACATGTGAACAATTCTGTCTGTTTCATACTGAAACAACACTTTATCTTTCAGATGTATTGTTTTTTTAAGGGTGTCCTAGGCTATGCCGCCTAGACTAATCCTGGCAAATTATGACTGCATGAAATCACCCTTGATAAACTCAGTGGCCACAATTGTTGTGTACGCCTGGATTCGAACCCTGGAGAGATGAGATATTCCACCACATCCCCCACGACTGGGTGTTCGGCATCCCTCTACCTACCGCACCTTCAAATGTATTGCTTTTTAAGTATATAATATTTATATACCGCAAAATGCACACACTCCTCACTATTGGTGAGACTTGAACCCCTCACCTCCAGGAAGGTGCGGTTATTGTACCATTGGGCCAAGGTCCTTTTGGTTTTACATGTGGAACTTGTTCTCACAGTTAATAACCTCTTTCTAGTTCTCATTTGATTTGGCCTCTAATATATATATATATATATATATATAGGTAGGTAGGTAGGTAGGTAGGTAGAGGGAGGGAGGGAGAGGGAAAAACCTCAAAAAAATGAAAAACTAAGGACACCCTGGTAACCACTGTTCATCCGGACAATATGCACATGTGGATACAAGTAATTGAAGTTTTTTTATTTTGTTTTTTATGCATATGTGCATATACGCGTGTGCATGTTACAAATTACTTGTATGCACATGTGCATATACGAGTGTTCCTTAGTTTTTCATGTTTTTGCAGTTTTCCCTGAACCTGACCCTATATATATGTGTGTGTGTGTGTGTGAAGCCAAACCGAATGAAGCCGTGAACGCATATAAACACAGATATGCATAAAGTATCAAGGTTACTATCCATTTATTTATGTATTGGTTGTGCTGTTGATCATGGATGCAGTTACCAACGGGGATAGGATTGGCAATCGAGAAAAAGAGCCGGAGAATCGAGATCTCACTCTACTGCCTTGCTCGAGCCATCGAAAGCTTCTTCACAACCATGTCCGATATCGGATACATCCCACAAAAATTCAACAACTTGAAAAGAGTCGACGTCTTAATATTCAGCATCTCGACATCAATCATTATGCATTGCTACGCCATTGAAAGAGACGTTTTTCGATCCAAGTACTTGAACGTACTCGACTGGGTGTTCGGCGTCCCTCTTCCTCCATACGAAACGACAACCCCAAAACAAAAGGAGAATCAAACGAAAACTCGTGATGAATTTATACCCGATTCATTGTGAATACTTTGGTTTAATGATATACATAAAGTTAAACTGCAAGTAGGTGTTAGAAACTGTTTTTGTATGCATTGTTTCTTGATCATAGTAGCAGGAAATTTTGTATTTTTTTTAACCTTAAAGAGGGGTTTTAGGATGCTGGAAGATAAACAGCTTGTTTATTTAATATTTTTTTTATATATTGGATTAGAATCTAATTCTTTGTAGAGTTCTCTTTGGAATTTGTTATGGAACACTACTAAGGGGCCGTTTACGTAATCACTTACTCGGGTAAGTGCTTACCGGTAAAATTCAACACCATCACTTACTTTCCGGGTAAGATTTTAGTTCACCAAAATGGCATCGTATGCAACAATTTAGCCGGTAAGCGCTTACCGTGGTAAGAGCCGTCACACTCACTTACCGGGTATGACTCTCGGTCCTTGTAAGCACTTACCCGGGTAAGCATTTTGTAAACGGCCCCTAAGTGAGGCTTTCACCGACGGAAAAATTCGTTGGAAAACGTAATTTCTGGAGGATTTTCAGCAAGAGAAAACGTTTGCGGGAAAAAAACGTTCTCTGACGGATTCCCAGAAATCCGCCTCAATTTTTTTTTTCTTTTCAATTTAACCGACTTAAGTAATTAATTTGAATATTTAATTAAATTACCGGTCGATTAGTGGCAGATTTCCCATTTTAGAGATTACATCATTAAATATATTATTAAAATATTTCATATATTTAATAAAATGTTATTTTTCTCTTTTAAACATTTCATTTCAAGGTTTCTCGTTGGTGGGATACGACATTTCTCTCTTTTTGTTATCATTTTCAGAATTATCTCCAAATTTAAAAGAAATTTATATACTTTTTTTTTATTTTCCCTTTTAGAAGAAAATTTTGAAGAATCTGTTAAATTAAAAAATTACTCAAAATCCTTATTTTCTTTCATTTTAGAGAGTTAACCCATTAGGACAGGCCCAAGATGTTTGGGAGGGGAGGGGGTTTCACCCAACCAACTGACCAAGTATTAAATGAAACCGGGACAACTTCCATGCTATAAACCAAATAAAAACAACATTGAGATATTTGCATTCTTCTAAAAAACTCGTCACACAGCTGTCATGGCGAGTCATGGTACAAGACTTGTGTCTCACGTCACGTTAAGCCCATGACATACTACGGCCTAATGCGCAATTTTCGTAATGCAATATTTGATTTTTTTCCTTTACGTTTTTAATTTCTTATTTGCAAGTTTTTTAATATATAACATGATTTAACTTTCTTGTTACTATTGACTCACTGAATAACACTAAAAACATATGTTTTTTAAATATAATATAATAAATGAATTAGAAGTTTGACGTCATAAGTCACGCCTTGAAATATCATGGTCTCGCCGTGGCTCCTAAGGCTTGAGGCTTGGTATCGCCGCCACGCACACGCCTCACGTCATTTAGAACCTTGGAGATATTAATATATGCATGTAATGTAATTCTGGAATGATAATTACATTATAACCATGCCATATACATAAACATGTATTGATAACGTAAATGGATATGTTCGGTTATTTTTTATTGTGAAACATTGGTATTTAGTGATTTGCGACCGAAAAACAGATCCGTTTGAGTTAGAAAGTACGTATGAGCGATAAAAAGGAGTTTTCCATACATTGATAAGAGATGTATGGATTCTCGAGAAAAGAGGATCAATAGCGGTCCGCGTAACTATGGTGGCAAGTGATATTTCACGGGTCATGATGACGGTCTTTGTCCTTTGACCAAATGTACCAAAAACGATCAGTTAATGACAACACGTTTCTGGTGATTGTATTTTGGTGGACTGTAAAGTCTTTGGGGGATATAGTGGAAATCTCATCTATCCAGGGTTCAAATCCAGACGCCGCTAAAGCTCTTGTGGCCATAGAGGTTCACCTGTGATAGACTTCATGCCATTCGTGGTGGATTAGTAAGTGTGCGTAAGCTGACCCGAAAACCCACGGTTACCAAAAAAAGTATTTATCTAATGGCAAAATCTCTTAAAATACTATTAAAGTATTAAAACATTGAAGTTGGTTTCATATGCTAAACTCTTTTTTTTGTCTCATGCCAAAAAAACTCAATAATTAGTAATATTATCTTCAAATTAAATATATCGGAAGATATCGAAAAGATTTTGTCAAATGGGTGTAAATAGCTAAAGATTTATATGGATTTAAGAAATCCATGTGATCCCCTACTGACAGATTGAGGGATTTCTTTTCACAAATTGAAATATTGATGAAATATTATAACAAAATGTAAGCACACAGAAATCCAATATTGTTGTGATAATGAAATTTCATGCACAATATAATGATTATAGACCACGATTCATTGTTTTTTAAAATCATATATTCTCCATTATTTACGACATCCTCGACTTGGAAAAACTTGAGTACCATAAGATAGGTTCGGATGAACACACACAAATATGTAAAAACCATCAAAACTTTTTACCCTAAAAAAACCAGTCAACTATCAAGGTACAAGTAAATGCCTTGAGATTTTTGAAATGATACATTAGTCACAACCTTCATAGGGAATATCGTTAACTAGAATCTCCCAAGAACTGCGACTAAACTGGGCAATCTGAGAGCAAGCCTCCTAGAAGAAGCGCACGAGTTGCGGTATTCCATACATCCGGGAACAAATAAGATGTACCGAGACTTAAGACAGTCTTATTGGTGGCCGGGAATGAAGAAGGATATCGCCCATTTCGTGGAGCGGTGTATGACATGTTTAAAGGTTAAGGCAGAACACCAGCGACCTCATGGGGAACTCCAGTCTTCAGTGATACCAGTGTGGAAGTGGGATAATATCACCATGGATTTCGTTACCAAGTTACCGAGGACTCCAAAGGGTAATGATGCAATTTGGGTGATTGTTGATATACTCACCAAATCTGCGCATTTCTTACCAATTAAAGAGTCAGATTCCTTGGAGAAGTTAGCCCGATTGTACATTAATGAGATAGTGTCTAGGCACGGAGTGCCGCGATCCATAGTGTCTGACCTTGACAGTCGGTTCACGTCGGCATTTTGGAGAAGTTTACAACGAAAGCCTTGAAAAGGAAAATCGGGATTATCCATTACCATTTACTTATTAAACTAATCAAACAGTGGAATAAAACTCACTCGATTACAAGAAGGTGACTGACTTCAACAAAGTTAGGTTACGTTGTACTTCTATTTATGTTAGATTGAGTTGAGAATTTTCAAAACGTAAATATCGAATTGAGATGTTCAAATCCTTTCCGCCAGCCAACCCAAGAAACCATGATTACACATCTAGGTAAATGACTTGGTTATTATAACAATCAATAAATGAAACTATCAAGTGTGTTTGTTTAAGATTAATATGTTGGACAACCCGACCAACTCAATCTAATCCAACTCAACTCAACTCATATGATTTGACTTTGTATTGACTTGTTTTTCTATTTGGGTTGAATTGGGTTAAGAAATTTCAAAATGCAAATATTGAATTAGCTTATTCAAATGTCTCCAAAGTCCAAACCAACCCGACCCAAACCAACCCACGTATATTGAAACACTACTCCATTTATGACCATAAAATATAAACCGCTAATAATAATCAAGAGTATAAATGGAAGAAAGTAAAAAATAAAAAACTCAAAAAACTTATCAGCTAGCTTATGACCATTCAAATAAGACTTTTTCGATGAGCAGCTAGCACCAAACATGGCATTTATCATTTGCTAAACATTATCTGAGATAAATTTAATAAAAAGATTAAATTTAACATGATATTTTTATGGAGTGGGTATAACTTTATGATGGATTAAAGGGTTATAAACTCGCCATTTACGCGTCCGGGAAAAAGTCAATTGTGTTGATTTAAGAAATACAATATATTTTTTCAATTGGAATCAACCTTTTAAGCAAGACTCAAGACTACGTCTTAGGTGTAAGCCCGCTATAGTTTTAGACGAATTCCACCATTTCGATGACTTTTTAAGTTTTTTGGTTGATTTATCTTGTATTTCTAATATCCCGGAGCAACCTTGTTTAACGTATTCACCTTTCATACCCAAAAACGATAATACAAGTTTTCCACACATACTCGTATTCCTACATATACATTGGTTTATGTCTAGACAATATATAACTCCCAACAATATATACACAAAATGTACTAGGGTCTAGGGGTGCACAAAAACCAACCAACCCGACCAATCCAAATTGCAAATATCGAGTGAGGTTGAGTTGTACTTTTGTTTTGGTTGCGTTTGAGGTAAGGTTGAGTTGTACTTTTTGTTTTGCGTTTGCGTTTAAATAATTGGTACGGTATACCAACCAATTAGGTTGTACAAACTAAATCGGTACGGTTGATACATAAATTGGTTGGTTTGTCTCGATACAAAATTGACACCCGTAATCCCATGTATACCCCTGAAAAGTAGACCTAATAAAGATTGACAACAACTAATTCAAACAACATCATATGACACCCAAATAAAGATAAATAAAAACAGGAATATTTTACACATATGAGGGAGGTACTTTGAAATATTGAAAATCCATAGTAGTAATTAATTTAGGTTGACATGTAAATCCACCATTTATAGAAACCATATCCATATACCATTGTGTACAATACTGTTCTTAAAGGGTACAACCTAAACCTGTAATAAAAGAACAAATATTGATCAAAAAGTATGCATGTATTATTATAACAAAAATGCATTTTAGTAATATATAATTTCATTAAACTATAAAAGGTAACAACTTCTTAAAAACACATTTTGCACTCTTCTTTGTCCCCCACCCAGTACACAACACAATGGAAAACAAGTTTGCAACATAACTTTCATATCTCTCTCTCTCTCTCTATATATATATATATATAGAGAGAGAGGGGATGTGTTACATTTACAAACCAAATAGATTGTACAAACCCTACAAACCACTATATTAGAACCCTATATATAGCATATATCAAATACAAACTCAATATCTATTACAAACCTACAAACTAGCTTTTATGTGTTGAAAACTTCAATTTTTCATATACTCTTGTTGTGTTGTTTCATATGTGAAACTTTTAGCATAATTTTGTACATGGAAAAAAACATCAATATACATTTCACATAAGAACACACACATACACACCCATAATCAGAAGCAAGAACAAAACATTTGAGAAAATAAGAATCATAGCTTAAAATCATTTGAGAATATTGAGTTTGTATTTGATATTTACTCTATATACATATATATATATATATAGGGGTTAAATCAAATGAGAACCATAAATATGTTACAAACCCGTGAGAACTAATATAAAAATATTTTTTACGAGATTTTAGTTTTTTTATCAAATGCTAGGATTTAAGATATTTAGCTTCATATATTTGTTTTATAGTTTCATATGGATTTGTTCCACCAGATGAATATTTTTTACGTGTATTTTTTATTTCACCAGGTGAATCAAAATTTGTATTTTTACATGTAATCTTTTCACACGGTGAACCCGAAAATATGTTAAACAATATCTTAAATGATAGCTTTTGATGAAAAAAATCATGTAAAAAATATTTTAATATTGGTTCTCACAGGTTTATAACATATTTGCGGTTCGCATTTGATTATCTTCCTCTATATATATATATATATATAATCATTTATTTACATCTGTAATTCACCTAGACGTTCTTTTATTCTGCCATTATGCTGTAAAATTTATATATCATGATCATAAATCCTATTTTATACGATTTAACACTGTAATTTTGGTACAACACATGGATCTGAGGAACCGAAACCCTAGAAATGAAATATAATTGACCTGGTGGGAGATGGCGGCGGGTGAGGAGGATGAAGTGGAGGCAGATGAGAAACAGTCATCGGAGAAGTCCATTGAGAAACAGGTCGATCGAAGAATTCCCAATCTGGAAGAACGATACCTCCGATCGCAAACATTCCGAACAGATACGTCGCCATTATCTTCTTCAATGAATGTGTGCAGAGTCCAATCGCCACCATTATCGCAGCCAAACATATCAGAGATTTTCGCAGAGCTGCATCATCCGCCATCAATGGTCGCCGGAAATTTTGTCAAGTGGTAGTAGGGTTTATTTGAATCGAAGATTATCATCATTGAAATGGAGTGAGAGGTAGTTGGGTGGGTGGTGCATAAATGCAAGCTTTCTTTCTTAAGGGAGACAGATTTTTATTTTAAATGGAATTTTTAGTATTTAACAGGGAAATTAATTAAAATACCCAAAGTTCAAAGTTGGTTTTCAAAAATACCCAAAAACCCTACATCTATTGCCAAAATACCTATTATACCCGCGATGGGGTCCGCGATCGCGGGATGGGCCCGCGATATGGGCCGCGGTAGTTCCGCGGTGGGCCGAAAATTTCACTTTTGGCCCCTAATGTTTCATTTTTGGTCTCTCTAGTTTTTAGGTTATCATTTTATGTATTTTTCAGGTGTTTTTGCATGTTGTTACTGTTTTTTTTCACACGTATTGTCTAAGTTGTTTCAGGTATTTAATATAGAAATTAATCAAAGAAAATGTTTTCCACATTTTAATTTTTGGTCCCTTTTTTCAACTTGGGTCTTTTTTGTTTGTTAAATTACAACGTAGATCACTTATGTTTGATAAATTACAAGGGACGATAAAGTAGATAAAATCATATTATATATAAAACAAGAGCAGTAAGCATACAAGATTTATCGTCCCAATCAAGGGAAATCAATGTTCAGATCAACGGTATCATATGCTATACTTCCATGTGGTTCATACGACTCCTCGAACGTGCCTCTGACCATTAGCAGTGCCCTGCATCGCGTATGCCAACCTTGGTAGTAACCAATTGTGATCCCGTACTGCTGGTTTACATCGTTGACGATGTCCTTTGGACGAAATGACCCGCTAGCATCAAGAAATTTGTCTTTCAGTAATGCACCCAAAGTCCTTTTGGTGGCTTGTTTGTGGTTGGAATTCAGTTGCGTCCTCGAACAAGTGTGTTCGTCGTGCAACTTTCTGATGACAAACATCCCTCATTTCTCGCCCACGAACCTCGCGTACAACCTCCAATTACAATTTTCTCTCGCACATACAACTTCGTATCTGGTTTTGTCGGATCTCGGCGTGTAACTTTCGAAACCCTCTTGTATGAGCTTAATTCCGACTTGTGTGGCCAAGTCATCCTTTGAATCAAATATTGCACCTACTTGTATCCTTGAACTGTGATTATAAGGTTGAGGTTCGTAGGTTTGTGTATGGGTATCCGGGGTTGGAAGAATAGGGGCATATCAAAAAAGTCATTTAACTGACTAAATGATTTACCACTAGGGGTATATTTTTCTTCTTTTCTTCGTCCTCATCACTGTCGGTACCTGATCTGTCTATATCAGATCTACCCATTGTGAAAACATGGGTTTTGTCGTCAGCAACTCCAGCAAAACGGCATGCGTCGTCTTGTTGTTGTTGCGTCTCCGGAACAAAATTACGATAAAGTCGTTAAGACCATATGCATGAACCGAATAAACTGTTGGGTCGTAGGATGCCTGAAATTGAGAATCAGGCTTCTCCATTTGGAGGTCTTCGTTATCACCGTCGTCATCGCCTTCGTCATCACCTTCGTCATCGCCTTCGTCGCACACCGATGATTCGGCATACACAAAAAGTGATGTAGGTCTTTTCTGACTGGGCTGCAAAGTGCAGAAAACCAGAGATATCCCCATCGTTGGATAACTCCACAATAGACCCATCATCATTCTTGAACACTAACTTGCAAACAGCAGAATGGTCGATTCCACATTTTTGCATGGCGTGTGCAACAAATTTATGATAAGTATAGTTTACTTCCAGTTTTACACCCTGCTTAGATTTATAAGCAAAATTCCACTCATTGTTGTCTTGCACCCATTCACCATCGAAACAGAAATATAGCTTAGCTTTTGCAACAGATGAACTCATTTTTTCAGTAGTATCTCAAAAAGAAAATACTGAAATGATGAAGAAAGAAAGCAAGAAAGAAGGATAGAATGGATGTGAATTGCAACCACAATGAAATGGATGAATGATTATGGATTGCATTTTACTGATATTTATGGATGAAATCTCATTGAGGAAGATGAATTACAACCACAATTTGGTCTTCCAAGTACAATAATTCAACATTGATGACACAACCAAGATGAATTGCAACCACAATTTGGTCTTCCAAGTACAATAATTGTGGAAAAAAACAGTAAAAACATGCAAAAAGAACCAAAACTGAAAATTTTGTCTCCAAATCGCGGCCCCCATCGAGTGGAAGGGCCAAAAGTGAAATTTTTGGCCCACCGCGGGACTACTGCGACCCATATCACGGGCCCATCCCGCGATCGTAGACCCCATCGCGGGTATAATGGGTATTTTGGCAATAGATGTAGGGTTTTTGGGTATTTTGGCAAACCAACTTTGAACTTTGGGTATTTTAATTAGTTTCCCTATTTAATATTCTATTTTGAATATTTTACTATTATATTAACTTTTTCATTTGAATTAAAACGACATGATATACGTTATACAAAATTTATGTCATGTTATTTTTCACGTGTAACATATACTTGCATAATACTTCTTATTACAACAATTCATTTTCAAAAAAATGACTTTACACATTACTTAATGAATATATTAAATTAATTAAAAATATTCTAAATATTCATTAACATAACAATATTAAAAAGGCTTCTAGATCACAACCTATCGTGCTAATGTTTAAAAAATTATGAGAGACTATTGGTCGGGAAAAGCAACACGGGCGACCTGGCCCATGGCCTAAATCGTAGCTAGGGTTGCGCTAAATGACATGTCGTGTTTTAAACTCGATTTTGGCCCTTTTTGTGCATAGTTATTTCTCATCATCTCTCTCACTTTATTTAAGGCGATTTTGGGAGTAAGAGGGCATATATGGAAGATTCAAGAGCATTTAAAGTCACTAACTTGGAGTATATTCAAGGATGTGATTTGGTAGCTTCAAGTCTTCCTCTACCACTTGAGTGTGTGTATCGCTAAGATTGGTTCTATCAAAATTGTCTTTTAATCACACGTTCTTAAAACAATATGCATCTTTCCTTGTGGACATTTATTTTATAAGGAAGGGAGTAATACTTCATACGGTGCTTTTAATCTAGCATAGGATTTTGGTTCAATAGTTTAAGAAAATAAGGTGGTGTTTGGTTAATTGGAATTGAAATGGTAAACTCCATCAATCATATTTCATTCGTTAGTTTTAAGACGAAATTCCAATTATGTATATAGTGAAATTTATATTCTTTAGGTTTTAGTAAGAAATTTCAATTACTGTCGTCTCCATCATTTAAAAATGATTATTGTATCTTAATTTACTTTAATCCGTTATATCCTATCACGACCGTCCAGTGGCGGATTCAGAAATTTTAGTGTAGGGGGTCGGAATTTCAGTCATTGCCACGTACCCACGTGGTTAATAATGTTTTCTAATCGAATATCTTCACCTTGTTTATCTATTTGCCTAAAATTGTACTTCGTAAATTTTTTTCTTGGATGGATTGTAAGGAAGATCATTCAAAACAAAGTTTATAGGCATCGAGTGAGTAGAGTTAGGTTGGATAACATTACAAGAATCCTTACCGCCCGTACCAGTTCTCGACGTTGGTCACTTTTTTCCATTTCTAGTGAAATAAAAGAATAAGTTCACAAAATAACTAATAAACTCTAACACTAACAATTAACAAAAGGTTTAATAATTAGACGTTAACTAACAAACTCTAACCCTAACAATTGATAATTAACAAAAAAGATAATATCAACCGAGAAGCCTTAATCATAACTATTAGAAAAAAAACTTATATAAAAATAGTAAATTCAGCTATATGTTTTTGGGGGGTCAAACCCTGTTTTGTTGATGGTCAAAATATAATCCATATTTAAAAAATTACAATTATAGTCAACTAATATAAAATTTTATGGGTGTTACTCAACCCTTACATCCACCCCTGCGACCGTCGTCATCACCGCCACCACCATTGTCACCAATGTTGCCTCCACTCCAACCACCACCACCTCCTCCGCCAGCACCAACCGTCACTACTACCACCAATTCACCAATGTTTCCTTCACTTCGACCAACACCAAAGCCACCACTATCGCCGTCGTCGTCACCAATGTTGCGCCCACCCCAACCACCAAAAAGACCACCACCATCACCACTACAATTGTCGTCATTGTTGCCAACTTCACTAATTAATATTATTATTAATTTTATCCAGGGTTCAAAAAGGCATGCCATGGCGGAGACGCATCTTACGCCATATCCGCCATGGCCTATAGCATTCTATTAGGCGTGACTCACGCTATGACTCGTTGAGACGCATCATAGCGTGTCGCGACACTCGTTTTTTTACAAGGCGTTACTTTGTTTAAAAAAAATGTTAGGGTGTATTTGGTTAGACGTTTTAAACAGTTATTAATGATACTGAATATAGAAGAACTGTTTGGTTTTATATATTATGTCGGGTCCATTCCCTCATAAGCCTAAAGTTTCACTCCGGATTAAACTAGGGAATGAAAATTCATTCTCATTCTCATTCTGTTATTATTTTTCATTTTCATTCCCTACCTGAACCAAACGACCCTTAGTTTTTTTAAATTGGGTTGTGTTCTTACTAGAGGTGTGAATGGGCGAGACAACATTTTGGGATTGACGTTCTTTTTATGAGCTTTTGGAGGTCTTTAGTGAGTGTAATGCATTGTGCTATGAAAACAATTGGTGCGGGAGAGTTTTGGTAGGGAAATGGGTGTAGCGGGAGCAAACAAAAAATTTGGCCACTTGTCCCGCCACTTGAAGTCGTGGGCCAAGTCGCGCAACTTTCTGTTCTGAAATTTTGAGTTTTTGTACACGTGCGACTAGCTCCGCGACTTACGTCGCGGGAAAGATCGCAAGGCAAGAAGCATCTGGAACATCTTTTAAGCCTGATTTTATGGGTTTTCACCCATTTCTTCCACCATCTCCCCCGTGGTTTTGGATCTTTAGAGACGTATTTGGGACATTTTTGGAGCAAATGAAGAAGTGAACATTGGAGATGGAAGATCTATGATGGGATACTTCAAGATCTTGATTAGGTATGTTTATTAGGTGTTTTGAGCTCCATTTTAGGGATTTTTGGGGATCTAAAGTTTGTGTCATATTTAGTTTATTTCTAGCATGGAAAGTGATCTTGAGAAGTTATTGGAAGGACTTACTTATGGGTTCAAGTCTTCACTTTTGGGAAGCTAGAGATGGGTCTAGAAACTAGGTTTAACCTAACATAGCAAGGTGAGTTCAAATTGATTTGTGCAAATTGTCAAAAATGCCAATCTTGAAATATTAATGTGTTTTACTTTGTTATTTATCAAATATGTGTTTTACTTTGTTATTTATCAAATATGTGGGTTGTTTGGTGAGTGTTACCATATTGGGTACATTTGATTTTTAAAACTTGTCAAATGCCCATGTTTGGGATTTTTGGACATCTTGATTAATAATAAACCTTGAGAGTGTGTCTTTTGACGATTTATTTATAAACGAAGGTTGTTTCATGGTAATGCATTTTTAGTGTATTTGATTAGATGAATCGTTTAGAAAATGCATAATTTGTGTCACAAGATATTTTGGAAGTATAAACTGTATGGTTTGTATTTGGGGGTGATTTATCCCGAAATTGACAAGGTTTGGCCTAATCATGTTTTTGAGTATGAGTTTACCTATTTGTTAAACAAATGCATTTTGTTGAGGTTTTGACTCGGTTTTGACTCAGATAAGTCTCAGGAACATTTGCCCAATTGATTTGCTCTATGTCGAGCTTTTGTAGTTAAATGCAGTTATGCCATATTTATTTGAAAGTTACATGCTTTTAGTGCATTGGTCATTCATTTGGGGTCATGCAATTTATACTGTAATGCAATGGATCAATATGCATAGGAGTCGGTCTATATTGTTTTAAATGGGACAGTTGTTCCGATGTTGTGGCCAAGAATAGTCATCGGGTCACCAGGGGAACTATGGTGCGGGCTCTTATAGTTGAACATCGGCCATTGACCATAAGGTGGTAATTTCTAGTGAACAAGCATACCTCGAATCATCGGGAGGTCCTAATACAAGGTAAAGATCGTGGTAGTTGAACTTAATGACCATTGATCTGTAATAGGCTCATTAACGTTGACATATGGCTTACTTTTGTGTTCGTCACATTCAATGGATATGAGTCTCCTCCGTCACTGAAAGATGTTTTGAAAAAAATTTATTCACGCTTTCGATATTGCTTTTGAGTACGGTAGATGCTCACGATTTAATGTTTATATGTCATTTATTATCCATATGTTGATGTTTTGGATACTTGAGTTTTATCTTTGCTTTCCGGTATTTAAATGTCAAGTTTTATTTATATATTGTGTGACTATTGGGTTTGATTTTATGTTTAAAGGGTTAATTCAGTCACTGAGATTTCATTACAAAAATGGTGGGTTTTGAACATTTAATACATTTCATTTTAGAAATTATAATTTAAATAGCATTCTATCAAATTTACCATTTTATATTAAAATGAAAACTATGAACTCACTAGGCGTTAAGGTTAACCACGGCCGTTCCTGAAACTTTATAGGCCCTGTACAAAAACCTATACGTGACCCTATATTATATTGTTTATCAATCTTTATTACTAAATTCAAAAATAAATCTTTTTAGGTTAGAATATAATGGAAGCATAAAAAATAATCATAAAAAGGATACAAAAATACAAATCAGTCCGACATTTATATCATTATACTAATGTTCATGAATCTCCTACAATTAATCTTGTGATGAGAGTAAAAGGTTAATTAATAACATGATTAAAAATATGCATAATAATTAAGTATGATGTATATAACCCAAATAATTAAATACTCCAATAATAAATTGATACTATTACGTACATTTTTTCAAAACAATAGAAGATATATAAATAATATCTTGTAAGTAGTTAGGCATTATTATTTTCTAAGCGTAGATTTTGGAACATTTATAGAAACGAAATGTTCTATTACATGTTCATAATCAAAATTTGGTAGAAACTTATTTTCAGTTGTAAAATCAAACTTAAAACATTTAATCTCTCTTAAGATATAGACGATCACAAATAACTTTTTAAAAGTTTTAAAACGAAAAATATAAAACAGTTAAAAACAGCGTAACAATCACAAAATTTATATAAAGTTTTTAAAAGTTATCTTAAAAGTTCACAAAAAAATATAAGTTATGAGTTTTTTAAATAACTATGTGGTTTTATAATTAAGAAAATTATAATTAAGTTATCTTAAAACAAAATTAAATAAATCATGAAATTTAAAGAATTATAAAAATAGTTTAAAAAAAACAAACATTGTTGGTTATGAGATTCGAACGCGGGGTAACGCTACAAAAGAAACTCTTTACCAACTTAGCTGGAAGCAAATTTGTAACACTTTTTCGACCTTTTGTATTATATATTAATTGTTAAACAAATTTAAAAATTCGGAGGCCCCCAATTTTCGGAGGCCCTATGCGGCTACACCTATTCGAACACCCCTTGGCACGGCCCTAAGGCTAACCCTTTTATTTTTCGGCATATGTCTTAAAATCATCCACATCTGATTTCTCTTCTTATTATCAAAATAGACAAACTAATTACACTTGAAAAGAACTAACTAGTTTACAAAACCCTAAACCTAATGAGAGAAAAGACTATGTAGCTATGAAGAATGAAGAAGGAAAATTGAATTTGATGGGTCAAAAGAGGAGTGACCCTTCCTTTAAATACATCAACACTATTTTCACAGTCATCCCCTGAAGTTCCATTAATTGCTCCGCTACCCTCCTAGATTTCTTCCAGGTGAGGCACCGTCCAACAGATATAGAAATGTTCACTTTTAGACCTTGAACTTCAGTTTCATCCTCTCAAGTCCTTATCTACTAAATCTGAAACTTTACAAATTAAGCCAAAGTCAAGATTGGTCAAACTTAACATATTCTAACATCCGCCCTCAATCTTGACCTTTGAATAAATCAATCATTCTCATTTTAGAGCATAAAAAATGTGTTGATTTATTCCAAGAGATTTTGTAAAGATATCAGAAGTATTTTCAGCAGAAAGAATTTTAGAAACTTTTAACACACCTACACTAATTAGACGTCGAATTTGATGAACATCAATTTCGATGTGTTTAGTCCGTTCGTGAAAAACAGGATTATAGGCAATTTAAATTGCCGATTTATTATCGCAAAACAGATTTACAGGAAGTAAATCTTTTATATGTAAATCATCTAGAATTTTCAAAACCCAAACAATTTCACGAGCAGTAGCAGCCATTGCCCGATATTCAGATTCAGCGGAGGAACAAGAAACAGTATTTTGTTTCTTACTTCTCCACGAAACCATACAATTTCCAAGAAACAAACAATAACCAGTAACAGACCTTCGAGTAGAGAGACACTTACCCCAATCAGCATCTACGAAACCTTTTAAACAAAAATTATCTGACCTGGTGAAGCTGACACCTCTTCCTGGAGAAAGCTTCAAGTATCTAAGTACTCTAAGGGCAAGTTTTGTTAGTCCCAGATGGCTTAACAAGTATTGTAGAATGGGGGGGGGGGGGGGGGGGGAATTTTCACAATTTTAATTCTATTATTGAAAAACTTTCAACAAGAATTACACATAGAATCTAAAGAATGTTGCGGAAAAGAACATATAAACTATTCTAACAATCTTTCACAAAGTATACTGAAAACAAAACAACTTGAACACTTAGAACAAAGCTATAAAGTTCTTGAGAAAAATGGAGAATTCTTGCACTGAGAATGTAACGTCCCAAAAATTACAAGGAATTAATTTTTTTTTAAAAGCAATTCATTTCATTATAATCAAACCAAGAGTCAACGAATCACGTTACAATGAGAAATAACATCGTTATTTAAAATCGTCAACCAAGTTTAAGCAGCGGAAAAGTATATAAATCCATCCCCATTTATTAAAAAATCAAACCAAACTATCTTCGCCTTGCGCCCGTGTGTACCGTCACGCCCGACTGCTACTCGCACCTGAAATCATAAGAATTTGGGAAGGGGTAAGCACGAAGCTTAGTGAATTCAACCACCATAATTAACACAGTTATTCCACACTACCCCTAAAACAGATAGTTGCATATAAACAAGCATACAAGTCTACGAAAAAATCATAAACATGCATACCTACACCATCCTACCCAAAAGGCATACGTCGGTCCCACCGACCACACGATAACCGTGCAAGCATTACCCGGTCCCACCGAGTTCCTACGCCACCCGCGTATACAATTTCGGCCCCACCGAGTTCCTACGCCACCCGCGTATACAAACTTCGGCCCCACCGAGTTCCTACGCCACCCGCGTATACAAACTTCGGCCCCACCGAGTTCCTACGCCACCCGCGTATACATGACAATAAAGGTCCCACTAGACACCCCACTATCTAGTCCCACATCACAATTAAATAAAGCTACCACACACGTGCTATCGTAATGTAAAAGTAACCGATATTAAAAATAGTGAGAGAACTCACCTCGTAAGCGCGCCTAGCTCTCAAACAATAATTCAAGCTCCACAAATCCAAGATCACTTCCCGACACCTAAACGAACGTTAACACTTATCAAAATGACGCCCCCAAACCAAGGCCACGACTACTAGCTTTAAAACGCATAAATTCCAGATTTTACTCTCAACACGCAGGTATGTTCGGGGCCTGTTTAACCCCTCAAAAACTGATTAAACCAGAAATATTTTTCCATAAACACAAAGTCCCATGTCTTAGGGTTCCAGGGACATATCGCACGCGCTCTAACGATTTTTCTACAATTTATTATGGATTTTACAAAACTGGTTAACTGCACAGCGAAAAACAGCACCTTTCGCTACAAAACAGCGGTTTGACACTAGCTACGGTCCGAACTGGTTTTTCCGCAAAACATAAGAAACTTACTAGACTCAGAATGGGAACTTTTGGCACTGGTTTCATCTCAATCCGACATTCCTAGCAGAAGTTATGGCTTTCTCAAAACAGTAGCAGAAACTGAGACTTTTAAAACGGGACGCGAACTGACACATCCGGACCTGCTGTATAAACAGCCAAATTACGCCTAGCTAGAGGCCGAACTGGACTTCCGCTAAAACACGAAAAGTGTGCCCGGCACAGAATGTGAAGCGTGGGCACTGGATTCGCCTCAATCCGAGCTACGAAGGAAAAGTTATGGCCGTCGCAAAACAGTGGCAGACAAACGTTTTCACATGAAATGACAAATATTGTTTATAAACCCATTAAGCCAAAGCTTAACCCAAACAGACCCGAACAGCCTACAAGCTTACTGGAAAGGGCTATACTACGCTGGACGACAACCGTGCACTACCCACTGCCGCCTCCGGCGGTGGTGGTGGTTGGCGGCGGCGACGGTGGTTACGGTAACACCTTCCGGCGAAACCTCCCAACATCGCCCACCCCGACTCCCCCGCAACCACACCCGCACCTGCACACACTGCACCCACCCTTCTGCTGCCACCACGGCGGCATGCAGCGGCGGCCCCACCGCCGGCAGCCGTGGCTGCGGCGGTGGTGGTGGCGGTTCACGGCAGAAAATTGGCAACACAATAACGAGAAGGAAACGAACCTACCTCGATGCGACTCTTCCTTCTCCCCGCTTCCGTCAACAAACGACGGCGTCTCTCTCTCTCTCTCTCTCCGGCGTCACTCTGTCTTCTCCGACGAACTCTCTCTCCTTCGGCGAACACTCTCTCTCTCGCTGCACCTCTCTCTCTCTCGTCGGCAAGGATAGTGGCGGCGCTGGTGGTTGCTTCGGTGGTTAGCAGCGGCAGCAAAGATAGGAGAATGATCACACAGTGGGGGGGGGGGGGGGTTGTCTTCACGGCGCCGCATGAGAGAAAAAAAATGAGAAGCAAACTTCCTCACTTTCCCTTGCACATCACGAAACACAAAACCAACACAAAAGTGGGTCTTGGTTTTAACATTTGCATGGGCCAAACTCAAGCCAAGCTTTGGTCCTTTAACACAATTGATCCCTCAAAGATTCGCAAACGTCCTCTAAACCCCCTACTAGAAATTAACACATGTGGTCAATGGTGATAACTCTCGAATACTAAAACTATAAATGTTTTGACCTATTTAACAATTTGGTCCAAATCGCCTAACCCCGTTAACGGAAACCACGTTAAATAAAACTTTACAAAAATATTAGAAATTACCTACCGGGACACGGGCTTTACAACTCTCCCCCACTTGGATTAGACTTCGTCCTCGAAGTCTAGACCGGCAAATAACTCGGAATAGTTCTCGCGCATCTCCGCTTCGGGTTCCCACGTTCACTCGAACCCCTTCGGTGCGGCCACTGGACTTTCCTCAACTAGAATCTAAATTTCTCACCCCGTCTAGAAATTCTCGAATACTTTTCTTACTAACAAAACTCCTTCAAGGACATTGAAATTATGATCGGAAGAACACTCCAACAACTGGATTCATTCCTTGTCAAACGACTTCGGTTGCCTCCCAACCTTAGATGTTCCATACATTCCGATTCAACTTTCAAGCTCTAACCATTCTAAAGGTGCTCACCAATATGCCTTATAGGATACTCGAATCCGATCATACTTACCAACAACTGTCGATTAACTTCCACGAGTTCAAAAAGGCTCCCAAAACTTACCTTACACGCATCATCAAACCAGCAAATTTATAATCACCCACGAAGGTCATTCCACCACAACCATTCATCACAAGTAGGCATCTCAGGGTTACTACTACCGTAACCATAATTATTTTAGAAATCGGCTACAAATCTCCGATTACACTAAAGGTGTTTGGCCTCAAACCCAAAAGTCGACACCTAAACATACTACTTACTTCAAAAAGGTTACTGCGCATTTATTCTTTTAATTACAAAGGGCTTCAATCCCTTAACCGACACAATTCGGTCTACATTAACATCACGTGTGGAACACCCAATCTTCCACCGTCTACTTATCCTCCTCACCCGCCCTAGGAAACCTAGTTATACCGTAACAAGATACACCTTAACGCCTACCTCCCAGGTACGTCTCAAGTCCCGGCACATCGGAACTACCTCTCAGGTAAGTGCCCAAGACTGTATCCTCTTAGTGCCTACTGGAAAGTCAAGGTCATAACACATGGATACCGGGGTCCCACCCCGAGATACCCAACCGACCGTTACCAACGTCTGACTGACCTGACCAAGGATTTGATGTAAACAGTCTACCAACAACATGTCTATCCCGGAATGACTCACTCACCCAACATGTAAATACTCAACGTGCAATAAGTGCAAAACTGTGCAACAAAACAACCTATCAACAAAACTCCACATCGAACCATTAAAAACCGTGCAATTGACCCATGACTATCTCAAAGTCAAAACCGAGCAAAATGCTCCACGCTTGCTAGACCCATAAGTCGGTCAAAAACGCGTTTACATAAGGTTTAAGCAAGCAATACTCTAAAATAACATTAGTCCCAAACTCGACACGGTTAAACAAAAGAGTTTTCCAAAAGGACTCACACCCTTAAAATTCTCAAAATGACACATAACACTTATAAGCGCACTTCCCAAATGGTTTACAAAATCATTTACAAAATATTTTCAACGTCAAGATTTTTCATTTCAAAAAAGACCGTAAGCAATAAAACTACTATTACCAGGTCGGTAGTTACGCAAAAATGGACACGCTCGTCCCACATATGAAAATCATGTTGAAAATCATTTCATTGCAGCTTAGTTTACTCACAAAACGTAAAGCGAAATAAATAATTTCTTTGAAAATGAACCGTCACGGTTCTAGTATGAATTGACTCATGACATGTATTTAAAGTAACCGCTCGACCTTACACCGGGTGCGACAAAAGTGTGCACATAATTTCAAAATCAGTTCCACGACATTTGACCCCAAAATTCCTCTTTTTCCAACATAAAATGTCGTGGCACAGGGTTCACCAACAAATCTTACGCGCGTCGGCTAGTCATACAAAACGATGAAACGGTTTACAAATATACTTTTGTTAAAACACAACTGTCTCGTGTAAGTTTCAAACTTAAAAATAAAAACCAATCTGTTTTCATCATTTGAAAATATCGACTAAAACCTCATAAAATCTCAAAAGGTGGGGTTCTTTGAATGATTTCCAAGATTTCCCCAAATGGTCACATAACAAATAAGATATGCACCTCGTGAAATTAAACCCACACGACTCAACACGCCGTAAAACAAAACTTATTTTAACCAAATCACTCAAATAGCTTTATACAGACATCGTAGAATGTAACTTTCCGTCTCAACTCTAACATATATGGAGGAGTTCCAATGTTAAAGTCACAAGCCGTAGTCACTTGCCCAACATTTTAAATACCACAAAACACGGGTATCATCTTACCCGAAAGAACCGTTGGAAAAATAACGAAATGAGACAAATTCTAACAAGGTTTGTACTCCCGTGATAAAACGATTTCAAGCACTTTCAAAACCATATTTCAAAATCTTGTGTGTGTGCTGAACCTTTCCCAAAATTCCAAAACACCATCCAAAAAATGATTTGAAACACAAGAATTTGTTAATGCAATCTATTTCAAATCCAAACCTTGTGCATGACTCAGTCGGCATTCTACGCCTCGACTCCTACTCCTCCAAATCTCTCCGATCCACTAACGTCATCCAGACATTTAAACCTCTTAGGCAAGTTGGGAAATTACGTCAAATAATCCCTACGATTTTTCCTCAAATCAAAGTCGGCTCTATAAGCCTATGATTCTAGCACAATCATCCATCTTGGCCCGAAACAAACATCATCCTCATCGCCACTCCAAGTGACTAATACCAGAATCGTCCTTTTATTCCAACGACTACTAATTTATAACCTCCGACACTACCCCAACGATCATCCCATCAAAGCAAAACAAGTACACACCTGTACTAGTAGGTTTACTATAGTTGTTCCTCCTTGTGATGGCTATTCTGGGTAGATGTTACAACGAGTTATTAGCACATAATAACTCACCCTACCACGCTCACGCTCGACTCCTTGGATTCCTCGTGACTTTCCCCGACTCGAGCATTGATCATGTGTTTCCGATAGTAGGAGCTCTACTACTACCTTCCACACCTATCATCACTCGTTCCGAGTTCCATCCGATGGGTCCAAGTAGTTTCTCGCCGATAACTACACACATATGCCCGCACCGGCATATGTACACACTCTTCCTAGCTCCCTAGGAATAATCATAATACCCCACTACCCTTGCTAGGGCGGAACCCCCCACTAACCCTGACGAGTCGCCTCGTGAACGCACAGTCGTATACAGTGCAAACCAGATAGACATTCGAATATAAGATTCTACCCTACAACGGTTGGACTCAAACAAGAGCTGCGCAATAGAACTAAATCCAACATTCTAAGGCTATTCGGTTCCTACCGCATACAACCTATAGTGCATTCGCTTAACAACCTATCAAAGTTAGCATAAGTTCCTAATAGCAAGTAACAACCATACAATACAGTGTATTAAGCACCAAGCAATCTAGCATACATACTCCTATATTCTAGAAAGAAACTTTGCATACGTACTCATATGTAAACGCTATTCCCAGCTCACTAGGAATTTCATCTCATCCCACTACCCTTGCTACAACGGAATCCCTGTTAGCCATAACGAGTTGCCTCGCGAACAGTCGCATGCAGCGTGAATCAAATAGACATTCGAATACAAGATTCTATCCTAGAACGGTTGGACTCAAACAAGAGCTGCGCAATAGAACTAAATCAAATATTCTAAGGCTATATGATTCTTACTGCATACAACCTGTAGGGCTTTCACTTAACAACCTACTATAACTAGCATTGATTCCTACTAGCAAGTAGTCATCATACAGTACAGTGTAAACAACATAGGCAATCTAGCATGCATACCCTATGATCTAGAAAGCGATAAATACACTAAGTACCGTACCTTCCCACGTAGCGTCGGCTGACTGTACACACTGCGCCTCCGTTCACCGTTTCCCAAACGGGTTTTTCTTTATTCTCAAGATTTTAGTAAAAGTTTAAAAAAACATCGTAGTCGCAACTTGAGACCAAACACACCGAGATGTGTTTGATTCACTCAAGCTGTGCTCTGATACCAAGTTGTAACGTCCCAAAAATTACAAGGAATTAATTTTTTTTTTAAAGCAATTCATTTCATTATAATCAAACCAAGAGTCAACGAATCACGTTACAATGAGAAATAACATCGTTATTTAAAATCGTCAACCAAGTTTAAGCAGCGGAAAAGTATATAAATCCATCCCCATTTATTAAAAAATCAAACCAAACTATCTTCGCCTTGCGCCCGTGTGTACCGTCACGCCCGACTGCTACTCGCACCTGAAATCATAAGAATTTGGGAAGGGGTAAGCACGAAGCTTAGTGAATTCAACCACCATAATTAACACAGTTATTCCACACTACCCCTAAAACAGATAGTTGCATATAAACAAGCATACAAGTCTACGAACAAATCATAAACATGCATACCTACACCATCCCACCCAAAAGGCATACGTCGGTCCCACTGACCACACGATAACCGTGCAAGCATTACCCGGTCCCACCGAGTTCCTACGCCACCCGCGTATACAATTTCGGCCCCACCGAGTTCCTACGCCACCCGCGTATACAAACTTCGGCCCCACCGAGTTCCTACGCCACCCGCGTATACAAACTTCGGCCCCACCGAGTTCCTACGCCACCCGCGTATACATGACAATAAAGGTCCCACTAGACACCCCACTATCTAGTCCCACATCACAATTAAATAAAGCTACCACACACGTGCTATCGTAATGTAAAAGTAACCGATATTAAAAATAGTGAGAGAACTCACCTCGTAAGCGCGCCTAGCTCTCAAACAATAATTCAAGCTCCACAAATCCAAGATCACTTCCCGACACCTAAACGAACGTTAACACTTATCAAAATGACGCCCCCAAACCAAGGCCACGACTACTAGCTTTAAAACGCATAAATTCCAGATTTTACTCTCAACACGCAGGTATGTTCGGGACCTGTTTAACCCCTCAAAAACTGATTAAACCAGAAATATTTTTCCATAAACACAAAGTCCCATGTCTTAGGGTTCCAGGGACATATCGCACGCGCTCTAACGATTTTTCTACAATTTATTATGGATTTTACAAAACTGGTTAACTGCACAGCGAAAAACAGCACCTTTCGCTACAAAACAGCGGTTTGACACTAGCTACGGTCCGAACTGGTTTTTCCGCAACCACACCCGCACCTGCACACACTGCACCCACCCTTCTGCCGCCACCACGGCGGCATGCGGCGGCCCCACCGCCGACAGCCGTGGCTGCGGCGGTGGTGGTGGCGGTTCGCGGCAGAAAATTGGCAACACAATAACGAGAAGGAAACGAACCTACCTCGATGTGACTCTTCCTTCTCCCCGCTTCCGTCAACAAACGACGTCGTCTCTCTCTCTCTCTCCGGCGTCACTCTCTCTTCTCCGGCGAACTCTCTCTCCTCCGGCGAACACTCTCTCTCTCTCGCTGCACCTCTCTCTCTCTCGTCGGCAAGGATAGTGGCGGCGCTGGTGGTTGCTTCGGTGGTTAGCAGCGGCAGCAAAGATAGGAGAATGATCACACGGTGGGGGGGGGGGGGGGGTTGTCTTCACGGCGCCGCATGAGAGAAAAAAAATGAGAAGCAAACTTAGGGTTGTCCTTTCCTCACTTTCCCTTGCACATCACGAAACACAAAACCAACACAAAAGTGGGTCTTGGTTTTAACATTTGCATGGGCCAAACTCAAGCCAAGCTTTGGTCCTTTAACACAATTGATCCCTCAACGATTAACAAACGTCCTCTAAACCCCCTACTAGAAATTAACACATGTGGTCAATGGTGATAACTCTCGAATACTAAAACTATAAATGTTTTGACCTATTTAACAATTTGGTCTAAATCGTCTAACCCCGTTAACGGAAACCACGTTAAATAAAACTTTACAAAAATAAAAGAAATTACCTACCGGGACACGGGCTTTACAGAGAAAATCTTCCAGTAAGCGTAGTTTGCATGGGAGCTTCTTCCTGCTTTTATAGTGAAACACCCTAAAAACATGGTCAATTTGAACCTTAAAATTTACCACAAGTTATGATCAAAAACTTTAAACTTATATAACCAAAGGATCAAATGTAAGGTTTCTATATACATATGACCAACTTAAATAACTTATTAATCTAATCACATCATAATAATCAGATTAATCAAGTTATCTAAACAACCGTCCCAAAAGTATCCAAGAATAACTAGATCCTTCGTTATTTCTAAGTCTGAATCTTTTCAAAAGTTATCTTCTCTCATTCCCGCTACTTCATAGCTTGTACCTGGTAAGAAGATTCAACTTGAAACATTAGGCTTTCGCCTAGTGAGAATATTCAAATCAAAATAAAATTTAATAAATAAAATATGAACAGATAACTCAAATCTGTTCTCACCCATCTTACCGTATAACAACTCCTTTCCAAGATCGGGAATCTACCCCACTCTTATACATACGACTAACTCATTTAATCATAACAACAAATTTAAGAGTTTACTATGAATCATCCCAGATTCACCGTTAATACTCTTTACACAAGAAATTACAAGTCATAACCTGCCTATTTCTTAATCAGGAAGTAGAGATTACAAATTACTTTATGCCTATCTCTAAGCTTCCTCTCATCACTGGGAAATCTCCGATCTTCCCGAAATTGATGGAAATATCTGATCTTCCAAAATCGAAATGGGAATTTCAAATCAAAATCTGCCTATTCCACATTCCACCTCAGCATCAATGGTCCCAATGGGATTATAATATCGCGATACTCAATCGGGACTCACGATGATTCGAGGTTCACCCAATTACTAAAATTACACCCCTGTGGTCTATGGCGAGTAATCGGTTCCCATTATACCGTACCCAGGTGCCCTCGAAGACCGGGTGCCTATTTTAGTAAAAGCACATAACACAATTCATAATATAATATAATCGATACTGCTATATGCGTCCGGCATACCATGTATCATTTCTCTGAACGTATTCTATATATATAAAATAAAGAATATTATTATCTCATCATCTCAATCTCTTAACTATCTCCTCATTACAACTTAGCTCGAGAGTTAATATATATCAGTTGTTAATCCACATTTTTGACTCATAAATAAACCTTCATAATTTATTTCAATAAAGCTTCAAATCATATTTAAAGTTTATGACCATGTAGCAAATTGCATGTAGTAGATAATCAATCTTAGCATACCAGAGTAATAAGTATTAGTTCATCAACTTTATAGCTAATTCATCATAGAAGTTTTAGCATGGAAATCAATCATAGCACATCTTTTAATCGCCCTCTTGGCTTATCTCTTGACTTAATCAATTATTTATAAACATATTCAAGCATACATATAAAACATCTAATTCAATATTAATTACTGAATTTTAAAGAGAGTTGAATAAACTCACCTGATGCGTTATCACTCCTTTTAATCCTTTTTAACTCGTAAGGGCTCCTTTCTTCACTACCACAGCTTACTTATGATTCTTCAAACCAACTTCAGATTGAATGTATTCCCAGCAAATCTTTTCTTCTTCTCCTTCTCTTTCTCGATTTCCTCTCTCTCTCTCTCGGCTCTCTTTTTCTTCAAACGAAAACACACACCCAACACTCACACTTTTCACAATTAGTCACATACTTAGTCTCAATTGACTAACATTTGGACACCTCACCTAGCTAAACATGAGTCATAGAACTATTTCCAAAATAAACCTTTAACTTTCAAGGAATTGCACCACCAACCCTAAAAATGAAAATCTATCTTAAGCAACACTTATAAACAATTACAAACTTAACCCCAAGTTAATTTGTAATTCACAAAATAATACAACGAAAGTTCGGGATGTTACAATACTCCCCAACTTGAAAATGATTTCGTCCCCGAAATCAAAGTTAGGTAAACAAATTAGGATACTTATCCCTCGTACTCTCTTCCGACTCTAAAGTTACATTAGTATCTCTATGATTCTTCCATTGAACTTTAATCATTACCATCTCTTTACCACTTCGTAACTTCTTAACTGACTTTTCCAGAATTGCCTTTGGTTCCTCTACACATCGGCTCCCTTCATTTACCCTTACATCAGTAAGTGGAATCACATCTTGTTATTTGGCTAAACATTTCCGAAGATAACACACATGAAATGTATTATGGATCCCTTCCAGCTCAGGTGGGAGATCCAATTGATACGCATGTAAACCAATCCTCTTAGAGTAATTGTTATCATCAAATCCATGTTTGACTACTTCTAAGTCTAGCATACCGTTATCATTTCTCTCTTGTTTACACGGAATATCCACCACACAGCTATAGTCCAAAAGGACAGTTTCTCTAAAAACATCAGTTAAAATCTCTAGCCAAATCCTCGTAACACCGAGAACTACATTCGATGTATTTCTTTCACATCTACTGAATACTCCAACACTATAGCTTAACGGTTACAGTATTCTCTTCACCTAAAACCAATGGGATTGAGAAGAACAAGAGTCTTCCTTTCACCCCACCATCTTCACAATTCACTCTCCAGGTCTCAAAATAGCATTAACATGTACTACCTGAAATTTCCACATACACTGTAAATCAAGCATACTCGTTACTATTAAATATTTCAACAACCACGGCAGTCCATTATTACATTCATAACTTACACATTTCTTCGATATAGAATGCTATCACTTCCTTACATCACTATCTCATTACACAACCACAATACAACCAAGCACCAAGGTATTGAACATCAAAAGTGATAACTCTATTGAACCTGCAATATAATTACATTCTTAGGTCCAATCCTTCTATCATAGGAAGCAACTCACACAATCAAAATCACTTTGGGTAAACACTCAATGCCATTCCGACATTCTGTTTCGATATTAGCCATATCACTACTCCATCTTACAAACTACATGCCCCAACAACTTTAATGACAAAGTGGTACTTTTCATCCGAAATCCCCGAAAAGGCTTCCATCAGATGCTTCCTAGTTCTAACTTCATAATACATACTAGTTGACACATTTATCTTGGCAGTTGGTACCAATACTCACTCGTACATTCTCCACACATAACCTTTCACCACGGACCAGGTTTCTCACAATCATTCATACACATATTAACCGAGTTTATCTTACTAAATATCTCCTCCCCAACTTTAGTGAACTACCACTCTCGATTTGCTAAATAACTTGAACTTATTCGTTCATACTAGCTCCTTGTGATTCCAAACCGATACCAAAACACGGTACAATCCTTCACAGATCAACATTTTCCATACCTTACTTCATTTGTGCCTAATACTTTCTCATTTGTAAACCATCCACATCTCAAGTAAAACACTTCTATAACACAACAGTCTTTCATAATCTTAACATTCTTACAAAGTGGTCCTTCAGCTTTTATTCTTCTGATTTAAGACTTAACAATAATTAAATCCACAAGTATACCCAAAACATTCACATCATGCAAACTTCTATTTTAATACAATCCATGTAATCCCAACCCAAGCCTATAACGGGCTTAATAAATCGAGTCAATGCTCTTAAGACTCAACTGAGTTCAAAACCGAGCCATCTACTCCAAGGCTCAATGATCATTATGCAACATACGTTCTGAGGCATGATAAATCTATGACTCCTTCATTGCTACTTTCCCAACGAAGTCAAATTTATATAGGTATACGCAACTTTTATATACTTCACAAAGAATATACTCCACCAAAGTTCGTTAGTTTCAAAGGTATTAATATGCGAGAATTATCAGGCAGTCTTTACACTTAAGACCGACACTTATTTAAATAGAAAGCAGTTAAGCATATAACTCAACCAAGACTCCATCTCGAGTCATTAAAACTGACAAATATTCAAAAGACTCATTTGAATAACAATCAAGCCTTTAAGGCCAAAATAAACGTTTGGTTAAACATGTGTCACGCATACGATTACATAAACCAAAATACATTGCTACTCAATTCTTTACCCTTTTTAATCCCTTACTTGACCATCGGCCCCAAAACAAAGTTTTACCACTCTTTTTAAAAAAAAAAATCTTACATGGTCAGATTTATCAAAAATCCCCCAACTCGCATGTTCACCTTTTTAAGACGTAATATCTCATAAATAGTGTACATCCACAAAATATTAAAAGCGTAAATTTGACTACATATCTTTCGCTTGTGCAACAATAATTCGAAACTTCTTTCATTAGTGATTTATTCGCCAATCACTCAAAATCCTTAACCATGTCGTACATAATAATATTTGCTTTGCGCATACCCTTTACATAACAGCATATCGGTACCACACACAGTCTTTATTCCTGTCCGCACGGGCATACGCGGGACGCACCCAGACCGCACCCAATGCCGTACACCTTACACAACTATCGACTTCAAAGTCAATACTTGACATGTCGACATTTCCTTAACCTTAAAGTTCTTAACGGAACCTAATTCTTCCTCCGGACACAACCGTCCCTCGGCAACTGTATTCCTAGTCAGCGAACAAGGGTACAGACTCTCATGCAACCGACACTAAGTCCACTTTCGACTCTCACACTGTTCATCTCTCATTTTAACACAATTAACAAAACTACAGGTTTATCCAACACTTCTCCATTCTTGGAGTTCTTTCTTAGCTTAAAGTGTAATACTCTACGACCTAGCGAGTTCATAGCCTTCATGCATGACAACTTGATACATATAACAATTCACACATTTTTTCATTTTTAATAACCATATTTAGAATAACCTGGGCATACATGACCCCAACACTCACATGTCTTCAAAGTACCGCACAACGATCTCGAGAATTGTTTGCATACTAAATTTCCGTAAACTCAATCTTTCTCAACCAAAACAAAGTTGTTACTATGGTAATATACTAAATAAAATCTTTTCATACAACAATAGTTCGAAAAATATTTTACCGACACGAATTTAGCTAGTCAGTTCTCCCACTTATTTATATGATGTTATTAGATCAATACTCCTGTTGGTTAATAAACGTTTTGCTGGTCAGCGCTTTCTTGCTACAAATCAATTTTTTTTTCATGTAAAGTAAGAAATATTTTGTAACCACTAAATTTCGTTATGCACGAAAATGAGATTGCCTTTTCTTTAAATACACCCTTGCACATACTAATTCAAACTTGACTAAAACTGTTATTTATGCATTTGGTTTGAAATCATGAAAAATCATATAACACACACTAAAACACCATGCATAAAACTTTACTCGCAAATGAAGGCTAATTACTCAACGAGGTCAATCGTCTTACTTACGTAACTTATCATTGCCATTCCACCTCCGACCGGTGGTCGCTCTCTCGGCCTTATGACGTTTGCTATACATGCATTCCATGATTCACGTATCAATCGTGTCATACTATTTTCGTCTTGATCAAACATCTCATATTCTATCTCCACACACATCAACCACTTATTAAAGGTTACCTTGGTGGACGTTCATGAGTCCCTGCCAATTCCAGGTTGTCCTTCCAACCCCCAATCTTTTACCAATCTGTCCTCCAAAGGATTTTGGTGGCATATTCACCATCGTTCTACTATAACCTAAAGGGATAACCATAAGAAATGGTTATGCACATACCCCTATACATAACGTAACTTACTGATCGTTAGTCACTGTAACAATTTAGAAATAAGCATGCTCGCGTAACAATATATTCATAATAACAGTAGCTAATTGAAATTGTGAACATATCATACATGAGAATCCTTGTTACCATTATTACAGTACCAATTTCACGTATATCCGTTGACTCTAAGACTATCCCGTCTAAGTATTTCTACCAAAATCTCACAAGTCATAACTTAATTCATCTCAGCTTAAGTCTAAGTATCTCAAGTTCATACTTAGTTCGCTTAAACTAATGCTCTGATACCATATTGAAACACCCTAAAAACAGGGTCAATTTGAACCTTAAAATTTACCACAAGTTATGATCAAAAACTTTAAACTTATATAACCAAAGGATCAAATGTAAGGTTTCTATATACATATGACCAACTTAAATAACTTATTAATCTAATTACATCATAATAATCAGATTAATCAAGTTATCTAAACAACCGTCCCAAAAGTATCCAAGAATAACTAGATCCTTCGTTATTTCTAAGTCTGAATCTTTTCAAAAGTTATCTCCTCTCATTCCCGCTACTTCATAGCTTGTACCTGGTAAGAAGATTCAACTTGAAACATTAGGCTTTCGCCTAGTGAGAATATTCAAATCAAAATAAAATTTAATAAATAAAATATGAACAGATAACTCAAATCTGTTCTCACCCATCTTACCGTATAACAACTCCTTTCCAAGATCGGGAATCTACCCCACTCTTATACATACGACTAACTCATTTAATCATAACAACAAATTTAAGAGTTTACTATGAATCATCCCAGATTCACCGTTAATACTCTTTACACAAGAAATTACAAGTCATAACCTGCCTATTTCTTAATCAGGAAGTAGAGATTACAAATTACTTTATGCCTATCTCTAAGCTTCCTCTCATCACTGGGAAATCTCCGATCTTCCCGAAATTGATGGAAATCTCTGATCTTCCAAAATCGAAATGGGAATTTCAAATCAAAATCTGCCTATTCCACATTCCACCTCAGCATCAATGGTCCCAATGGGATTATAATATCGCGATACTCAATCGGGACTCACGATGATTCGAGGTTCACCCAATTACTAAAATTACACCCCTGTGGTCTATGGCGAGTAATCGGTTCCCATTATACCGTACCCAGGTGCCCCCGAAGACCGGGTGCCTATTTTAGTAAAAGCACATAACACAATTCATAATATAATATAATCGATACTGCTATATGCGTCCGGCATACCATGTATCATTTCTCTGAACGTATTCTATATATATAAAATAAAGAATATTATTATCTCCTCATCTCAATCTCTTAACTATCTCCTCATTACAACTTAGCTCGAGAGTTAATATATATCAGTTGTTAATCCACATTTTTGACTCATAAATAAACCTTCATAATTTATTTCAATAAAGCTTCAAATCATATTTAAAGTTTATGACCATGTAGCAAATTGCATGTAGTAGATAATCAATCTTAGCATACCAGAGTAATAAGTATTAGTTCATCAACTTTATAGCTAATTCATCATAGAAGTTTTAGCATGGAAATCAATCATAGCACATCTTTTAATCGCCCTCTTGGCTTATCTCTTGACTTAATCAATTATTTATAAACATATTCAAGCATACATATAAAACATCTAATTCAATATTAATTACTGAATTTTAAGGAGAGTTGAATAAACTCATCTGGTGCGTTATCACTCCTTTTAATCCTTTTTAACTCGTAAGGGCTCCTTTCTTCACTACCACAGCTTACTTATGATTCTTCAAACCAACATCAGATTGAATGTATTCCCAGCAAATCTTTTCTTCTTCTCCTTCTCTTTCTCGATTTCCTCTCTCTCTCTCTCTCGGCTCTCTTTTTCTTCAAACGAAAAAACACACCCAACACTCACACTTTTCACAATTAGTCACATACTTAGTCTCAATTGACTAACATTTGGACACCTCACCTAGCTAAACATGAGTCATAGAACTATTTCCAAAATAAACCTTTAACTTTCAAGGAATTGCACCACCAACCCTAAAAATGAAAATCTATCTCAAGCAACACTTATAAACAATTACAAACTTAACCCCAAGTTAATTTGTAATTCACAAAATAATACAACGAAAGTTCGGGATGTTACATATAGTGTTATGAGCATTAAATGCTTAGGACACTTGTCATCAGGAGATTTGCTTGTAGGTGTTGACCTCTGAAAAGTTGATGTGTCCTTATCACCTTTTTCCTTGGTACTAGGAAGAATACCCATGCTGATTGTGACGTTATCTGATAATGGATAAAACGACAAATAATCACTCTACCTGGCAATAGATATTGTCCCATAATAAATGATCTTCTTGATGAATTTTCCAAAGCAGTTCCACCGATGATGTTCCACCGATCTAAGTGCCTTGGAGTTTGCAATTGAGAATATCTGTGAAGATACTTGAGATCCCACCGATTTAAAGCTCACATCGGTGGGACACACATTTGGCCGGCCATCAGAGGGATCGGTGAAAGATGTCCACCGATGTGTGACACAACCATCGGTGGGTCTTGAGTTGGCCGATCAAGGGATGGTCGGTGGCAGATGTCCACCGATGTATGAGGACCATCAGTGGATAATGACTTGTTGATTGTTGAGAATGTTATTCTTCATTTCCACAATGAGAATATCTTCAAGCTTGGTTTCGGTTGATCTTCGACTTCACCGAACATTTGCTATCTTGTACAAGTCATTGTAAAGAACTATTCTAAAATATTCTAAGTAAGATATAGGAGAAACATCGGTGAGTCAATTTCAAATCTTTGGTGACCCAACAATCTCCCCCTATTTTAATTTGAGCTCTATACTTAGAATATTAAAGAGTATATGAGAATAAAATGCATTTTGACCATTTTTACTCTTTTGGGGTTCTTTTCACATAGACCATTCTTTTTGTTCTTTTTGATCTATTTTGCTTTTATGAGTTTGTACAGTATAACTAATATTTACAAGTAAGTAAAATAAATATGTGCAACATAGAAATTCAAATAGATGAAAAGTACTTGTATTCAAGTAAAATTTCATACATCCGAAAATGAAAAATTACAAGTACTTAAAAGGAGAAAAACACCTAGATCATTTCTTTGGTTTTTGAAGTCGGCGTCTGATCTCGTTGGTGATGTTCTGGTAGTGTATCTGAGCTTCGGGGATATGTGGCATAAGATTGGAGATGCCATGAAGGAAAATGATGTCGGCGAGATGAATCTGTGAGAAACTGAAGAATCGTCGGTGGCCAAGAGCATCGTTGAAGAAGAGGCCAGGAATCCGTGCGATGCACAAAGTGGTAGAAGGATAAGCAATGGAGGTCGGTATGGATAGGTTGAGATTTTCCACATAAGGGGTTCTTCCTTTCGCGGCCATTTCCTTAAAGACCGTGTCTTTCACATATTGAGATTTGGTCTTGGGAAGTCGAACATCTTCTTTAAAGTATCTTTCTTGGGATTCGAACAGTTCACCAAGAGCCTAGAAATTTCAAACCATTCGGAGAGACCGAATTGCCTGAGGTGATAATCTCTAATGCTTCTTGAGATTCCATCTTCCCTTTCAACAATGAGCCTGATGTCGGAGGGGTTTTTCTTTGAGGTTGCTATCTTGATACCTGTGATCGGGGACCTGTTGGTTTGGTAATGCATGGTCTTTTTGTACCATCTAACCTCTTCTTCCTTTTCTTCTTCTATGGTGCCCAGCTCAGACTTTTGGGCAAGAATGGGATCGGTGGACTTTGCTTTCATTGCTTCCTCTTTGGCAACTTTTAGAGAAAGTGCCTTAGAATCATCCAGAGCCTTTTGAGCAAGTCTAGCCTCCTCAATTTCTTGGCGAGATAGACCCAGATCGGTGGTTGCTCCTTGAGTGAGAGGTTTAAGCTTTAAAGTTTGGGCATCGGCAGGTCTAGCCCCATACTTGACCAATTCTTTCTTTTTCTTTTCCTCCTTTTTCTCATCTTCGGAAGACAAAATCTTCTTCCCTTTATCCTTTGGAACAATGGCTAAAATGTTTTGCTCCCCCTCAGAAGATGCCTTGGATTTCTCCACTAATGGAGATGGGATCGGTGAGGAGATTTCTGCCGATGGAATTTCCACCGATGGATGTGGAATCGGTGTGGAAGACACCAAGATTCCCCCCGATGATTGTTGCAGCTTGGTCGGTGTAGATGATGCGGTCGGTGTAGGAAAGGTGGTTGGTGTCGGTACAGCTGCGGTGTCCACCGATGTGGAGAGTTTCGGTTTGAAGAATCGGATGGTGGATTTGTCGGTGGGGGTCTGATGGAGGCCTGTTGCTGCCAAGATGCCTAACAGAAGGCCTTTTCGAGGACTTTGGGAGGCTTTTCTCCCCCTCAACAACAGCCGCAGAATCCAGACCTAACTGAGTAAGCATACGGTCTACCGATGCATGAATATGCTGAAGTCTTCCCCTGTCAGAATTGTCAAAGGCAAAGTCTCCCAAATCGAAATCCCAATCGAGGTTGTTGTTGAGGGAGTCAACTTTTCGATGAAGTTGCTGAAGGGATTCGGTGAGAGAGGAGCGAAGATCCTGATGCCGAGTTTCGCGATTAATGAGTCGGGCAAGTTCAGAATCTTTGAAATCGGTAGAGGCTTTGATGGAGGCCACCGACATGGCCAAATTATTATGGGAGGTGTTTAGATTTTCGACCTTCTGAGCAAGAGAGGCCATACTGTCGGTGAGAGGTCGAAGCAGATTCTGGAGAGTGGATTCCAATAGTTAAGGTTGCCGATTTTCTAAAACTGAGACTCTGTCACTTGTCTGAGAAAGCATGGTAATAGTGGCTTGTTTGAAGGATTCAAATTGAGTGCCCACCAACCGAAACTGTCGGGCACTCTCCTGAACTTCTGAGATAAGATCACTTGGAAGTCGGATATGGGTAGAGGGAGAGGTATGCATAGAAGGGAGATGAAACCGGGGAGCATTCGGCGATAAGGGTGTATGGGGGAGTGATCAGTCCTCGGGGTGAGATGATGAGGAGGGTTTATCAGATAGGGGATCGGGGAACAATACCCTCGGTGGTGGTGGAGGTGGTGAATTAGACGGAGAAGAGCTATCCGCAGAAGATGATGATTTTTCACCCTCATCGGTGGGTGAATATGATCGGTGGGGAGATCCCGTCGGTGTGGGGGATCTTCGGGGGTTGGGTTGTTTTGGTGGTGAGGGTTGCGTCGAGGATGGGGGAGTCGGTGGTGATCGTTGTGTCGGTGAAGGGGATGGATCGGCAACCATGATGACGTCGGTGGAAGCTTTTCGGGGTGAACCGGTATCTTCCAACAAGAAGTCAATAAAGTCTCCAGTGTTTTGAGTAACAGGTGAACCCTCAGTGGGTTGTGCATCATCGATCTCTAGATCGGGTGATAGGCTGTGTAGTATGAACTCAGTTCCTTCGAGGGGAGAGACCCAGAAGTCATCTTCACCACCCAAAGAAGCGGGTGAGGAGGTCAAAGTTGGGTTCTCCTGAAATACAACCGAAGCCTTTTGAGAGGCAACGGAGGAGTCGGTGTGGGGTTTTGCATATTTCCCTGGCCTGGAGGGGACAACTTCAGCCACCGATTTTGGAGAATCGGTAGCTGGCCGAAGGTGTCCGAGACCTTTTTAGAGAAGATCTCGGAGGGGATTTAGAGTGCCTCCGCTTATGAGAAGGGGTGGAGACTTGGGTAGCCTCCGAAGGATCTTTCGGAGGCATAGTCTCGGAAGCGGACACGGAGGTGTCGGTGGCTCGAGATTGTTTCTTTTTGGCACCACCCGACTTCACTCGGGGACGGGGAGATGGGGCCACTACAGCTAGGGGGGGCACAGGAATTTCCGGGTGTCTAAACCCAGGAATTTTCGCGTCTCCCCAGTGGAGATCGGGAGAGTGAGCGAAAGAGATCATACCTGGTTGAAGAGGCTCATCGGTGGCAAGAGGGCCGACATCAAGTGTCTTTTGGCCGACAATTAGAGAAGACCAATCATATTTAAATCGGGGAGTTTTGGCCTTTCGATCGGCGTCCAAAGTGGCACCGAGTTTATGTTGAACGATCATAGAAATAAATCGGGGGTAGGCGACATGACATCTTTTTGGGTGTTTGACAAGCTCAGTCAGTTCAGTGAAAATGTACTGAGCAAAATCTATCTTGCGTTGAAAGATTAGTGCATGGATAAGTTTAGTGATGTAGGAGGGAGATTGATCCTGACCACTGGTTTTTCGAGATAGGCAGTAGATCACATGAGCAAAAAGAAAATTCCAAACCCCTCCCATTTTATTTCTAGTGAGTGTACCTGGACCCTTGTTGGATTTGGAGGGTTTGTCGTCAGTCTTGTGTATGTACCCAAGAGTGTTGACTACTTCTTCATGAAAGTGATCGACGTGAATGTCTTCATATTCTGAAAAGGCGTCAATCTTGAGAGCACGACGGACATCATCCACACCAAAGGTGAGATCATGATCATCTTCTTCGTCAGTAAGGATTGAAGCGTGAACTGCGTCATTGGAAGGATCATACACAGCAGTAAGCCAAAAGTTGCCAATGAGCATTTTGCTCATTTTAGGGTTGCAGGTGAAAGCATGAAGGAGAGGAGAACGGGTTAGGAACTTAGTAATGGTAGAGAACTCGGTATGAGTGGGATCGGATTCAAACCTTGCAACGTGAAACACTCTGAAAACGGAGTCAATTTAAACCTTGAAATTTCCACCAGTTATGATCAAAACTTTCAAACTTATATAACATGAGGATCAAATGTAGGGTTTTTATATACAACTGACATTACTTAAATAACTTATTAATCTAATCACCTCATAAAAATCAGATTAATCGTGTTATCTAAACAACTGTCCCAAAAACATCAAAAATCTCTAGATTCCTCCGGTATCTCTAAGTCTGAATCTTTCCAAAAGTTCTCGTCTCTCATTCCCGCTATTTCCCGGAGCTTGTACCTGGTAAGAAGATTTAGCTTAAAACATTAGGCTTTCGCCTAGTGAGGATACTCAATTCAAAATAAAATTTAATAATTAAAACATGAACAGATAACTCAAACCTGTTCTCGCCCATCTTACCGTACGACAACTCCTTTTCAAAACGGGGAATCTACCTCACTCCCAATTTCCTACGACTAACTCATTTAATCGTAACAACAAAATAAGAGTTAACTCTGAATCATTCCAAATTCACAATCAATATTCACACACAAGAAATTACAAGACAAAACTTGCCTATTTCTTAATCAGGAAGTAGAGATTACAAATTACTTTATGCCTATCTCTAATCTTCCTCTCATCACTGGGAAATCTCCGATCTTCCCAAATCGAAATGGGAATCATTAAGCAAAATCTGCTTGTTCCACATTCCACCTCAGAATCAATGGTCCCCATGGGATTATAATATCGCGATACTCAAATCGAGACTCATGATTCAAGGTACACCCAATTACTAAAATTACACCCCTTTGGTCTATGGCGAGTAATCGGTTCCCATCATACCGTACCCAAGTGCCCTCCTCGATGACCGGATGCCTATTTTAGTAAAAGCACATAATCACATAATACAATATAGGTAATAATCGATACTACTATATGCATCCAGCATACAGTATATCATTTCTCCGAACATATTCTATATATAAAATAAAGAATATTAATAACTCCTCATCTCAATATCTCTTTACTATCCCTTCTCTTTAACTTAGCACAAAAGTTAATATTTCAATTATTAATCTACATTTTGTACTCATAAGTAGATCTTAATAATTTACCTCAATGAAGCTTTAAATCATAATCAGAATTCCTAATCATATCCCAGATTGCATATAGCAATTAATCATGCTTGACATACAAGAATAATGATGAATACTAGTTTATCAACTTCAATCTCTTAACTATCCCCTCTTTGCAATTTAGCTCGGGAGTTAATATATATCATTTGTTAATCTACATTTTTGGACTCATAGAGGGATCTTTATGATTTATCTCGATAAAGCTTCAATTCATATTTAGAGTTAATAATCATATAACATATTGCATATAGCAATTAATCATACTCATTATAAGGAATATTAATAATTCCGGTTCATTAACTTCTTAGATAACTCATCTTAGAAATTTAGCATGAGATCAACATAACACAACTTTTAATCGCCCTCTTGGCTTATCTCTAATTTAATCAAGTCCATATAAAACATATTCATGCATACATATAAAACATCTAATTCAATATTAATTACTGAATTTTAAAGAGAGTTGAATAAACTCACCTGATATGAAATCACACTTCCTTTAATTCTTTTTAAACTCGAAGGGACTCCTTTCTTCACTACCACAGCTTACTGTATTATTCAATTTACATATACTGGTATTAATTTTCAAAATAGAACCCTCTACAACTGAGAATTCTTAATTTCTAAAAATTATATCTCAAGTCGCAGTGAACTGAAGTCGCAGTCGCCTATTGCGATTTCAATTCCAAATCGCAACCAACAGTTGCGATCTCAACTCCAAATCGCAACTCACCATTGCGATTCCACCCCAAGTCGCAGTCCACTGTTGCGACTACAGTACCAAGTCGCAATCCACCATTGCGATTCCACTCCAAATCGCAACCAACAGTTGCGACTCCAAAGCCAAGTCGCAATGGTCTACTGCGACTCCACTACCAAGTCGCAACTGCCCATTGTGACAATCATGAATGTCGCAACTCAAGGTTGCGACTTCGATGATCTTCATCCAAGTCTCAGTCCTCTAATTTCATTCTTAAACCCAGATTTTGTACTTTTACTCTATGCATGTTTCTGAAAATGTGCAGATACGTTTAAGGGTATAAACTACACCTACTCATGTATTCAAACTTCCCAAAACATCTATATTTCATAAAAAAACTCATTTCTACACTTATCTAACAATTATAAGCATAAAAGTAGATTAGTTTACCTTTGTTTCTTCAAGATTAATCACAGCCCAAAACTGAATTCCTTGTTTCCCTTGCTTTACTTCTTCTCAATCTTTCTATCTCTATCTCACTCTCTCTCGGTTCTCTCTTTTTCTCTAAACCGAAAAGAACACAACACACACCCACAATTAGTCTTAATTGACTAATCATGTGACACCTCCACAATAATAAGATGAGTCATAAGACTCTTACCAACTAAACCCCTAACTTTCAAGGAATTGCACAACCAACCCTCCAAATGAAAATCTATCTCAAGCAACACTTTTAAACAATTACAAACTTAACCCCAAGTTAATTTGTAATTCACAAAAATAATACAACGAAAGTTCGGGATGTTACAATACTCCCCAACTTGAAAATGATTTCGTCCTCGAAATCAAAATCAGGTAAACAAATGAGGATATCTATCCCTCATACTCTCTTCTGACTCTAAAGTTACATTAGTACCTCTATGGTGTTTCCACTGTACTTTCAACATAACTACCTCTTTACCACTACGTAGCTTTCTACCCAATCTTTTCAAAAATTACCTCTGGTTCTTCCACACCGCACTCTTTTCATCAACTCTCACATCAGTGAGTTCAATCACATCTTTCCTCTTTAGCCAAAATAGTTCCGAAGATAATATACTTGGAAGGTATTATGAACCCCTTCCAATTCTGGCGGAAGATCCAAATGACATACTTGTAACCAATCTTCTTAGAGTAGTTGTTATCATCAAATCCATATTTGACTACTTCTTAGTCTAGCATACCAATATTATTTCTCTCTTGTTTACACGGAATATCCACCACACAACTACAGTCCAAAAGGACAGTTTTTTTCTAAAAACGCCAGTTGAGATCTCTAACCAAATCCTCGTAACATCGAGAACTGCATTCGATGTATTTCTTTTACATTTACAGAATACTCCAATGCTATAGTTTAACGGTTACAATATCCTCTTCACCTAAAACCAATGGGATTGAGAATAACAAGAGTCTTCCTTTCACTCCATCATCATCACAACTCACTCTCCAGATCTCAAAATACATTAACATGTACTATCTGAAATTTCCACGTACACTGTAAGATAAACATACCCATTACTATTTAATACTTCAACAACCACGGCAGTTCATTATTACATCCTTGACTTACACGTTTCTTCGGTATAGAATGTTATCATTTCTTTACATCGGATCGTACTACCACAATACAACCAAGCACCAAAGTATCGAACATCAAAAGTGAGAACTCTATTGAACCTGCTATAAGATTACATTCTTAAGTCAAATCTTTCTATCATTAGAAGTAACTCACACAATCAAAATCACCTTGGGTAAACACCCAATACCATTTCGACATTCTGTTTCGATATTAGCCATATCACTACTCCATCTTACAAACTACATGCCCCAACAATTTTAATGACCAAGTGGTACTTTTCGTCTGAAATCCCCGAAAAGACTTCCATCAGATGTTTCGTAGTTCTAACTTCATAATATATACTAGTTGACATAAATATCTTGGCAGTTGATACCATTACTCACTCGTACATTCTCCACACATACCCTTTCACCACAGACCAGGTTTCTCACAATCATTCATACACATATTACCCAAGTTTATTTAACTTAATATCTCCTCCCCAACTTTAATTAAACTACCACTCTTGATTTGCTAAAATATCTTGAACTTATTCTTTCATACTAACTCCTTGTGATTCCAAACCAAAACCAAACACGGTACAATCCTTCACAAATCAACATTTTCCATATCTCACTTCATTTGTGCCTAATACTTTCTCCTTTGTAAATCATCCACATCGCAAGTAAACACTTATCTGAAAGCAACAGTCCTTCACTGTTCTAACAATCCCACAAGGTGATCCTTCAACTTTTAAACTTCTAATTTAAACTTAACATTCATACATGATCCCAAAAAGGATAACCAATGCATTCACGTTATATAAACTTAATTTTCAATACCGATTATGCAAATTCAACCCCAAGCGTACTCCAAGCTTATCAAACTGGTTCAAAGCTCTTAAGGCTTAACTAAATCCAAAACCGAGTCATCTACTCAAAGGATTTAAAGATTATTTATCAATACCAACTCATGCAAATAAATACATCTATCTCACGTTATGCAACATACGCTCCGAGATATGAAAATCTTACGACCCCTTCATTGCTACTTTCCCAATGAAGTCAAATCATTTGCAAGTACATGCAACTCTTTTCATACTCCACAATGTATATAATCCGTCCAGGTTCATTAGTTCCAAAGATACTAAGTAAAATATCAAACAGTCTTTACACCTAAGACCAACACTTAACTGTCACCGGTTCAAATACAATGCAGTTAAGTATACAACACATCCAATACTCCATCTTGAATCATTAAACTGACAAATATTCAAAAGACTCAATCGAATATAAACCAGGCCTTTAAGGCCAAAACAAACACTTGATTAAACACATGTCACTCACACGATCACGTAAACCAAAATTCCTCTTTACTCAGGATCTTAACCTTATTAATCCTTTAATTGGCCATTGATTTCAAAATAAAAGTTTATCACTCTCAAAACCTTCACATTTTCAAAATGTAACACGACAAAATTATTATACATCCACAAAATACCAAAAACATGCTTCGACCACATAACTTTCACTTAGGTTATAATTAATCAAACTCAAAATTTCTCAATTGTGTCGCACACACTAATGCTCACTTTGCGCATACCTTCTGCATAACAACATACCGGTATCGCTCACGGTTTTGCTACTACTCGTACGGGCATACGCGGAACGCATCCAGACCGCACCCAGTGACACACAAAAGGCCTCGTACACCTTACAACTCTCGCCTTCAGAGTCAAAACTTGACATCTCAATACTTCCTTAACCCTGAACCTAATTCTTCCTCCAGACACGGCCGACCCTCGGCAACTGTATTACTAATCCTCCGAACAAGGGTACAGACCCTCATTTTATTGATACTAAAGTTCACTTTCGACTCTCACCACTGTTCATCTCTCATTTGAATACAATTACCAAAACCATAAACTTTCCCCCAAGGTTTATCCAACACTTCTCCACTCTTGGAGTTCATTCTTAGCTTATAGCGTAATACTCTATGATCTAGCGAGTTCATAGCCTTCATGCATGACAATATAATAAATAACTCAATCCACACTTTTCTCATTTAAATAAATAACATTCAAAACAACGTGAGCACACACGCCCCAATCATTTTCATAATTCCCATGTACTGCACAACAATCTCAAAACCGTTTGTCTATAAATTTACGTAAAACTCAATCTTTCTCAATCAAAATGTTGTTACAACAGTAATACCTTAAATGAAAATCTTTTCATACGACAAAAGTTTAAAATTTTACTAACATAGAGTAAACTAGTCGTTTCTCACACTCTTTTATATGTTATTGTTAGATCAATACTCCTGTTGGTTATTAAACGTTTTGCTGACCAATGCCTTCTTGCTACAAATCAACTTTTCATGTAAAGTAAGAAATATTTTTGTAACAACTCCAAAAATTTCGTTGTGCAACGTAACTGGGATTGCCCTTTTCTTCAAATACACACTTGCACACACTAATTCAAACTTGATTAAAACTGTTATTTATGCATTTGGTTTGAAATCATGAAACTTCATATAACACACACTAAAACACCATGCATAAAACTTTACTCGCAAATGAAGGCTAATCACTCAACGAGGTCAATCGTTTTACTTTCATAACTTATCATTGACACTTTACTTCCGACCTGAAATCGCCCTCCCGGCCTTATAATAATTGCTACATCTGCATTCCATGGCTCCCATACTCAACCATGTCATACTAATTCTGTATTAACCAATCATCTCATACTCTATCTCTGCACCTATCAAATCACCTATTAAAGATTGCTTTGGCGGACTTTCATGAGTCCCGCCAATTTTCAGGTTGTCCTTCAAAACCCCAATCATATACTGCTCTGTCCTTTAAAGGACATTGGTGATGAATTCACCATCACTTTACTATAACTTATAGAGATAACCATGCGAAATGATCATGCACTTACATACATACAACAACGTACTTTACCGATCGTTAGTCACTGTAACAATTCAGAAATAGACATGCTCGTGTAACAATGTATTCATAATAACAGTAGCTAATTGTAATTGTGAATATATCATACAGGAGAATCCCCATTATCATTGTCATAGCACTAATTTCACGTATTTCTGTTAACTCTAAGACTATCCTGTCTTAACACTTCTACCCAGAACTCACGGATCATAACTTAACTCATCTCAGCTTAAGTCTAGGTATCTCAAATTCGTACCTAGTTCGCTTAAACTAAAGCTCTGATACCATACTGAAACACTCTGAAAACGGAGTCAATTTAAACCTTGAAATTTCCACCAGTTATGATCAAAACTTTCAAACTTATATAACCTGAGGATCAAATGTAGGGTTTTTATATACAACTGACATTACTTAAATAACTTATTAATCTAATCACCTCATAAAAATCAGATTAATCGTGTTATCTAAACAACTGTCCCAAAAACATCAAAAATCTCTAGATTCCTCCGGTATCTCTAAGTCTGAATCTTTCCAAAAGTTCTCGTCTCTCATTCCCGCTATTTCCCGGAGCTTGTACCTGGTAAGAAGATTTAGCTTAAAACATTAGGCTTTCGCCTAGTGAGGATACTCAATTCAAAATAAAATTTAATAATTAAAACATGAACAGATAACTCAAACCTGTTCTCGCCCATCTTACCGTACGACAACTCCTTTTCAAAACGGGGAATCTACCTCACTCCCAATTTCCTACGACTAACTCATTTAATCGTAACAACAAAATAAGAGTTAACTCTGAATCATTCCAGATTCACAATCAATATTCACACACAAGAAATTACAAGACAAAACTTGCCTATTTCTTAATCAGGAAGTAGAGATTACAAATTACTTTATGCCTATCTCTAATCTTCCTCTCATCACTGGGAAATCTCCGATCTTCCCAAATCGAAATGGGAATCATTAAGCAAAATCTGCTTGTTCCACATTCCACCTCAGAATCAATGGTCCCCATGGGATTATAATATCGCGATACTCAAATCGAGACTCATGATTCAAGGTACACCCAATTACTAAAATTACACCCCTTTGGTCTATGGCGAGTAATCGGTTCCCATCATACCGTACCCAAGTGCCCTCCTCGATGACCGGATGCCTATTTTAGTAAAAGCACATAATCACATAATACAATATAGGTAATAATCGATACTACTATATGCATCCAACATACAGTATATCATTTCTCCGAACATATTCTATATATAAAATAAAGAATATTAATAACTCCTCATCTCAATATCTCTTTACTATCCCTTCTCTTTAACTTAGCACAAAAGTTAATATTTCAATTATTAATCTACATTTTGTACTCATAAGTAGATCTTAATAATTTACCTCAATGAAGCTTTAAATCATAATCAGAATTCCTAATCATATCCCAGATTGCATATAGCAATTAATCATGCTTGACATACAAAAATAATGATGAATACTAGTTTATCAACTTCAATCTCTTAACTATCCCCTCTTTGCAACTTAGCTCGGGAGTTAATATATATCATTTGTTAATCTACATTTTTGGACTCATAGAGGGATCTTTATGATTTATCTCGATAAAGCTTCAATTCATATTTAGAGTTAATAATCATATAACATATTGCATATAGCAATTAATCATACTCATTATAAGGAATATTAATAATTCCGGTTCATTAACTTCTTAGATAACTCATCTTAGAAATTTAGCATGAGATCAACATAACACAACTTTTAATCGCCCTCTTGGCTTATCTTTAATTTAATCAAGTCCATATAAAACATATTCATGCATACATATAAAACATCTAATTCAATATTAATTACTGAATTTTAAAGAGAGTTGAATAAACTCACCTGATATGAAATCACACTTCCTTTAATCCTTTTTAAACTCGAAGGGACTCCTTTCTTCACTACCACAGCTTACTGTATTATTCAATTTACATATACTGGTATTAATTTTCAAAACAGAACCCTCTACAACTGAGAATTCTTAATTTCTAAAAATTATATCTCAAGTCGCAGTGAACTGAAGTCGCAGTCGCCTATTGCGATTTCAATTCCAAATCGCAACCAACAGTTGCGATCTCAACTCCAAATCGCAACTCACCATTGCGATTCCACCCCAAGTCGCAGTCCACTGTTGCGACTACAGTACCAAGTCGCAATCCACCATTGCGATTCCACTCCAAATCGCAACCAACAGTTGCGACTCCAAAGCCAAGTCGCAATGGTCTACTGCGACTCCACTACCAAGTCGCAACTGCCCATTGCGACAATCATGAATGTCGCAACTCAAGGTTGCGACTTCGACGATCTTCATCCAAGTCTCAGTCCTCTAATTTCATTCTTAAACCCAGATTTTGTACTTTTACTCTATGCATGTTTCTGAAAATGTGCAGATACGTTTAAGGGTATAAAATACACCTACTCATGTATTCAAACTTCCCAAAACATCTATATTTCATAAAAAAACTCATTTCTACACTTATCTAACAGTTATAAGCATAAAAGTAGATTAGTTTACCTTTGTTTCTTCAAGATTAATCACAACCCAAAACTGAATTCCTTGTTTCCCTTGCTTTACTTCTTCTCAATCTTTCTATCTCTATCTCACTCTCTCTCGGTTCTCTCTTTTTCTCTAAACCGAAAAGAACACAACACACACCCACAATTAGTCTTAATTGACTAATCATGTGACACCTCCACAATAATAAGATGAGTCATAAGACTCTTACCAACTAAACCCCTAACTTTCAAGGAATTGCACAACCAACCCTCCAAATGAAAATCTATCTCAAGCAACACTTTTAAACAATTACAAACTTAACCCCAAGTTAATTTGTTATTCACAAAAATAATACAACGAAAGTTCGGGATGTTACACAACGTGATTGCAAGGATTGAACTTGAGGTCTTCGAAGCTTGTGGGGATTTCCTTAACTACCTTGGTATGTTTAGTAGCCTTAGAAGAAGTAGAGGACGCCATTGATGGTAAAAATTTGCAGATTGGTGTACTTGAGAGAAAAGATAGCCGAAGGGAGTGGTTGCAGGTTTGCGTAAAAGAAATTATGAGGAAGAAGAGTGGGTATTTATAGAGTTGGGATTTGAAAAGGGTTTTGGGCGGCAACGGTTAAGGGTGGAAATCGAAGGGTCACGAATTAAGGAAAATAAAAAATGTATTTAAAAAGTAATCATTAGGGTTTTTGAAAGATGTGGTCAAGAAGGGTTTTAGAAGCAAAGGAGAATGGGAAGAGTCAAACTCTTCTGTCACATAGAGTATGGTGAGGTAATCATCGGAATTCGTGTTGGATAAGAATTACAAAAGGTTCGGTGGACAGATACCACCGATGTGAGAATCGATAAGGTTTACCGATGAGAAAGGATATCGGTGAGATATGTACACCGATGTGTAAAGGTATCGGTGTGAAAAGAGTTCACCGATGGTGGTGAATTTTACCGATGGTGAGAAGAAGTCGGTGAGTAGATGAAGTCACCGATTTTGAGTAATCGGTGAGGCCGTTGATCGAGGAGGTCGAATTTTGGTGGTATGGGAGAAAAACCACCGATTTAAAGGCTTCGGAGAGGAGATACTACCGATGAGGTACTATTGGTATCGGTGAAGAGAATCCACCGATTCAAGGGTTTCGGTGAACGTGATGAAGATCGGTGGCGAAGTATCGGAGGAGTGGGATTGGTGGAATGACTCGGAGAGTTTATAAAGTCCACCGATTGGGTTTCAGCATCGGTGAGATGAACTACCGACCAATATATATATATTTCATACATCAAGATACAACATTCCAAGTTCGCTGATCAGAAAATTGAACCTGGCTTCACAAGTCTGCAAGCTGAAGATCAGTAGAAATAAAGTGCAGCTCAATGTCACCTTTGGAAATGTGATCTTGGATGAAGTGAAATCTTATATCTATGTGCTTTGATCTGGAATGTAGAACTGGATTATTTGCAATAGCTATTGCACTTGAATTAGCACACAGAATTGGGACTTTGGAGTAGACTTGTCCCTAAGTTGATTTTTCATCCACAGGATCTGAGCACAGCAACTTCCAGCTGCAACATATTCAGCCTCAACAATAGAGGTTGAGACAAAGTTTTGTTTCTTGCTGGACCAGCTGACTAATTTGCCACCAAGAAGTTGGCAGCTTCTCGTGGTACTCTTTCTGTCAACTTTGGAACCTGCATAATCTGAATCTGAATACCCAATTAGCTCAAAACCTGAGTCTTTGGGATACCAAAGACCCAGATGCAAGGTACCTTTTAGATACTGGAAAATACGTTTTACAGCGGCCAAATGAGATTCTTTTGGATTGGCTTGATAACGGGCACATAGACAGGTAGCAAACATAATATCCGGTCTGCTAGCAGTTAAATAGAGAAGAGAACCAATCATCCCTCGATAATTCGTTACATCAACAGATTTACCATCTGGATCAACATGAATTTTCAGAGGTAGTGCCATGGGAGTTTTCATAGGAGAGCTATCTAAGAAGTTAAATTTCTTCAGAAGGTCACGAATATATTTACTTTGATTTATGGAAATCCCTTCTGAAGTTTGTTTGACCTGAAGGCCCAAAAAGAATGTGAGCTCTCCCATCATACTCATCTCATATTGACTCATCATGAGAGAGGCAAACTCATCACATAGTGATTCATCAGTGGCACCAAAGATGATGTCATCTACATAAATTTGAACAAGAATGAGATTACCTGAGGTCTTCTTGATAAAGAGAGTGTTGTCAATTTTACCTCTGGAGTATCCATTTGTTAGAAGGAAATCAATAAGAGTGTCATACCAAGCACGTGGAGCTTGCTTGAGACCATAGAGAGCCTTGTCTAATCTGTACACATAGTCTGGATGTGTTGGGTCTTCAAAACCAGGTGGTTGTTTCACATAGACTTCCTCTGCAAGTTCCCCATTGAGGAAGGCACTTTTGACATCCATCTGAAAGACTCTGAAGTTTCGGTAGGCAGCATGAGCCAGAAAGATTCTTATGGCTTCAAGTCTTGCAACAGGGGCAAATGTTTCATCATAGTCAATGCCTTCTTCCTGTCTGTATCCTTGGACCACCAGTCTGGCTTTGTTTCTGACAACTGTACCTTCTTCATCCATCTTGTTCCTGAAGACCCACTTGGTTCTAATGATTGTCTTCTTTGGGGGTCTGGGAACCAATCTCCAAACTTTGTTTCTTTCAAACTGAGAAAGTTCCTCTTGCATGGCAGTGATCCAACAGGGATCTGCTAGAGCTTCCTCAATCTTCTTAAGCTCAATGAGAGATAGAAAGTTCACATAGAGACAAATATTTCCAACTCCTCTTCATGTTTGGACTCCAGCTTGTTGATCACCAATGATTTGATCTATAGGGTGATCTTTGGTCCATTTTGTGGCAGGTGGTAAAGATGATGGAATATTTTGTGTGGAGGTTGATGGAAGATTTTGATGTACAGGAGTGGGGTCAGGAATTTTGGTGGAAGGATGAGGATCGGTGGGAGGCTGAATTTCGGTGACAGATGGGTCAATTTCGGTGGGTGAAGTGTCGGGCACTATGGAAGGTGACCCAACTTGGTTATTGGAAGAGGAAGGATTTGAGGGAGTGAAGGGAATGGAAGATGCATCGGTGGGATTAGATATAGGAGCATCACCTATGCATGATGAAATCCACCTGTGTAATTCATCATCATCATTTGAGAGAGATGATGATCTTAGGTCATCAAATTTTACATGAATGGACTCATCAATGCATTTTCTCCTGAGATTATACACACGATATGCTTTGGAGGATAAGGAGTATCCAACAAAGATTCCTTCATCTGCCTTGGGATCAAATTTCCCAAGATTGTCACGATCATTCAGGATGAAGCACACACAGCCAAAGACATGAAAAAAACCTATATTTGGTTTTCTGCAATGGAAAACTTCATAAGGGGTCTTATCATGCCTTTTGGAGATCACCGACCTATTTTGGGTAAAGCAGGCAGTATTAACAGCTTTAGCCCAAAAATAGGTGGGAAGGTTTGATTCACTTAGCATTGATCTTGCAACCTCACATAGAGTTCTGTTTTTCCTTTCCACGACTGCATTTTGCTGAGGAGTCCTGACAGCTGAGAAATTTTGAGAAATTCCTTTCTCATTAGACATTGTTTCTGAATTCAGTGCCATTGTCACTTCTCACCGATCGTACAAGTTGTCCATTTAGAACTTCATTTTTCTTGACAAAGTTGATGATTTCTTCAGTTGCATCACTTTTATACCTGAGAAAAGAGACCCAAGTATATCTGGTAAATTCATCAACAATTACAAGAATGTACCTTTTGCCACCTAGGCTGGGAGTGCTGACTGGTCCACATAGATCCATGTGCAGCATTTGAAGAGGAAGAGTGATGGAAGAACATTGCTTGGTCTTGAAGGAAGTTTTGGTGAGCTTCCCTTTTTCACATGCATCACACAACTTTTCTTTGACAAAGTTTAACTTTGGTATCCCAGTCACCAGCTCTTTGCTTGAGATTTTGTGGAGAGTTTTGAAGTTAAGATGAGATAGACGTTTATGCCACAGCCAGTTCCTTTTGGCTGTGTCATCTGACACAAAGCATACACTGGATGTATTATTATTTTGTCCCATATCAATGATATAGACATTTTCCATTCTTTTCCGTGAGAGAACCACTTTCATATTTTTGTCAACAACAGTACAGATACAAAGTTCAAATATAACTTTGTATCCTAAGTCACATAGTTGGCTGATACTTAAAAGATTATGCATGAGGCCTTCAACAAATGCCACTTTATTGAAGGTGACAGATCCGTTGGTGAGAGTTCCATACCCTTTGGTGTAGCCTCTAGAATTGTCCCCAAAAGTTACAGATGAACCATTTTCAGACACATAGTTAATGAGAAGAGATTTGTTTCCCGTCATGTGACGTGAGCATCCACTATCCAAATACCATATTTGATGGTGCTCAAAGACCTGCATGCACACACATATTAGTTCCTAGGTACCCATTTGGTGGTGGGTCCTTTGGGGTTAGAGGAAGAAGAGTCATTAGGTTTGGTTCTGTCAATTCTTTCCTTTGGACAATCCTTTGCAAGATGAAAAGTATCACCACAGTTGTAACACTTTCTATAGATAAATGTCTTTTTAGGTTTTTGCATTTTTTCTTTTCCTTTCCCCTTGACGTCCACTTGAATAGCTTTAGGACCAAAAGAAGAGATGAGGGGAGGAAAACTTAAAATCCCATTACCAGAGGTTGTGGGACCACAGTTGGTGGGTGGATTTCTTGAAGGGTTTTTGAAATGGTCTTTTCCAAGGTCTGAAGATTTTCTTTTTAAAGAAAGATTGGTTGTATTGTCTCTTTTGAAAAACTTTGATTTTGAAGAATCAAGAGACGAGACTTCATCAATGGCTAAATCTTTTAAAAGATCATGAATGGGTTTAGAAACATCATTGGAGTCTTGTTTCTCAATGGTTTGGACAGAAGAAGATTCTTTAGCTTTTATAAACATTCCGAATTTTAAAGTTTCATTTAAATCATCTGAGTTTAAAGAAATTGAGTCACAGGAGCTTGACTCTGAGGCATCATCCCATACACTAGAGGTAGAGACAAGAGCATGAGAAGAGGTTTCAAAATTGGTTTTTCCAAAGCCTAAACCAAATTTATTATCACCAGAGATTTGATCTTGAAAGATTTGCTCAAGATTTTTTGAAGAACTTGTCCATTTTCTAACGATCTCTTGTTCTCTTTTTAATTTCTTAAAATACTTGTTTTTCTCTTTTGAAATAATGTGATTTATGGTTTTCAAGTCCTCAAGCTCAGCCTTGATTTCCTCAAACTTTTCAAGTTTGGACACACAGATTTCAAGTTGAGAGGAAAGATTTTTGACTTGAGTAGATTTTCTTTTCTTGGCATCCTTCAGACTATAAAAGTCATTAGTTAAGGATTCATATGCCTCAATCTTTTCAGTGTCAGTCATAGAATTGAAGGGATGTACCTGAGAGTATGATGTCGAGCACCCAGTCGACACCAAAGCCATTGGAGAGACAGCCTTTTCAGAATCTTCCATATCTTCAGATATGGCCATGAAACACATGTTAGGAGAATTTTTGTCACTGTCAGAAGTTTCTTCTTCATCCCAATCATGAATTTCTGCCATGAGGCCCTTTCCTTTTCTTAGGAGACCCTCATTTCTTTCTTTCTCTTTCTTGTACTTGGCCTTGTACTTCTCAGCACGTTCTTGATGATCTTGGGAAGAAGATTGAGTACCTTTCTTGGAAAAGGTTGATTTGAAGGAGTTGTTTTTAGGTTTTTCTTATTTGGAAGAAAACTTGTCAGAAGATGAAGTCCTAGACTTTATCACACGCTTACTTATACACTCAGATGCGAAGTTTCCTTTCTTACCACAATTAAAACATTCCTCATTTGTCTTATCAGACGAGGGGGTATTTGTGGAAGAGAAGGGTTTTCTGAAAGTTTTGGATTTGTTAGAAAGACGAGATTGTTTTTGAAACCAGCCATCATAGCTAGTTCATCAAACATCTGCTCAACCGAGATTTCTTCACCTTCATCATCGACATCACTTAGATATGCCTCCGATTGGTGAGTAAAGTTGTTTTGGCTGTCATTGTCAGAGTCTGATGAAGGATAGGTGATTCGAGGAACACTTTGAGGTTTCTTGGAATTTTCACTGACAAGGGCTATAGAAGAGCCCTTTATCTCTTTAATGAAATATTTCCTTTGTAACTTGGTTTGTTCAAAGTTGAACAGAGTTCCATACAAGACAGTTAAGGGCATGTACTCAAGGTCCTTGGTAGTCTTGATACAAGCGCATATGTTCTCCCAAAATTCAGGGAGACAATCCATGAACTTGCATAAGACTTCCTCATTATCATAGACTCTGCCCAATAACTTCAGATCATTTAGAAGAGAGTTGAACCGATTATAGTAGCTAGGAAGAGATTCACCTTTTTCATGAGCAAAGAGCTCATACTTTCTGATGAGAGCAATCTTTTTGCTCTTCTACACTTCCTCTGTACCTTCGTACAGTACACACAGTGTGGTCCACATCTCTTTAGCAGTTTCAAAGTTTACCAGAGAGTGATAGACCTCATCAGGAAGTGAGAGTGCAATGATTTCCCTGAGCTTAGAATCAAGAGAAACCAAACGTTTTTGTTGATCCAAACCCTCTGTGATTTGATAATGACCCTCTCTTATATACTTAGTGAAAATTGTAAGTAAACAATATGTATCAGAGTTTCACTATCGCTGATAAGTACTAAGATCTTCCAGTACCGCTGATAGGAACTCTCGCTCTTTAAATTAAACATTCAGCGAACACTGTTCACCATTAATGTCCTAAGTCTGTTCAGTCATTATGGTGATCGCTGATAAGTTAGTTGTTTACTTATGATCCCTGAAGACAAGTTTCACGTCAACATAGGTTCTACGCTGAAGTCGAAGATCAAGCTCAAGAGCCAGCGACAAGTCTCCTAATGAACTGATGCGGATCAGCGAAGACTCAGATTTGTCCACTCAACGTGAAGTATTAAGTACAAGACTTCACCTATCGCTGAACTTTATCATTCGCTGTATAGAAATGATAATCGCTGAATCAACGAAAGCTGATCATGAAGTCCTCCGTACAAAGTACTTTTGTCTCAACCTCCCTTGCACGACTCCGTACGAAATGTCAGAAAAGAACCTCCGATTATCTGAATTCGTACAACAACTCTGACACTACACTGTGCATACATGCGGCTACTTAGGTTGTCACCAAAGGTCAATGACATGCAACCAATCAGCTGATGACACGTGTAAAGTGTATACTGACTTGCATTAAATGCATGCAGTATATAAAGAGATGAACTCACTTCATTTGAAGTAACTTGCTACCTCTGGACAAGTTCAATCTCTAATCTCAAGATAGGTTATTATTAGTAATTTCCTTATCTTTCTTAGTGCAAGAAACCTTAGTGTTCCAACTTGTTTAGATTTAGGATTTATCCTTAATCTTGTTTCCGCAACAAGCTGTAAATTGTTAATGATTTATCAATAAACAATTTAGAAAAGTAAAATCGTGTGTTTGTATTCAACCCCCCCCCCCCTTCTACAAACTTGTATAACCCTTCGGGACCAACAAGTGGTATCAGAGCAGATTTGTTTAATCTCATAAACAAGATCTAATCTAAGATATTTCTCTTCCTTGCTATTATCTGAAAATGGCTTCCAACACAAACACCAATTACATAGACAATGGTTCTCTTGCAAAACCCCCTAGATTTTCCAGAGATAACTTCAACTTATGGAAAAATAGGATGACACTCTTCTTAGAAGGTGTAGACCCTACTATGCCTTACTATCTTGAGAATGGTCCATTCATCCCTGTAACAATTGATCCTGCAGTTCCAGCGACTGCGAATAGACCTGCTATTCCAGAAAGGCTGATTCCTAAGGAAATCTTTCAGTGGACCGAAGAAGATAAGAAGAAAGTGGCTATAGATACAAAAGCCAGATCCATACTATCCATGGCTCTTCCTGACGAAGTCTACCATTCCGTCATGAACCTGAAAACCTCAAAAGCCATGTGGGACACAATATGTGTTCAGTATGAAGGTACTGCTGAAGTCCAGGATTCAAGAAAGATCAACCTGGTAAGGCAATATGAAAGCTTCATTTCTGGTAAGAATGAAACTCTCTCTGAAGTACATCAACGTTTTAATTGTTTAATAATAGATCTGAAAACTGTTGGTAAGGAATATTCTAACTTTGAAGTACTGACAAAGTTTCTAGAATGTTTACCTGAAAGCTGGGACAATTATTCTATGTGTCTCAAGCTGTCAAAGGATCTTAAATCAATGACCCTTTCAACCTTATATGGTACATTGCTGAATCATGAGCAATCTAGCCATCTTAAGAAGAATCTTGTAAAAGATTCCAAAAGCACCCCTGTTGCTTTAATCTCAGAGGAACCTTCTACTCAGCGACCCTCGGTCACTATCACTGAGTTAGAAAGTAACTCTGAAAGGTCATCAGATTCTGATTCCTCAGATGATGATGAATCCTTGGCTCTCCTAACTAAAAAGTTCAGGAGATTCGCCAAGAAGAAAATGTTCAGAAAGAACAAACCGCTTTCAATAACTGACAAGCCAAAATCATCAGCTTTTGTTGATAAGGCTACTGCTACTTGTTTCAACTGCGAAAAGACAGGTCATTTCGCGAATGAGTGCAGGTCAAAGAAAGTCATGAGACCTTCATCTTTCCCAAAGAAAACCTTTGTTCCAAGGAATAAAGATGATAAATATTCAAAGCTGAAGGAAAAGTATGCAAAGCTGAAAATCTTTAAGAAGAAAGGCAAAGGCTTAATGGCCAACTATGATTGGGCTGCTTCTGATGAAGAAGAATCATCATCTGACTCTGAAGATGATGAAGCAAATCTCTGCCTTATGGCCAAAATTGAAGATGAGGAAGAAAGTTCAGACATTCCCTCCACTTCAACCTCTGCTATTCAGGTATCGCCTTCTTTCTTTACCAATATTGTAAATATTGATGAAGCTGATAGTCTCCGCAAAATCGATCTCTTGACTAGAAGCTTATATGAAGCTATGAATGGCAAAGCTGTGGTTGAAAACCAAAACCTTGATCTCGCTGAAAAGCTTAAAAACTGCCACCTTCAAATAGAAAAGCTTTCTAAAATTGAAGAAGATTTTAAAGATAAAGTATATTTAAATCAGCTAGTCAAAATCGAACGAGCAGAAGCTATCGCTGCATTAAAAGCTGAAAAAGATACTGTTGAAGGATGGTGTAATTCTTCAACAAAGATCACTGAGATAATTAAGGCTCAGATTCCTCTGAGTGATAAACGTGGTTTGGGTTATAAATATGATACTCCAAAACCAACCACTGAACGTTCAATGCTGAAATTTGGAACGTTCGTATCCTCAGTCGCTGACACTTCATCATCTCAGTGCTCCTCGTCCATTACACCAATCCCTGAGGAAACTCCTACCTCAAAAGGAAAGGAGAAAATGGTTTATTCAAAACCTACCTCTGTCTCTAAAGACAAAGGTAAAGGAATTGTTATCTACCAAAATCCTCAGAGGGGTACTTTAGTACCAAAGCTGAATGCTTCTAAAGCTTTAGTGATCCACTCCTCTGGTTCTAGAAATCAGATCTCTGAATCTGTTCAGCGATCCACTCCTAGACTCAGAGTGGATGTCCTTGGTAAGAAATCTGAAGAACTGAATGTTCGTCCCATTTCTAAAGCCAATAGTTTACTTGGTGCTGGCACTTCTAATTCTAAATTAAAAGCTCAGCATTCAAATGGTCCTAGAACTACTTTTAGCTATAGGAAATGTTATCACTGTGGACTTACTGATCATATTGCTAGTAAGTGCCCCACAGCCACCAAAGCTGAAAAGATAGCTAAGGTGAAGATTGCCCCCAAGGCAAAGAAGACCAACCCTGGTGCAAATCAGGTCAAGGTGAATCCTACCACTGAGGTTAAGAAATTAACCAAAGTGAAGAAAGACAAAGCTGAATCTTCCAAAGCTGATTCTTCAAAAGCTGTGAAGACTGCTGAACCTTCCATTCCAACTACCTCCACTGACAAATGTGTATACATGGTAAAGTGGGTACCTAAGAAAAACTAATCTTCCTTTGTAAATTGTATTCAGGTTAAGAAGGGTATCTGGTATCTCGATAGCGGATGCTCTAGACATATGACTGGAAAGAAAAGCCTGCTCGCTGAATACAAGGAAGAGAAAGGTCCCTCTGTGACTTTCGGTGGAAATGGAAAAGGACATACCCGAGGGTATGGTGTACTTTCAAATGGTACAACCTCCTTCAGAAGAGTCGCATATGTTGAAGGGCTGAAGCATAATCTTCTGAGCATCAGTCAGCTTTGCGACATGGATAACAAAGTGATTTTCACTAAGGAATCCTGCTTTGTCACTGACAAAAAGGAGAAGATAGCTCTCAGCAGTTATCGTTTGGAAAATGTTTATGTAATAAACATGGACTCAACAACCACTGAGAACTCTTGTTTCTTCTCAAAGGCATCTTCTGATGTCAACTGGCTATGGCACAAGAGGCTCTCGCATCTGAATTTCAAGACACTGAACACTCTTTCTTCAAAAGAGTTAGTCACTGGTCTACCTCAGCATTCATACGCCAAAGAGTCTTTATGTTCAGCGTGTGAAAAAGGGAAGCAGACCAAGGCAAGCTTCAAGTCAAAGCAAGTCTCCTCAGTGTCATCTCCTCTAAAACTACTCCATATGGATTTGTTTGGCCCTGTTAACAAACAATCCATCGCTGGAAAGAAATATACGCTGGTCATAGTTGATGAATTCTCTCGTTACACATGGGTTATGTTTCTCCGTTCCAAGAGTGACACCCCTGAAGAACTCATCACCTTTGTTCGGAAGATGGAAACCCTGAACAATTTGACCGTTCGCTCAATAAGGAGTGATCATGGAACTGAATTCAAAAACAGTTCTCTTGATTCCTTCCTTGAGAGTAAGGGTATTTCTCACAACTTTTCTTCAGTGAGAACACCACAACAAAATGGAGTCACTGAAAGAAGAAATAGAACAATTATTGAAGCTGCACGTTCAATGCTCAGCGATTCTCACCTGCCTACTCAGTTTTGGGCAGAAGCTATCAACACTGCTTGTTTTACGCAAAACAGGTCGCTGATAGTTAAAAGATTCAATAACAGCCTATGAACTTTTTCATGGGAGAAAGCCTTCAATCAGCTTTCTTCACATCTTTGGATGTCAGTGTTTCATACTGAACAACAGAGATGCCCTTGGAAAGTTTGATCCTAAGGCTGATGATGGAATCTTTCTTGGATACTCCTCAGTTTCCAAAGCCTTCAGAGTCTTCAACCGTAGAAGACAAACTGTAGAAGAAACTGTTCACGTCACGTTTGACGAATCCCGTTCAGCGAACTCTAAACCGAACGCTGATACTGAAGAACTGAATCAATGGATGTTTTCTCATCTTGGCGATTCAGAAGATATTCCCACTCCTCATGCTCACACAGTAGAAGATGATAGTCCCACTATCATTCCAAACTTGCAGAATAGTGAAGCTGAAACATCATGGGTCTCAGCTGTTCCAATAAACACTATACCTGCAGTTGATCCAAATGTCTCAGACATTCCATCTATTTCTCAGCAATCAGTAAATGAAATGACAAATGCAAGCATTCATCTCTTAGCTGATACTCCAGAAGCAGCTGAAGCCTCATCTTCAGCCCCTTCAGTTCTAGATGAGTCAGCGACTTATGCTCCGGCTCAGCGATGGACTGCAAATCACCCAATTGATCAAATTCTTGGTGATCCAAACGCTGGTGTTCAGACACGACGAAGTGCAGGTAATATTTGTCTATTTGTTAATTTTATTTCACTAACTGAACCAAAGAAAATAGATGATGCCCTCAGAGATCCAAACTGGGTCAGCGCTATGCAAGAAGAGCTGACTGAATTCGAAAGAAACAAAGTTTGGAAACTTGTTCGCAGACCAACTGACAAAACGGTGATAGGCACTAAATGGGTCTATCGAAACAAGTTGGACGAACATGGTACTGTAACTCGCAACAAAGCTCGTCTTGTTGCTCAGGGATACAGACAAGAGGAAGGCATTGATTATGACGAAACATTTGCTCCTGTAGCAAGACTTGAATCTATTCGTCTATTCTTAGCATATGTTGTACACAAAAACTTCAAAGTACATCAGATGGATGTTAAGTCAGCGTTTCTAAATGGAAAGCTGAATGAAGAAGTTTACGTGGAACAACCTCCAGGATTCTTAGATCCTAAGCGTCCAGATTATGTTTATAAGCTGGATAAGGCACTTTATGGCTTAAAGCAAGCTCCTCGTGCATGGTATGACACTCTCTCTACTTATCTCCATGTTGAAAAATTTGAGCGAGGTAAGATTGACAAAACTCTATTCTTTAGAAAAGTAAAAGGTCATATCATTTTAGTTCAAATATATGTTGATGATATTATATTTGGTTCTACTAACCCTGAGCTTTGTACTCGTTTCGCTGAAAGAATGAAAGATGAATATAAAATGAGTATGATGGGTGAACTAACATATTTCCTTGGTTTTCAGATAAAGCAAACTGAAAAAGGAACTTTTATCAATCAGGGAAAATATGCTGAAGAAATTCGACTTAACTGATAGTTCAGCTATGAAAACCCCAATGGCACCACCGCTGACACTTGATAAGGACACTAAGGGTGTTCATGTCAATGTCACGCTGTACCGTGGGATGATCGGCTCACTACTGTATCTTACAGCTAGCCGACCCGATATTATGTTTGCAACTTGCTTGTGTGCACGATATCAAGCTGAACCCAAGATATCTCATATGAAAGTTGTAAAGCGAATCTTTCGATATCCTAAGGGTACAGTGAATCTAGGTCTTTGGTATCCCAAAGATTCAGAATTCGATCTAACCGCCTATTCAGATAGTGATTTTGCAGGATTCAAAATGGATAGGAAAAGCATCACAGGAGGATGTCAGCTCCTAGGTGGAAAGCTGGTAAGTTGGACAAGTAAGAAGCAAAACTCAGTGTCCACTTCCACAGCTGAAGCTGAATATGTAGCCGCTGGAAGCTGTTGTTCTCAGGTCTTGTGGATGAGAAATCAGCTACTAGACTATGATCTTCAGCTCTCCAAAATTCCAATTTATTGCGACAGCACTAGTGCCATCGTTATAGCAAACAATCCAGTGCTACACTCAAAGACGAAACACATAGAGATCAGATATCATTTTATCAGAGATCATGTGATGAATGGTAATACAGAACTTCATTTTATCCCAACTGATTATCAGTTAGCTGATTTGTTTACCAAACCTCTTGATGAGACAAGATTCAACTTTCTCATCAGCGAGCTTGGAATGCTGAACTTTGAAGGGTAAAATCTTCAGCGGTTCACATTTGATCAGCGATACGATTATACAATCTTGTATAACCCTCGGGATAAAATAAACTTGTACAATCCATTCTCATCTTCTCTCTGAATAAACTTGGTTAGCTGATATCAAGGTATGTTTTCTCTCTCTCTGACAAACGCATGAAAATGCAAGATTTCAAAAGTTCTACATCGCTGAATATCTCTTCCTTAACAGCGATACTTTGAAAGTTCTAAAACCATCACTGATATTTTTATTCAGTGCCTCATGTTTTTCAAAAGAGTCCCTGAGTTTTTCAAAACCTCAGAGACATCCTAAAAAGAATGTGAAAGGACAGTTGTGACGTCATTGCAACGGATAACACCAGGCACGTTCTTCTTTCTGACACACGTTTGCACGTTTCGTTTACTCGCCAATCAAATGCAAACACGTGTCCGTGTCATGATGAAAAACTTTCCCGCTCGAGTTTTTCTCTCTCTACTCTCTTCCTATATAAACATTCTCTATGTTTATATTTGTCTTTTACGCGAATCAATCTTTATCCGCAAGAAAAGAAATACTGTTGCATTTGTGCTCTCAATCTTCAAAGAACTGTTCATCATCTTCTTCATCAAACATCAAGGTTAATACGTTCTTACTTCTTAATATGCAAATAACTTGTTTCTGATCTTCTCTTTGCTTAAATAAAGATCAAAACAAAAGAACTTTCTTAAAAATAAAAAATAAAATCATTTCTTTCACGCCTGCTATTTCTGGCCTTGAAGACAGAATAGCAAGGCTTGAAAGTTGTGTGAAAATCTCTGGCCTAGAAGACAGAGATAACACAAACGCTGAGTCTTCCCATTCCTCCCCCAATCATGAGAAAGAGGGGGAGAAGAGCGCTGAGCATACCAGGGAGATAAGCGCTGAAGACCTTTCCCATGATGAATCTATCACGGGAGAGATGAATGAAGACCCAACTGCTGAACCTCAGGGAGTTGAAAACCCTGAGGGAACCGAGAAGCTCGCCTCTGTATCTGAGGGGGAGCAACTCGAAGAAGATGCTGAGGAATCTGAAGCAGAAGATGATGAAGACGTCGACATCGCTGATAATGAACCATCCTCCTCTCCAAGGAAGGATGATGATGATGATGAAGATGACGATGATTTCTTTGTTGTCAAACCTGCTCCTCGAACCAAAGCTCTTAAGGGAATCGTAATAAACGAACCCACAGGGGAGAAGACAAAGACAAAGCCCTCAGCCTCTGGAGCTGAGAAAGGCAAAGGCAAAGGCGTCGCTGAAGATGAAAATCTGGCGATCTTGCTTAAAAAGCCGGTTTGTCAGGTACACTAAACTTTACTTATTCCTTCCCTGAACATCATCTATACACAAATCAGTTCTCTACTCCTCAACCTCTATACACATCCACTTTATTTTTTCTATCTTTTCTACCCAAGTTCTTCTACCCAGTTCTTATTTGTAAGATCGTTGTGTTTCAGCTAGTCGTCTCCCCTGCTTGAGGATTTCGCTGAAGGTTCAACTACTGCGACCTCACAAATAAAGCCAGTTGCTGCTGATTAAATAATCCCAGTCCCAGATTTGATCTCTGAGACTGATGAACCAGAAGAACAGCTTCTCTCACACAAACGCAGACCTTCCTTAGTTACTCAAAAACTAAGTGAAGATGATCAAAAGAGAAGAGAAGAGATGATAAAGCGATTCGAGGATCAGCGAAGAAATCTGAAGCATACTGAACTTCCTTCAGCTCAACCAAAGTTCAAAATCTCAAAAGCTGAATATCAGGAACACCTCAGAGCTGAACGTCTCATCGCTGAAAGAAAGGAAACTGAAGAAAAGGACAAAGAAGATACGCCATCAAGCTTACTCAAGACTCTGTCAAAGATCCAAAGCTGAAACGTATTCCCATTCAAGTCCAAAGAAAGATCTGGGAAGAAGCCCAAAAGATCGTGGAAAAGAAAACTGAAGTTTCTCAGACCACCCTGAACTGGTGTAAAGAGAAAATAAACTTCAGATTTCGTCCAGCAAAGATCAACAAGGTACTTATCTCTGGAAGAACATCTATCGGAGTACCTATTGTTGACATCAAAGTTTTCAGAGAAAATGGCCAAACTAAAGGTTTTCGCGCTGACACGGTAAAAAGGTATGGTCTCTCTGAATGGCTGGAGATGAGGTTAGCTATCCAAGCTTCTAAATCTAAGTACAAGGATCATTTCGAAAAGCTGATAAACAGACAGATCGACTTGATTTCTTCCTGTATGGATATTCCTCCTCCTCCTGATCTAAAGCTGAAAAGAAAAAGGGCCTCTCCAAAGAAGAAACGTCAAGATTCAGACTCAGGTCCTGTCATAAGAAATGAAACTGGTATCGGTTTCTCTCGCGCTGAAGTGCTTGGTCCTGACCCTGATTTATCTGCTCTTGATATTTCCTTGCCACCTTGTGAAGTTTTCGTCCCTGGTAAAGTCATCAGTGATCCATATGGAATATTCTTTCTTGACTACGATGGACGTAAATGTTTTCAACGGATAGCTGAGCTCCCAATCACTCCAATCGAACAGCTCAGAGATCTCATCTGGTGGTGTGACTTCAAACAAGACATTCAGGCACGACACCTAAAACCCCTGATTTTTGAAGCTGCTCTGAAGTTAAAAAATCAAGGAGAAAAGGTTCCTGACTGGATGATCCCCTCTGAAAAGACGACCCTTGATGAACTTCTCATTAAGGAAGAACCCTTTGAAAACTGATGTAATCACCTTATTCTCTATTGTATCAGTTATCCTTCTGTACTTGTAATTTATTTCGCTTGTACTTATAATCTTTCTATGTTCAAATTGTAACCTGGTTCAATATTTTAAAGAAAGATTTCAGCGAACGTACTTTACTCCATCAGTACTGAAAAGATCCCAGAAAACAGTAAAAGAGACAAATATTTTATGAGTTCTTTTTATCCTTATGTTTTCATTAAATAGCAATTTTCTTTGTTGCTATGTCATAATCAAATAGGGGGAGATTGTTGATCCAAACCCTCTGTGATTTGATAACGACCCTCTCTTATATACTTAGTGAAAATTGTAAGTAAACAATATGTATCAGAGTTTCACTATCGCTGATAAGTACTAAGATCTTCCAGTACCGCTGATAGGAACCCTCGCTCTTTAAATTAAACATTCAGCGAACACTGTTCACCATTAATGTCCTGAGTCTGTTCATTCATTATGGTGATCGCTGATAAGTTAGTTGTTTACTTATGATCCCTGAAGACAAGTTTCACGTCAACATAGGTTCTACGCTGAAGTCGAAGATCAAGCTCAAGAGCCAGCGACAAGTCTCCTAATGAACTGATGCGGATCAACGAAGACTCAGATTTGTCCACTCAACGTGAAGTATTAAGTACAAGACTTCAGCTATCGCTGAACTTTATCATTCGCTGTATAGAAATGATAATCGCTGAATCAACGAAAGCTGATCAT